>CM056596.1:48298549-48721049 GCA_029721355.1 Tegillarca granosa
AATCTAGAGTAACTAATGAGTTGTGTCCCCTTCCCCTGTTGCTAAGATAAATGACAACATCAATGGCAAACCTTTGTATACCGAGGCCTGTTAAAAACTGGTTGCTTTCCATACAATTTTTATGTCTATGTCTAATGAACAGTCACGAGCAATCACATTGAATCTAAGTCATCATAATCATCTAGATGCTTTAAAACAATCTCCCTTAGATTTGGACAAGGACACTTAACTGGAGAAAAAATGTTAAAATATAAATTAAATCGGGCATCTGTACACAAATTTTTAACTAATTCTATCATTCAAATCCCTTTTAGAAAGATACCATACACTTGCACTGAAATATAAATTTAAATGCATGTCAGTTTCAGAATTTTTTAAAAATAATTCTTGTAAACTTTGTATGAGAGAGGCCATCTTGAATCTAAGGCAAACGACCTTACGATAGTAATAGCAGTCACAAGTGTGCACTTAGAAAAACAATTATTGTTAACGGCATGCATTCCAAAGTGAAAGCATACATTCACCGTCTTGAACTGGCCTTTGGTTTTCTTTGCCTTTTTTTCTACTAAACCTGTATCATTTTATGCTGAGGCCCGTTCAAGAGTGCGTATATACGCGACCGCATTGACTTCTAACCGTTCAGGAATGGTTGTATGCGCAAGCGCAAGCGTGCGAACGCTATCAATATTTTAAGGTTGTTCGCCTTAGATTCAAGATGGCGTCGTAGTGTCAAACATCAAAGAAATGATCTTAGTGAATTCTGAAAAAAACCTGCAGTATTGTTTATATGTCAGTGAAAGTGTGTTAAATCGTTCAAATAAAGGTATTAACGTTTGAATTATTTCAAACATTTGTGAAGATGCATGATAAGAGTATGTTTTTAAGTTTTTTGGGGGGATTTTATCGGTGTCTGACCACGGGTATATCAAAACCCAAAATTAAATGACCATTTTTAAAAAAAAAACGATAGTTAAGGATTGAATGTCAATTTGAATGTTGTCATTGAGGTATGACAACATCAGACCACAGGGGCTTGTATTTATTGATAATTCCCTTTTTCTGACAAATACCCTCTTTCTGGCCAAAACCCTATGGTATTTGTCAGAAAAAGGGAATTATCAATAAATACAAGCCCCTGTGATCAGACCATGTTCAAAGTAAGTGAATCGCGAAGCGATTCATGTAACTTTGAACGTGGTCTGATGTTGTCATACCTCAATGACAACATTCAAAATTACATTCAATCCTTATATTTACATTCTTTTTTGTTTTTGAAAGGGGCATTAAAAAATACCGATGTTGCTGATGAAGGCAGTGTTTCATACTTCAAGCGAGATAACTCGCATTGTTGACCGACTAAACAGAAGAGCCATTTTTTCAATAGTGCAAATTGTAGTTCCTTCAATCATTGTGTATTTTTTATCTTTGTTCGTTCTTTCTGAAAAAAGTATCTTATTTACATTAATATTACATAAGAAACAACTTCATTTTTCCTTCGTAAATTCTGCTTCGTTCTTCTTGCACTGCCGACAGCGGACTTACAATAAGTGGTGAGACGGTTGACCTAGATATGTCGTCATTTTCGAAAAATCAGTTAACGGGTTGTTTACTTGTACAAGAACTGAAGAAGTGAGATGACAGCAGGCTGCAGTTGCAAAAGTATAGACATTAACTTATTGGTATTTAATCGATATAATCGTCCACATACACAACCCGTGTTGCTACACTGCGTTTTGTTGCAAGTTGTGAATGAAATTGTGAAATTATGAATGAAAAGGTAGTTCCGTGGTATTCATTCGCCATAAAGTGATCAGCGCTCAGAAGGAAGCTGATTGGTTGCAATTCAATGGGCGTGTTTTCACTAAACTTAGCGCGTGATTCGATGTTGTCATCGAGAAATGGTAACATCGGTCGTTGGCTAGATTCATATAAGGCGATAACATCGGTAATGTAAATATAACTATTTAACATACCCTGTATTAGCAATAAAAAACAAAACAACTTGTTTTTCGTCGTATAAATATGATGTGGAAGTCAAGGATAAATCAACACTTGGCTGGTCAATCACAATTTATTTAACAATATTAGTCTCTTTTCACCGATGGTCGCCATTTTGAATGCAACGCGAGTACTCGCGTCTGTTCGATAGACATAAAAATTGTATGCGTGAGTGTAGTGGCGAGCAACCAGTGACTTGAACACGCCTCAGGATGCTTAAGAACCATATAATTTATAAGAAGTTTAAGTATTTTCTTCTATTAAATTTAAATTACTTACTATAACAGTATCATTACTGGAAAAATATCCTTCAGCAAACACTGTGGTTACAAACAAGTTGATAATGAATGATACAAAGAGTGCAATAGCAGCTTCTATAAAGAAATACATGTTAGCTTCCTTTACTTCTTCTTTCTTCCCTCTATCTATGTCTCGAGACTGAAATAAAGCAATAAATGTTACCTTCATTTATATCTTTCTTTCTTTTCTCTTTCTATATCTTTAAAATGAAATTAAGAAATACATGTTAGCTTCATTTAATTCTTTCTTTCTTCTCTTGATCTATATCTCTAAAATGTAAGAAAGAAATACATGTTAGCTTTATTTAATTCTTTCTTCTCTCTATCTTTGGTCTCTAGACTGAAATAAAAAAATACATGATAGCTTCCTTTACTTCTTCTTTTCTTCCCTCTATCTATGTCTCTAGACTGAAATAAAGAAATATGTGATAGCTTCCTTTACTTTTCCTCTTTCCCTCTATAGAGGGGAGGGTGGAGTTATGGTGTTTTACACCCCAGTCAAGATTAAAGTAATATCAAGGCAGTCAGTTTCGGGTTGGTGGAGAAAACTACATGCCTAGAGAAAATTTAACCCTCAGCAAGTGAACTGACCAACTTTCTCACTCTAGGCTCTGACTGAGAAGAATTGGAACCCAAGAGATCAGATTTGATAAATTTTCTAATTTCTACTTTCTTTTACTATAGGTGCCAAAAAACCTTTGGCAGCATCTGACAAACTTTTGTAAAGTAGAATCTGTCCCAAGTGAAAACCAAACCAAAGAAAATGAGAAAATTATATATATACATATATAAATATATATATATATATATATATATATATATATATATATATATATATATATATATATATATATATCAGGGCTCAGGAAAACTTTGACTGAGGTGTCGGACATTTTTTCAAAGCAACTGTACCGACAATGCAATGAAAAAAAAAAAAAAAAAAAAAAAAAAAAAACCACGTTGTTACTGACTGACTATATTATTTTAAAAAGATTTTTAATATCAAAAGAAGTTTTTAAAAGGGGTTTTACTACCACGAAGTTATTTCAATATATATGGACAGACTTGTATGTCCACATTAGTGTTGATTTTGAACTGTCGGCGTTGACGACACATTGTTTGACGGCCATCTTTGTTTATTGACAATCGCGCATTTTCGTTTTCCCGAAGTTACACGAACTTTACTGAACCTCATTTTGAGACCTCTTTGATTTTAAAATTATTTATTAATAACTAAACAGTTTGCCAAGACTGTACTATGCGCATTGTATTATTATTTAACATCCCGCGTGGAACCTCTTTGAAATAGTCCGACGACCATGACCTTCAGTTAACAGGTTTTATGGCTCACGTCTGACAAGCGATGTGATTACTTAATAAACAACTTATCAACAAAAGTAATTATGATTCGGACGATGAAACAAAAGGAACAGATTGAGACCATGGATTTTAACTGATTAATAAACAAAAGCCTAATTATCAGATCTGTATTATTTTTTGAAAATGACTGACAGGTGATAGCAAAGAATACTCGAGTAAAATAATGACCGATAAACATATTTATTTACGTGTCCGATTGACTGAATTCTATTTTAAACTGAAAATGTCCGACAAGCTATATTTCACATCGGACAAAAATATTTTTTGTCGGACATGTAATATATATATATATTATATATATATATATATATATATATATATATAGATATATATATATACACCAGGGGTCCGGAAACGGTCATATTTGCCGGACATGTCTGACAAAAAATATTTTTGTCCGATGTGAAAAATCACTTGTCGGACATTTTTAGTTGATAATAGAATTCAGTTAATCGGACATATAAATAAATAGTTTGTCGGTCATTATTAAACTCGAGTATTGTTTGCTATCACCTGTCAACAGTTTTCAATAAATACTACAGATATAATAATTAGGCTTTTGTTTATTAATCAGTCAGAATCCATGGACTCAATCCGTTCCTTTTGTTTCATCGTCCGAACCCTCATTAATTGTTTATTAAGTAATCACATCGCTTAACAGACAGAAGCCATAAACAGCTGATCCTTGAAGGTCATGGTTGTCAGACTATTATCAAAGAGGTTCTACCCGGGATGTCAAATAACTACAACGCGCATCGTATGGTCTTTGCAAACTGTTTAGTTATAAATAAATAATTTTTAAAAGTCTAAATACAATCAAAGAGGTCTCCAAATGAGGTTCAGTAAAGTTCCTGTAACTTCAGAAAAACGAAAATGCGCAATTGTCAATAAACAAAGATGGCCATCAAACCTTGTGTCGTCAATGCGACAGTACAAAAAATCGACACTATGTGGACACATGAGCCTGACCACATGTACCTAAATAACCTGTATGTAGTAGATAAATCCTTTTTAAAATCTATTGATATTGAAAATTAAAATCTTTTTAAAAAAACATCGACAATAACAACATTGGTGGTACGTTTTTTTTAATTTTTTATTTTATTTTATTTTTTTTTTTTGCTTTACACAGCATCGATGATATGGTTGCTTTGAAAAAAATGTCCGACACCCCAGTCAAAGTTTTCCTGAGCCCTGATATATACATATATATATATATATATATATATATATATATATATATATATATATATATAATTGTGTGTTTTAGACCACTTAGCCACAGAAACCTGCCTTGCCCTCATGAACCTACCTTAACTAAAGCTGAATGTAAATATATGTTGTGTGGCATATAATAGCACCAATAATCCCTACTGCCTGTAAAATCTGATCTGGACCACAACCTTCACAATAAGGTACAAATAAACCCTTTATTACTGAAACCTGATCCGGCTTTACTACAACATACTGAAAATATAAATAAAAACATTCTGATTATATTTGATAACAATAGAATCATTGAGAATCAAATACTTATGGGGGAACAGAGGTGACACAAAAATATCTGTTTTACCCCAACATAATTTCTTGGCTGAAACATTTCTAAATCGATTCCTGAATTGATCACTGAATTTTGCTGAATGGCATATAAGCTCTTGTTTCTGAATTTTACCTGAATTTGGCTCTAGCAAAAGATAAAACTATTGCATAAGCATGCAAAAACTGTCACTTTTGCATGCTCATGCAATAACCTTTGCATGAGCATGCAACAGTTTTCTGAGTGCAATCAATATAGCTTTCTTGCTAGCATGCAAAACCTTTGGCATCACCACACAATAATTTTTCCATGCATGTGATAACTTACCCTTCTTTTGTCCAAGCATAAAAAATTATTTTTTCATGTCATCTCTGTGCCCCATAAAGTACCTGTTTGGTGGTATTAACTTCAAAAACCCCACATGGGCTTGTAGTCATGGAAATGATGGCATAGGATATAGGTTTTTAATTTCATGTTGGATTTTTTATACTTATGTAGTGCAATTTTTATAATGATTTATTCCAAGATGAGTTATTTCCCTTTGATTGAACTCTTGTGTAAAACACAAATGGTACAAAATTAGCCAAACTTATTTAATGCATTAAGAAAGATTTACACTTAACAAACAAGTTTGTGTATATTGATCTTAACATTTGAGAAAGACTAAAAATCATAAAGCAGAGATCAAATCATTTGCAAAAAAAAAAAAAAAAAAAAAAATCCATGAGTGAACATTTTTCTATTTCTTTTTCTTTCTAGTGTAGTATAGAACTAAGTACGAGTATTGTTGCACCACCAAGAAGGGCTTCAAATCACAATATCTAGAAAACCTAATACTGCCAGGATTAGCAGTGTGTATGTGCAAGTGTCTGCCTTATACTAGAAAGCACTCAGAAATCAGAAATACAAACCCTTAGCTAAGGATAGAAAAATTTCCAAACTAATTCTTACCTCATAACCAAATGTAACTGCCATAACAAAAATAAGAAAAGCAAAAAATGCTTCCAATTTCCGCAATCCATATTTATCGATTAATAAAAATGTAAAAGTATCAGCTATGGTAATCAAAACACCTGCATACAATGGTATCCTGAAAAACAGAATAGAGCAACTATCATAGGTGTACTAGCTTCCATCAAAATCTTTAATAGCCAAAAACATCAATAACTGTTTAGTTATTAGTAGGACCTTACTATCTTAGCTTTTAGAAAACAGGGGACATTTTCCTTTTTAATTGTCAACATTTACAGAAAATTATGGCCCCTGTTGCTAAGTGGTTTAAAGAACATTCTAGCAGTTCAGTGTCTGTCACATCCTAAATGTGAATCCCACTCAGGCAGATTCTAGTGTGAGAAAGTTTGTCAGTTCACTTGCCGAAGGTCGCTGGTTTTCTCTAGGCACTCCTGTTTCCTCCACCATCCTAGAACTGACTACCTTAATGTAAGTTAAAAAATCTTGACTGGTGCATAAAATATCACTACTCAAATCCATTCTTAACTTCAAAATCAAAAAGCTGTTTCCTTTCGAGAAAATCTATCAGTTTATAAAGTTTGATGAAAATCCATCAAAGAAATATAAGTTATTAGGTGGTGACCATGTAAAAAAAAATACTTTATAGACAGACAGACAGACAGGCTAAACATTATAGGCCACCTACAGAATGTTTTGTGGTGAGACAAGATAGTTAGAGATCACTGTTTCTGGACCACTCAAATTTTTGTTTTGGACAAGATGGCTGCATATTGTAATTCAGGAAATTTTCATCTCATTTAATTTTCGCGAGAATTGACATTTGCGAATTTTTTTTTTTGCATCGCCAGATGTTGGTCAGTGAAAATACAAGAAACATATCAAAATAAAATATTTGTGAAAGAATTATATTTGTGTCCTATTACTCTAATGTATTTACTTACTTTTTATCTGATATTAAGTAAAATGCTATGGCAGTACCAATGACTTCCTGCATATCTGAACCTAAAATATAATCACCATGACAACAAAATTATCACATTTACAGTACAAGTTAGATAACTAAAAATTTGTTTTCTTGAATACAAGGATTAAATTGAAGTCATTTATTTTTGTCTCTACACCAGGATTTTGCTAAGTTTTTTAAAAACATGTATTATTTTTTTTTTTTTTTTTAATTTTCCTCGATAACTCAATGATGTTTAAAATACTCATAAGTTTAATAATAAAAAATAATTATAAGTTTAAAATAGCTAGTAAAGTAACTTTATACAAAACTTGCTGTAATAGTTTCATGCACATTAGACACCATTTAGAAAATAGTGTTTTTTGTAACAAACTCAACATACAATTCTTTTTAACACACATTGTACAATGTAGATCAGATTATTTAAAAGCCTTTATATTTTATGAATATGATGGTGAATTGAATTTTCATGTTTTTAACAAAACAATCAAAGAATGTCCATTTATCAAATAAATGACAAAAAAAAATTAAGTTCAATTAATGAACAGCTTTTTTTCATTGAATATTTATTTATAGGACCTAAAAAAACTGTTCAACTTATCTGAAAGATCAAGATATCCACGTTTGAGATAACCAGACATATTTTGGGTTAAATATTATGAGGCGCCATTTCTATATTTTTTCAGTATTTTAACATATGCATAAATCCATTTTTGGATATCCATAAATCGATTTTTGCATATGCAAAAATAGACGGTATTTTTGCATATGCAAAAATAGTCGGTATTTTTGCATATGTAAAAATCGAATTATGGATATCAAAAAATTGATTTATGGATATCCAAAAATCGATTTATGCAAATGTAAAAATATTTGGCATTTTTGCATATGCAAAAATCGATTTATGGATATCCAAAATAAATTTGTGAAATTTGAAAACACTGAGTTCTCCCCAATTATCAATCCTAAAGTAAATACTTTCCGGTACATTGTGAGAGTAATATTTTTCTCTTGTAACAAATAAAAATCGTTAATTTTCTTTATGGTTAATAAATGCACTTTCAAAATTAGTGAAAAAATATAAACCTACGCATTTTTATAAACTAAAGTGTTTATTACATTACGATTCATTACATTACCACGCAACGCTTCGCGCTACAAAATCCAACATGGCTGCTAGAAATAATAAACTGAAAGAACAATATCAGAGGAGTATATCAAAAGCATTGAGGTGTTTAGAAATTGATGATCGACATGTTGACGACAAAGCTGTCGATATCATATTAGATATTGAGTTAGTTGCCATGTTACAAACCTACGTAATAATAAACACGAAATAGACCCGCACTAAATAGTTGGGGAGAAATCATTTCACACTCGCGATTTATGGATATGTTAAAATTGATTTTTACATATGCAAAAATACCGACTATTTTGCATATGCAATAACGATTTATGGATATCCAAAAATCGATTTATGCATATGTAAAAATGTATTTTTGCATATGCAAAAATAGCCAGCATTTTAACTTATAAAAATGTATTTATGCATATGCAAAAATCGATTTATGGATATCCATAAATCGAATTTTACATATGCAAAATTATTTTTGGATATCTTAAAATAATTTTACATATGTTAAATTCGGTTTATGGATATCCATAAATGAATTATGCATATGCTAAAATAGTGAATAAATATAGAAACGGCGCCTCATAAAATATAGAGTAACTAATTCCTGACTTTTAGAAAAATTGAGATATCTGTGTTTAAGATTAAACAACAGTATCTATGTAATACCTATAATGGCTATTTCAACCATGATCCAGAGTATAATTCTTGGTACAAGTCTGTATTCACGGTAACATACTTCTGCTAAATGCATCCCAGTAACAACACCCAGCCTGGCAGATAATCTCTGCATTAACAATCCAAGTATTGTTGCAGACATGAGTATCCATAGTAACTGTAAAATAAAAAGACGTAGAATATAATTTATAAAGAAAACTACAACAAAACCAATCAAAAACAAACACAGACCGAGATTTTGTGTAGCTTATTAGACAGGTTTTAACCTACCGAAACTTGGTTTATTGTTCTAAAAGTTAGTTCGGTTTAAACAATTTTGCATTTTTCTCTCTTTTTTTTTTTTACAAAAGGTGGTGGCCAAGCGGTTGAGATTTTAGCCTTCAAACTCAATGTGTCTCATACTCTCATTGCTGGGGGTTTGACCCAGCTGACTGCAAGGTTTTTCCTTGTCATATGTTCAAGCGTAGTGACTCAATGATTTAGAACCTTAAAAAGGTCATTCTGAGTGTTAATACACAGGATACCATAATTCACACTTGCACATCTCACGCATACACAAAAATGGATTTAACATATAAATCCATTAATACTAATAACCTTGCTCTTGTCACGAAAACCTGAAAAATTGCTAATGCATCAAACAAACTTACAAAACCAACCAATCAATTTCTGCTATGCATGTGTTTGAATATAATTCTGGTACTTACTCTAAAACCTGCTACAGATCCAGCCTGTAGATCAGATTCTATATTCCCCGGGTCCAAGTATGCTATACTCATTAAGAATCCCGGACCTGTAAAGGCCCATAACTTCTTAAAACTAAATCTGACCTATAAAAAAAATCAAGGAATTGTTAATAAATACATGTATCAACATAGTCAGAACCTCCACATAAAGATCCATTATATACCAGGCTTCAGTTTCACAATTATTCCTTAACTAAGATTTTCCTTAACTTAAATTTAGCCGTTTTTGGTAATTTCTTTTTTAAAATACAAATAAACATTTGTGATACAACTAAATACAGCTGTTACAAGCTTAAAGTGATCTTCGACAACAAAAGTTCCTGAATTAAAGAACCATGATTAACCAAGTAAATTATCAAGATGTCAGATTTATGTTAAGGAAAATCTTAGTTAACAAACGATTGTAAAACGGGATCAGTGACAAGTTTGTCCACATGCAGACTTTACTGTGTGTTATATCAATGTATATATACATATTTATCTTTTTTGTAATGCTACAGACCCATTTAGTTATACATATCACAATTCACAATACCAGGGAGTTATATTCATATATTACATTTCGCCATTAGTGATTACATAACAAGAAACAACAAGAGAATTCACACAGACCAAGGAGCAAATTTTGAGGGGAAATTGATGAAAGAACTTTGTCAACTTACAGGAATTAATAAATCTAGAACAACACCTTATCATCCACAGGGAAATGGAATGACAGAACGCTTCAATAGTACTTTAATAAACATGCTTGGAACTTTAGATTTAAATAAAAAACAAGATTGGAAAAATCACGTTGCCACTTTGGTTCATGCCTATAACAGTATCCGTCATGAGAGTACAGGACAAACACCATATCTTCTTATGTTTGGCCGAGAACCCCGTTTACCTGTGGACTTGGCTTTCGGTGTTGATATCAACGAGAAACCTCAACCATTAAACCAGTATATTACATCATTAAAGGAGAGACTTAAAGCATCATATGAATTAGCAACAACAGCAGCAAGACTAGCCAGAGATAAACAGAAACAACAATACGACCATAAGATACGAGGAGCAGTTATCAACCCTGGTGATAGAGTGTTAGTTAAAATCTTGGCACATGAGGGAAAACACAAGTTAGCCAATCGTTGGGAGTCAGATCCTTATGTGGTATTGAAACAACCAAACCCAGATATACCAGTATTTGTAGTCCAGAAGGAAAATGGAGAGGGAAGATCCAGGACTTTACACAGGAATCACTTATTACCTATTGGATCTCTTTTGATAGATGAAAAGCCTAAGCCAGTTCCTAAGCCAAGGCCAAGAAAGAGATTAGCCAGTATTAGTTCAGCTTCAACTCAAAGTTTAGACGACTCCGATGATTCAAATTCAACAGTGATTGCTATTATTAAGTATGACGAGACGCCACAACATTTAGGTTCAACAGATGAAGCAGTCCAACAAGACAGCATTGATGGATCTGTTGAAGATTTTAGTCCTTCAGATGGTATAATTGGTGACGATCAATTTACCTCTGAGGAATTACAAGGATTTGCTGATAGTGGTGACGACCATGATTCCGTAAGTGAAAATCAGTCTATTCCAGATATTGAAGTTGTTGGCAGTGAAGATAATTCTACTGAGACACATTCAGCAGAACAGTTAAACCTTGGTGAAACGACATCTAAGGAAATATCCGATACAGAGACTACACCGAAGGAAGTACCACCATTCAGTAACACTAGACCTATACCACAGAAAGTACCACCATCTACTAGACCTAGGAGGGAAAATGTCCAGTTACCAGAACGTTTCAGAAAGGATTATGATTTATCAGATGCCAAAACATTATCGAAGACTAAAACATCATCCAAGTCGGCTAATGTTATACCAGAGTGGGTGAGGAGAGCAGATTATTTGAAGTCTATGGTCGAATCTGGGATCTTCAACAACATGACAAGCGAGATGTCAAAGGCATTTATTAACCTTATCACCGACAAGACATAATGATGAGGACATCATTTTCTGCTGGGGGGAAGTATGTGGTAGTCATAATTATTTATTATAATTAAGATAATTAAGTTTTATAATTAACTGTCTTATTGTGTTGTTATTGTGACGTTCTGTGATGTTGTATAGTGTTGTCAGTCATCTTGTATTGTTTTTTTCGTCTTGTATCTGTAACTACCTCTTCTTTTAGGAGCACCCAATTTGAACTTGTCCTTCACCTGTCAATCAATATTTTTACGTCATGTCACATAACCGGTTTGTCCAGTTCAGTTCTTTAATCTCATTGGCTATTCTTACATACTGGTCACTTATTTGGCGCTCTTAGTATTTTTTTCTCATTCTTCAGCCATTTCTGAACACGGTTAGACGTAATTGAACAGTCTTGAACAGTCATATATATTTCCAACTTATATCTTTATTCAGCCATTTCAACATCAAAGGTATGTTACATTCAATTACTTATTGGTCCATTCATTTACTTATCCATTCATTTATATTTGCTATATTTTCTTGGTTCATGTTCATTCAGTTTCTGTACTGTCTTTGCCTAGTTTTATTTCTACTATTTTAATACTTTAATACGTGAGAGAGTGTATAAATGAATATCATTAAAAATAATAATGGTTAAAGTAAAATATATAAAATCACATAAATATTTATTACCGTAATATAATTGGTTAAAAAAAGTTAGGAAAGCGTGTATCAAACCTAGCCATTTATTTATCGTTACCTAGTAACCTAATCCGTTGCTATGGTGTTATTTTCCACATATTTTTACATTATTTTTCATTGTAAGTAAAATTCATACTTACAATATGCTTTTTATATTTTTATTAAGCTGCAGTACCTTACCTATACATGTCACCATGCAGGTCAAGACATTCTGGACCATATCTAGGTACGGTAGAATTTTTCACCTGTTGTAAAGTTACAACTATTTTTAGTTAGGCGTTACGTTTTCTAAAATATTTCCATTTCTTAATATTCCATTATTTTCATTGGTTACAATATATATTTTTATTAGTATTTCAAGGTTCATTTATATTTTATGCACAAAAAGTAAAGAAATTAGTACAATAGTTCTAATTGAAATTTTACTTCCGGTTGTTATATTTTTGTCTTAAGTACCGGTGTTATAATATCCACTGTAATTTAATAAATGACATATTGAGTTATCTCCCTTTATGTAAATTGATGAAATGGGGAACACAGTGGGTTATTTTTATATTCTATATTGAATTGTATTGTAAGGATTGTTATGTATTTTATTTTGTAGAATGCGAGAATGTGATAGTATGATTATGTTGTAATATTGAACAGAATATATAAAATATTAACAGAACCCGACGTATTTGTTTTATTCTTTGAAAATAAATACTGTGACAGGAACATTATTAAATATTGTAAAATAGCCAAGTATTTTCTGAGAAGATGAGGTCACACTTACACACACACACACACACACACACACACACACACACACACACACACACACACATATGAAACATCAAAATTGTGAATTGTAAATTGAACACTGACTTTGAAATCTCATAATTCTGTTTTTATTTTACTAGTATTGTATAAATTCATATAACATCTAAATTGGTGTCTTTTTATAGAAAACCACCAACCTTTGGCAAGCAAACTGACAAACTTTCTCACACTATTATCTGTCCCAAATGGGATTCCAACCCAGGCGGTGAGAGGCACTGTGATCTGTTAGCATATTTATTTATATATTTATTTATTTATTTATAAAGACTTAGCATAATACATCATGTTCTGGGTACTGTCATCTGGAAACTGGTTCAGTTTGTTGACCTTCACTAAGAATTAAAGTCACTTTATAGAAAAAAGAATGAAAATTTTAATATACAAACTGTCTACCTGTCAAAGTGAACATACGCTGTGTAATTTAGTGTTAAAGTGATTTTCAAACCTTCTTAAAGGGTCACATTGTCAATCAGAAGCTCATGAATTCAGAAAGAGGTTGAGTAATATAAGATGCAAGTGGTATTAAATAATGATTTTATCTAACATAAATGTAAGAAAAAAGTCAAATTGAATTGACATACTTAAATTTGTGAATTTAAAATAGTAGGACATTCTACCCATAAATAATACATGTTACCTATATATTTTGCAAAATAGGATGCTAAAAAATTCATGACAGCTCTAAAGACAATTGTCAACCTAAAATTTAATAAAGAAAATAATTTTATGCCCCTTTCTGTTTTTGGAGGACATTATAAACATATTAACTTCAGTTTGTTTGGAGATGTTCATCTAATGTTGTGACAGTGAATTTTGATTAATTTTTATAGAAAATCAAATTAACTTGAATCAATTTTGGTATTTTTTTTTTGCTTAAATCCTAACTAAAAATTGCATCTGCGATTGCCTTAAAACATTTCTATAGAAAGGGAACTGTTGCTGCTACAGGAATTTTACATACTGAAAAACCAAGCAAATGGTGGAATCGTATGGGTATATGATGTAATTGGTGTAAATATTGATATTTTTGACAATATAATTGGAAACTACTTTTTCTTGTAAAGTTCATATATAAGCATTGTGAAGGAAGTAGGTTATGTTGTTAACATTAAAAATACCAACCTTTACTCATATCATATATTTCATTTGAGAACTAAATGAAAATCTTGAAATGATATTTGTTTAAAATTTCACCAATGGTATAAGTATCTTGCTTTAAAACTTAACTTTGTGATTTAGTCAGAGTTTGTCATATAAAGCTGCATCAGCATCATTCATGGCTAGAATTAGTCATCAGAAAAATTTAGCTTTCCCATGAAGTCTTACGTAACATTTAAAAATTTTCACCCAAAATCAATATCCTAAGATCAACCTGATACATCACAAGCTGTTTAGTAATTGTAACAACATATGTTTTACTAGATTGTTTGTGTAGTAAATAAAATAAAATAAATATGATAATATATCTGTACTGGTCTGGATGTAAGTCAAATTGACGGAGCTCTTATGCTTCATTGATTTGTGTTCAGTTTAATGTTGATATTGAAGAAATGATGCTTTCTTTTGTGCTCTATATTGAAAGTGAAACTGTCTTAGAATGATGAATAAAAAATGTTTGGCATAAAAAAATATATTTTTTTTAAAAATAGATAACTTCTAATCACGATCCATGAGATTCATTTTCTAAAATTTCATTCTTTTTAGCTGTAAACAAACAGAATCCTCTAACTGGTTGGTCAATGTTTATCGGTGATTAAATAATGAACCGGGAGCATGTGCATGGATGTATTTGCAATGGTGTTATGTATCCCTTACTAAGGCACAAATGAACAATTCAATGAAGTTCTTTGTTTAATTTATCATATTTCACCGTTTTGTAAGTTGTAAATGACCTGTCTTTTTATGATGTAAGCATGTTCTAATATTAGGTCCCACATGCTACATCTCGCTGACAATTTTTGTTGTTTCTGTATTTATTCGAGCTTTCATTGTGGAACCAAATGTAACATTGTTCATTAGGAACACCATTAATTAGATCAGCACTGTTTTAATTTTTTCCTTGGAACACTTAATGCAGCTTTAATTGTAGTTGTCTATGAACCTTATTTTGTTAACATTTCTATTATATTGTTTTTCTTTTGGTATTATACATTGCATAGTCTTGAAATTTTGTGTGTACATGCATACTTCAATGAATCTGTGCATTTGAAATAAAGTAGATCACAGTGACCTATATTGTGTACATAATTGACCTTGAAGTTTTTTGTTAAGATTTCAAATATCTAACATTAAGGTGTAAAGTTTTGCAAAAATAAAAGCAAGACAGACTAAGATATAGTATTTGTGACAGATATGAAGGTATGGGAATTAGTATTTCTTTAGTCATTGCACAATTGCTTGTTCAAATTGTACATACATAACTTGTTTAAATTGCTATTTATTTCAGGTATGATTAATACAGTGGAAAATTTGAAATAAACATGTTTAATTGTTCATGTTAAACACTATGTTAAATGATATTATTCATCCTGTTTATTTGTTTACCTTCATTAGCTCACCTTGATGTTTTTTGGTACCCCATACCTGACATCCATGTACATCAGATACAGTTGTATAAAACATAAAAAGAATGTAGACATGTCATGTTCTTGTAAAATACTGTTTTAATTGCATGTCATTCCAAACTAAAGCACATATCAAAAGACTGCTAAAAATTTGAATTAGCTTTATTTCAGAAAATTTTCCGGGATGCTTTCAAAATAACTGACATAATGTGTCATCCATGGGGAAAGTTGTTTACAAAATTAAAATCACTGAACTGGAACATAACATAACATAATTTGACCTTTTTAGACTTTTTATTTTTTTACACTATTTCCCTAGAGGTTTGTTAGCTGCCTGTTGTAATCGATTATTCATGATGAAACGCATACCTGTCCTAGTTGTAGTTATTTTTCATGTAACTTTAATCAAAAATTTTCCCATTAATTTTTCAGATATAAACAAGACCTCATTAAATTTTATTTGCAATCTCTTTTAGGTATTATAATTTAAACACTTACATTTCATTTTAAATTAACATTATAAATTACACGTACAGGTTAAGTGTGTAATCTTTGCTGTAATTGGTGGAGATTGGTGTTAATGTTTGTATGTGGAACACATTGATTGACTTACCCACAATGCACTTAACATCAACAATAATTATCACTGTATTGCCTGATACACAAGTACACATGTACAGGTAAAATTAAAATTGGTCATGGGGAGAGGAAAACTTTCAAAATTAGGTCAAATTCATATATTTTTCAAAAAGATGTTGTAGTTATATGCCTAGAATGTTTATGAATTATTGAAATGTCATTTGAAGCTTGATAAATGAATGTTTTTCAGACTACATGTATCCTAATTATTAGGATTTTGATAGAATATTTATTTATGTATGATCTACCTAGAAGCTACGTGCAGTTTTAAATTAAGCAATGGTGCTACATGTTTAAAATATCGGGGAAAATGCACTGTAAGCAGTTTTTTATAACTGACAAATATGGTAGCCATTATTCAGTAAATATCTTTTTTTTGAAAACTTTGATTTTTTTAATAAGAATTATAAAAATAAATAAAAAGAATGGAATGTCTGAAATGTCTTAAGATAATTTATAAGTGCAGAAAGATAAATTATTTTGTCACACCTTGCTTGTACAGGTGTTTTGCTGTACATTGTGAAATGGATAATAGAATAGTGTGATGCCTAACAACTTGTTCTCTATCAAAATAACAAAATTACAAAAATAATTAGAATATAATGTTCACTGTTTATTGTTAGTGCAGAAAGGGTTATATCATTTTTGCTCTCTTTATTGAATTAAGGTCAATGCATCATGTGAAATGTTTGAAACAATAAAAAATGAAGATGCCTTTATTACATTTTTGATTAAAAAATGATTATGCATCATTTATCGTTATTGCAGAAGAAGCTAAATCATATCAGCATCGCTCATAATTTAAGTCAGTCAAATCTTTGTGCGTCATGTGACAAAATGTTTGTCTTAACAAAAAAACTACTTGATTTGCAAAAAATAGAAGAAATTAAAAATCAATAGAATGTGTACAATTTACTGTTAGTGCAAAAAGAGCATTAAGATTTTGGCTGTAGTAGTTAACATGGGTTAGCTATATAACCTTAGTACATTATTTGTAATGCTTGTCCCAACAAAAAAAAGTGAGATACCTTGTAATATGCTTCCTATAAAAAAGGTAATAAAACAGAAAGTATACATATTACTGTAGGTGCAGAGAGAGCAATAATCTAATGAATATATCGGTAGATATTCTAGTGTTAGCTACACAACATTGATTGAGAACATGACCATGCTATTACTTGTATCAAAAACCCATGAAATGAATCTGACAAACATTTATATCAAAACAAGTTTTGTTTATTTGTTTATTAATTTATTTATTTATTATTTTTGACATATATTAAAAATTTTTTTGAAAATAACAAATGAAAATACGAATAACAAATATAGTAAATAAATTTATTTATTTATTTATTTATTTATTTACTTTTATATACAGACAAATATAGTAAATAAATTTATTTATTTATTTATTTATTTATTTATTTATTTATTTACTTTTATTTATTTATTTTTTATTTTATTTATTCATTATTTTTGACATATATTAAAAATATTTTGAAAATAACAAATGAAAATACAAACGACAAATACAGTCATTAAATTTATTTATTTATTTATTTATTTATTTATTTATTTATTTATTTATTTATTATTTTTGGCATATATTAAAAATATTTTGAAAATAACAAATGAAAATACAAACAACAAATACAGTAAATTTATTTATTTATTTATTTATTTATTTGGTTCAGAAGTACTTTAACAGTATACCAATTAACTATTCTATAGACACAAATCTGTGAAAAAGAAGCTGATCTCAGTTTTATGGCACCAGATGTTTGCAATTATCTTATTTACCCAAGAATAACCATGTGTGATATACACAAAACTGTTTTATACCTATTAATTAATACAGAACTTCTTGTCATTTAAAACAGTTAAATTTACAAATCAGAGACAGTAAGTAAAGCCTTTGTAACCAGGGTAATATTTCCCTCAGTAAAATAATAAATAGGTGGTGATATAAGCAACGTAATTGTATGATTTGAGTCATTAATTTGAAAAATAAAACTTGTCTTTTTCTAGTCTTTATTTTACATTTTTCAAGAAATTGCAAATACATGTATTTCCAAATTAAGTGGTAGCTTGTTACTGAAATCCAATTATTTGGCAAGCATATTTGACACAAAAACCATTATTCACATTATGGAAAAAAAGATAATATTATAAAGGATTGGTGTCTCAGAATTACACAACAGCGTGTTCAATAGCTGTAACACAATGAAAAAAATTACTACCAGTAAATACAGAAAATCTTGATCTTGACAATACATGCTCAGCATTTTCAGCAAGCCTGTTTTTCAATGATGTGCTGTATGATAGACTGTATTTAATACTAGTGTAATTTGCTAGTATGACATAAACACAAACATACTGGTCAGACGTGTTCAAATCATAATCCCAAAAGCAAAGTAAAAACTATGATAATTTTCAAATTCAGTAAAACACCAGAAATGTGAGGCTGTAACAAATAAGATGTTTACAGAAACAAATCACTTTATTACATGGGTTTTAGAAAAGGGTCAAGGGTAAAAAGCGGGAGCCCTGAACCATTATTCAAACCCTTGTAATACTTCTAGGAACATTTTAAAACCTAATTTAAAGCATTGTAATTTTATTCATCAGCCAGTAACTGCTGTAATCTGACAACTTTTCAGTGCTGAATCTGACTTTTTCTAATTATCATATTCCCTTTTAGTATAGATAAGAAAATGATTCCATTATAACTGATTAAAGAACATAAATGACAAATTCCTCCCTAAATCATGTTT
Organism: Tegillarca granosa; assembly: GCA_029721355.1. Taxonomy (NCBI): domain Eukaryota; kingdom Metazoa; phylum Mollusca; class Bivalvia; order Arcoida; family Arcidae; genus Tegillarca; species Tegillarca granosa. The sequence continues at coordinate 48,317,716 of CM056596.1, forward strand.
CATTAGTGATATTTATGTACTTAGTATGAGAGTGATAAATACCACAGACTATTTCTGTCGAACCTGGCATCGCCACAAGGCGAGACTTGGGAATTATTTTTCCGGTGTCAGCGGGGGGGGGGGGGGGGGGGGGGGGGGGGGGGGGGGGGGGGGGGAGGGGGGTGTGGTGCTGGTGGCGGCGTGTCATTTGTGAAAGTTTATGTTAAAGTAATGTATTTTCTACTCGATCAAAAACTAACCAGGCGAGGCATTTAAATCTATGGAATTCTTGTTATACATTTTAAACTAATATTTAAATTTTGTTAAATACTAGTAATGAAGTTATGTTCATAGAAGACTGTGCTACAGTTATCCAAAGCATTCTAAATTGTCTTTTTTCTCTGTGACTTGACATGTTTTTCTGCGAGTGGTTAATCAAGCTACATTTGTATTGATCATTTGTCTCAATAAGTTTACATTTCACAGTTTTATGATCAAACAGATTCTTTTATAGACGATTCAATATTTATGTCCCAGTACTATATGATATATATGTTACTAGGATGTGTTTTAATTTGTAAGAGTTCCATCATTGCAGTTGTGCTAGTTTTAAATTCCCTCTGGAATATAAGCCGCCTTGTGACATATACATAATAATTCAATATACCGGTAATAGACTTCATGCCTGAAGTACTATAGCTGGTAGATTGGATATTTTGACTTCATTCACCTTGAGTTATAAGTGGGCAAATGATAAACTCAAAGCTGAGCTCAATAGAATCAGGTTTTTTGATGGAGAATTATGCCCAGTCACTTATATTGAGGCTACATGACCATCAACAAACTCAAACAATATCATTAGGGTCTAACTGAGTGGAAATTAAACCTAGGTGGTGGTAAGTGCTGTTATCTGTAAACAGGTGCTTAAGACCTCTTGGCCACCCAGACTCTAGAAAGTTGTAGATGAATAAAACATTTATACAATAACCAGTTCAACAAATTATACACTTTAGTTTAGGCATTTTATAGTTTGACAAAACCTAGATTTAGCCGAGTTGTGTGTGTGTGTGTGTGTGTGTGTATGTGTGTGTGTGTGCTTGAAAAGTCCCAAGAAGGATTAAAACGTTTGCAAAAATGTTGTCTTAGTTATTTTTTGTTTTACTACTAATATTTTCTACTGTGTGTAATACTTTCTTTCTAATTTTGGATATGTGTGTGTGTGTGTGTGTGTGTGTGTGTGTGTGTGTGTGTGTGTGTGTGTTTTTATACATTTGGTTTTAAAGAACAACAATGTATTATAAATACAAGAACTATTTTCATTGTAAATATGTAAATGATATGCTGAATTATATTTTGATCAGCCAAGGTCACAGAGATCAAGGTTGGATAGATGATAGATTTTTATTGTTGGTGTGCAGTAATCCATGCATTAGTCAACTTTCCCTAACCTTTAATACTCTTATTTTGTACTTTCATTTTCTGATACAGTCAAAACATTGTTTACACAGATTTATTTAGTTTGTAAACCTATAAATCTCAGTTCCTATACCTAGATAGATTATAAATAACAAATAGCTAATTATACAAAAATTGATTACAAAAGATGGATAGATTTCAGCAAGGAGAAATGTCTGAACCAAAAAGTTTTAGCCACAAAAACAAAAACAAAAAAAGAAAAAGAAAAAATAAAGAAATAAACCAACAAATTTTAAACTCAACTCTGTTGCTAGTAAATTCAAATGTACATTCTGTATATATAAGTTATAACTTTTATCAGATATTAGTGAAAAAAATACACAGTGATCTTACATTCTAAGGGATATGGATATTTTCTTTTGCTTGATCCTTGGCTTAGAGCACTTGACTAATGTATCAGACACATTTGGTTAGAAATATTACTTTTAGTTTCTGCTACATTTGGCATACATATAGGGACTAGATTTTCTTTTCCCCAGAGAGTGGCATTGTTTCCATGACTTCACTATTCTCCAAGATAATGTAAGTCATGATGCCTCTCTTGTTGTAGAAGGCTATGTGGTAATGGTAGATATAATGGTGATCCTTACACAATAAAAACTTGATCTCTGCTACAGAATAAAGATGTGTTATATAATTTTGACCTTAAATCAGAATCCTCTGTAGCTTTGAAGTATTTTGTAGTCATGTATTAACATTCTTTTTTCATCTTTTTTTTCTTTATTATTATTATTATTATTATTGTTATTATTTTATTTATATATTATTATTAATATTATTTTTTTTTTAAATTAATTTCAAAATTGCAGAACTCTTAAAAATGAATTTATTCCATTAAAATGAATTTATTTCAGTTTAAAAAAAACAAATAAAAAATCTTATCTACAGATTTACAAACAACCAATTTGCCTTAAATTATTGAACTATTACAAATAAAACCTACAGTCAGCTGACTCATCTGAAGCTTGTATTGTCTTGTACAAAAACATGCAGAACAGATTTAGTATTTATAGCTATAAGTTTTTGTTCAGTGTTGTATAATTTTACGTCAGCTTTAAACAAAATTGTTATGAACTATATTATAGAACACAAAATGATATCTTTAAGATATTTATGTACGGTAATAATGCATCATTTTATAGGTTAATGGCTGTTTATATATTCTGTTCCTATTTTTATTGCCCTCTTGATCTTAAGAGTTTAAAATAAAACTTAATGGTATTTAGTCTTTTTGTATGTGCACTAAATTGTCAATGATTTTAATGTGATATTTGCTAAAACTTATGCGCAATAAATACTTGGCTGATATATTTGAACTTTTAAATTTAAAATGTGCATGCATGTATTGTTTAGACCACAAGAATGTAAATCTCACATAAACAGGTTTGAGTCAGTTCTTATCTCAAGGACAAAATATACAGTTATTTTGTTCAAAACTGGACAATATTATTGGCAACACTAAGAGTGCCAGTGAAATTACCAACACTTCTGCGGAATGACATGAAAAACTGTTTGGTCAAATTATGCTGACACCAAGTAAATCAACAAAGTCAAATCAAAAATAGGTTTATTTTTATTTTATTGCCTCTTTATATGTTGTTTTCTTTATGTAAGTTTTTCTTTTCCAGGAATTCTTGTATCATGGAAATCTTCAGGGTTTGGTCTGAGCATTTCCAGTGTTGCTGATTGCAAATTTTTGCGAAAATGTTTGGCAAAAAGCTTTGACTTTTGGCAACATAAATTTCTGTGTTAATCAAAATAAAAGGCACAAATAAGGATTAGATTTGCACATCAGAATTGACAATCTGCCAACAGAATTTGGTCTCTGTCAAAATTGCTTGTTACACATTATATGGAGCTTGAATTAACCCTAAACCTTGATGGCCAAACAGTGTCTTAAGTGCTATCTTAAACATCATAACATCTTTGTTTAAAATTCAAATTGTGACAAATTTTTTGTTTTAGAAAGTTTGTCATGTCTCTTGTCAAAATATTGTGATTTTCTTTGGGCAGTTCTGTTACTTCCAACATCTGAGAACTGACTGCTTCCATTTCTGCACATCTCAACAGGGGTGTTTAACATCACAACTTCAACACTTCACTCCTTTTGTTCTGTTATTTGTTGTGTGTCCAAAATAAACACCCAAATGTAAACAATCTCTTTTTTCAAACAATGCTAATCATTTCCACAATTTTTTAAAGTAATCTCAAACTGTTAAATAGTTGTTTTAGCCACTGAGATGAAATCATAAATTAAATATGTAATTCTTACATAATATTTTTATTTATGATACTAGAATTATATATTAAACCTGATTTATGTGTCCTTGTACTAGAAAAAATCATGTAATGATGTGAACAGCTGGATTTAGACTGGTTATTTCAGTTTTATTGCCAATTATCTTCTTTAACAGTCTTCTAGTCTCCTATATTTATTTAGAGGCTAATGTTGAATAGGGGTTAAAGCATTAGTCTACTAACCTTTATGTCTGTTTTTATCTAGATATTAATAATCCCTAACCATTAAGATAGCTTTTAGTTGTCCAGCCCTGAGGTGTAAGTTTTACCTAATGTTAAAAAAATTGAGAAAGAGACATTGGATTAATGTCTATATATAATGATTTTATAGATTATTTTAAAGAAACTTGATAGTTAGCATGCTAGCATTCTAATATCTGTACATCCCATAGCAGTTTATAAACATTTTTACCAATGCATTTTGTATTGAATGATAAAAAGGTATGTGTTTTCAGTGCAGTTTGTAAACTTTGACTTTCTTATCTCCTTTATAGAAGAGTTCCAAAAGCCAAGCAAACTTTTAACCACTTAAATCTTGTGTATATAGATGTTGGGTAAATGTTACCAAAATGAATTTATACCATAACCAAAAACTTTTTATTTAGAATTTACTAGATAAATCTTACAGGAACCATTGTAGCTTATACTAGTACACACGATTTAGTTTGGTTCATGTATTGTACCATTTGTGCATGCTATGTTCAAACCATGTGTACATTATGTGTTCATACCATGTATACATTCTATGTTCATACCATGTGTACATTCTATGTACATAACATGTGTACATTTTATGTTCATACCATATGTACATTCTATATACATAACATGTGTACATTCTGTGTTCATACTATGTGTACATTCCATGCTCATACTATGTGTACATTCTATGTTCATAACTTGTGTACATTTTATGTTCATACCATGTGTACATTCTATGTACATACCATGTGTACATTCTGTGTTCATACCATGTGAACATTCCATTTTTATGCATGAGGTTTTCTTGAAAATGATACATTTGGTTTTATTAAAAATTATTTCCTTAAACTGACTTATTATATTTTCTCTAGATGAAAAGTTGTAAATCTGTGTACCTCCAGGCAGCAGGTACCCCTTACAAAGTTCATAGAATCTGTATATGACACATGCCATGTCTTTGCTGTATGTGATTGATCTCTCCGTCTCTACAAGAAAATAACATTTATTTATCCCTAAATTCACATTTAATCCAGACAGAAGTATTGATTACTTTGGATTTAAAGTACTGGCTATCTTTTTGCCTTCAGGACTGTCATAGTTAATCATAAATAACTCAATTTTTGTCATTTGTGTCAGTTTCAGTTTTCTTTTTAGGCATCATATCCAAGTCACTAATTAGTCAAGTCAATGAGCATTTGGATGACTTCTTGTCAACAATAAATAAAAAACTTTGTTTACAGCAAAATGCTGCTAAGATACCATATAATTTGTCATTTTTACCCATTTGTCCTTTGTAAAATAGTAGAAGCATGATAATTAAAATTGCCTAATTATATTCATTTCAAGCCATTGTGTACTACAACAAGTCCTCTATAATTTCTTATGCTGTTTTAAGCTCACCCGTTTAAAGAATATGCATCTATCTCATAGATTGATACTGAACTTGAATTTCACGACCTTTCTCCATCAAATACTATAGTAATGAAGAGAAGTCAAGTCAGTTTTTAATTTACAAGTATTGGTATCAACTCACCACCTTGATCAGTATCAGTATCACAGTTTTGTTTTGAGTTGACAATTTCCATCATCAGTCTGACAGGGAGGTTTGACAGATAAATAAAAAATTAATAATTCGATTCCATTTTTCAGATCAGTCTCCCCCACAACAGATAAAGAAAGATGATAAAACACAGAAAGAGGAGGAATTTGCTCCTGCAAGTCCACAAGAGAATGAATTTGTTAGTGATGCATTCCAGGCTGATGAGGTTGATGATGAAGATCTGAGAAAGGAAATGCAATTATTAGGTGTGGACGAAAATGCTAAAACTGAACGGGAACAGGCCGAAGAAGGTAATTAGTGTGTGTGTGTGTGTGTGTGTGTGTGTGTGTGTGTGTGTGTGTGTGGTATTTGCAGGTGTGTAATATAGTCACTGTCAAGTATGCATATCAACTGTTTGGAGGGTAAAGTTCATTGGTTGAGGGCACCTGTTAATAAAAGCTTGGTGAATTAGGATGATAAGTAAAAACCACAATAAACAAGGATTATCACTGTTCTGTCACTGGCTATACAAAACCTTAAGCTGTATTGATTAAAGCTGCATTAAGTTTTTCAATTTTCTGAATTTTATTTGTTTGGTTTTTCTTTTTTTTTTTATTTTCTAAAAATATATTTTTAAAAATATGTAACTTCTAATCAATCCATGAGATTCATTTTCTAAAATTTAATTCCTATTAACTGTAAATAAACAGAATCCTCTAATGGTTTGGTCAGTGTTTAAGATGATTATTATTTGCTTTGAGCATGTGCATGGATGTATGGGAATTCAAATGAATCTAAGGTGAAACCATGACAAATTGTATTAATTCTCCATCATTTATATCCAAATTTATTGGCAATGGTGTTTTGTATCCCTTACAAAGTCACAAATGACAAATTTAATGAAATTCTGTGTTTAATTTACCGTGTTTAAAAGACCCGGTTTTTTATGACATAACCATGTTCTAAAATTAGATCTTACAGGCTACATCTTGCTGGGAAATTATTGTTTTTTCTTTATGTATTCGAGCTTTTATCGTTGAACCAAATGTAACATTGTTCCTTAAGAACATCATTTATTAGATCAGCACCGTTTTAATTTTTTTTCCTAGGAAAACTTAATGCAGCTTTAACTCTTACTTTATATAGATTACATTTAGCCTGAACTTTTAGTAAACCTTATAATAATTGTTATGGCTAGAAACATAAAAACCAAAAGATACAAATTAAGATAGAGATTATTATTCTTGTTTTCTTATTTGGTCCCCAAAAATGCATGAAAAAAAAAAGAAAATTTAACAGATAACTTAAAATTTGAGATATATATACTACTTTTCCTTTTCTGATGGATTCAATTTATGTTTACTGACTTGGTCACAAAATTGACACCAACACATGATTTATTAATTCTTGACCCTTTTTAATAGGTTTTTAAACTTTTATTAATTTACAAAAATAAATAGAAAACACTAATAAACTCACATGTATTTGTCACCATAGTAACTAATTTAGATAACTGTAAGTTCTTTCTGTGAAGTAGAAAGTTTTGTATCTTTTCTTTAGGCATGTCTTTGCCACATTTATAATCTTTCTGTTCAAACGCATGATCAAACAAGCATGTAAATTAAGAATTACCAAGAAGTTTCATAAATAGGTCACTCTGACCCAGCATTGCAAAGCATGAGATTTTATTATTCATCTTGCTTGTATGAAAAGATATTTGACATTTTTTATTTTATCTGATACGAAGTATTTTTCATTTTCTGAAATATGTTAAAAAAGGTTTAAGGCCATGTTAAATTAATTGATTTTCATGCATCTTGCACATTTGATTTATATTTTTTATTCAGTAATTTTTGTTTTCTTGCAATGCAATTCAAATAAATTAATACCTTTAATTTTTTATATTTTTTTTTTAATTTGTGATTTGAATTGGAGAATTGTAGGAACATGGCACAATATGAAACCTTGAATTTGTATATGAAAGCAGAATTATATAATTATACATTATTATATAATTTGTGAAATGCACTATTTAAAGCAGAATTTTCTAAACATTTATTTTTTAAAAGACTAATTAAAGGGGTACTTTAATAAATGTATATAATTATCTGCAGAATATCTATCTGACTGGGAAAAAGACATTGAAGAAGAGCTTCTTAATCAGTTGTAAATAAAATCACGGTAAGAGTGGGCAATTTATACACAACAGGGTTAAATAACTTAACATTAACCTAGATACTGGACATCAAGTAGTCCACAAGCTTGGCAGGACATTTTAGGCCATTTAATTTTAGTAAAATAGATGCCAGGCTGCTTTCTGAACACATTTTTGGTAGCAAGATGCAACAACGATAAATATCTTGTAATTTCTCTTAGACGTTTTGTTGTTTGCTTTACATGTTATTAGTATAAATTCATCTGTGTAAAAACTAACTCTTTATCTCTTTCACTGTATTTATCACTTTTGTAAACATAGACTGCCTCCATTGTCAGTTTAAAACAAGAAAATTAGAATGTGGCTCTTTGATTGGCAGACTTTAAAAACTGCTTTCATTGGTCAAAATAAGAAAATTAGAATGTTTCTCTTTGATTGGAAGACTTTAAAAATTGCTTTCATTGGTCAAAAAAAGAAAATTAGAATGTGGCTCTTTGATTGGCAGACTTTAAAATCTGCTTTCATTGGTCAAAACAAGAAAATTAGAATGTTTCTCTTTGATTGGCAGACTTTAAAAACTGCTTTCATTGGTCAAAACTGGAAAATTGTGTGTGACTCTTTGATTGGCAGATTTTGAAAACTTCCTTCAATGATCAAAACAAAAAAAAAATTGAGTGTGACTCCTTGTTTGGAATAGAGTTTGAAAAAAATTGTTAATCAGAGATTAATGATGAAAACATTTAAAGTTTAAAACAGTAACAAGATAAATAAGTAAGTAAAATACACGAATCACTTCCTCTTGCTATTAAAATGTGTTTGGAACATGGCCTGAAAACCATTTTACCAAAATATTCAAAAATACATTGTAGCTTAAAATGGTTCACTTCACTAGGTAGGTTACATGGACTAGACAGTCCAACATACTTTGATTAACTTCTGTATAAAGAGCACCTGCTTATGAAGACCATTTTTGTTTTTCCTTTAGGTGTCTGACTTTCTTATATTTAATCTTTTTATTTATTTTTGTTTTGGTTGCCATGTAGCTATTTAGAGTTTGCTTATAATCACCAGTTTTGTATACTGTAAGTTTGTAAGAAAAAATTAACATCCTTATTGAAATATCCTCTTTACAGAATTTTTCTATTTTAAAACAATTTATTTACTTGTATAGTCAGTTAAACATTCCACAAATGGGAAAAATTGTAATGCCAACACAAATTAATCACTTTTAAATCTTTTTATGTTACTAAATTGAATATAGGGACTTGAAGTCCTTGACATTTACATTAAACATTTGTCTGAAAATATTATTATTATTTTTTTTTTTTTTTTTTTTTTTGGGGGGGGAGGGTGGTGCAAAGGGGCTGTCTTGACTTTTGCTGCTAAAACAGAAAAGTTTCTCTTGTTGTTTCTTGATGTATATCATTCATTTACAGACTTAAAAGATCTGCTTTTAACAGAAAAATTATTTAATTCCAATCACTGAGAAGAATGTTCATTAGATGCTGACTTTTCTGTATCGACTTTAAATCACTCTCTGTTTCACAAAAAAAATTGACAACATGCAGGAAGTATGTATCAATGATAAGAGAATTATTTGGTCTCAAAATTCAGTGTTGTTTGTTTTGAGTTTAAATAAAAAGATACTATGAAATAAATGTTCTAGTTACCACAAGTCATAAACATAAAATCATTGTGACGTCATAAATGAGATGTAAAAGCAACTTTTACCAGGATACAGCTCTTTAGATGCAAATTTAGTTAATTTATTGCAACTTGACAGCATATATTTTTTAAGTTTTTCAATGCAGAAAGTATAATTGCATCTAACAATTGGCTTAATACTTTATAACGAGATTTGATTTGGTAATACTCATTAGTTGTTTAAAATGTAAAATTGCTTGTTGAATGCACTCTGTATTTTCCAGATTAGAGTTTGAATCAAACATGCTAAAATGTAAAAAAAAATCCTAATTATTCAGATATATATATATATATATCAGGGGTCCGGAAACGGTCATATTTGCTGGACATGTTCGACAAAAAATATTTTTGTCCGATGTAAAAATCACTTGTCGGACATTTTTAGTTCATAATAGAATTCAGTTAATTGGACATATAAATAAATATGTTTGTCGGTCATTATTTGACTCAAGTATTGTTTGCTATCACCTGTCAACAGTTTTCAATAAATACTACATATATAATAATTAGGCTTTTGTTTATAAATCAGTTAGAATCCATGGTCTCAATCTGTTCCTTTTGTTTCATCGCCCAAACCCTCATTAATTTTGTTGTTAAGTTGTTTATTAAGTAATCACATCGCTTGACAGACGGAAGCAATAAACAGCTGATTACCAAGGTTGATCCTTGAAGGTCATGGTCATCCGACTATGTCAAAGAGGTTCCACACGGGATGTCAAATAAGACTACAAGGTGCATTGTATGGTCTTTGCAAACTGTTTAGTTATAAATAAATAATTTTAAAAAGTCTAACTACAATCAAAGAGGTCTCAAAATGAGGTTCAGTAAAGTTTGTGTAACTTCGGAAAAACTAAAATGCAGGATTGTCAATAAACAAAGATGGCCATCAAACCTTGTGTCGTCAACGTCGACATTACAAAAATCGACACTATGTGGACACATGAGCCTGACCACATGTACCTAAATAACCTCTGTGTAGTAGTTAAATCCTTTTTAAAATTTATTTAATATTAAAAATTAAAATCTTTTTAAAATACGTTGTCAATAACAACTATTTATTAAGTTTGCTATTCACATCATTGGTGGTACTTTTTTTTTTTTTTTTTTTTTTTTTTGCTTTACACAGCATCGGTGGTACGGTTGCTTTGAAAAAATGTCTGACACCGGAGTCAAAGATTTCCGGAGCCCTGATATATATATATATATAATATATATATAATACAGTAACATATTGCAGTGTAATAAATTTTGAAAAAGTGTGTTTTTAAAAGTGTGTGTGTCAATGTAAGTTTAACTACAGTTAACATGCTATAGGGACCACCTGCATATTAAGGTCAGTTGTCCAAAGAAACAGTATTATAACTTGAAGGTCTCTTTGCTTCAACCAAAATAACCTCTATATAAAGACCATCTATCTAAAATTTTAATATTTCTCAGGTTCCATTAGTGGTCTTAATATACAGGTTTTACTTTACATCTCAGGACAATTCTTAACTACTTGTTTTTGAAGCTTTATATGACCTCAGGATATTTATTCATTTTCATCATTCTGATCCAGTATTATCCGTCATTTATACATTCGAGTACATTACAGATATTGCTTAAATTAATTGCTTCAGAAAAGATGATTAAGAGTATATTCAAAATCAAATTACTAACACTTTAACACAGTATATGAACTCAAAAATGTACTTTAACTGTGGTCACAGATTTAAACTTATTGTTGATGTCTTTGAGACTAACTGGAAATGGTCATTGATTAAATAAATATGGAATAGGCCTACAATGTATATGAACTTCTATCTACATTGTTTCTTTGTTAATAGATGTACTTTAGAGAGCTTGATTAATACTATTTCCATTTCTGTAATGTTAGAATTGACTTCTGTTCTTATATTCCATCTATGATTAACTGCTTATGGTGTAGAGCATGTATCACCTGTTACATGAGCTTGTTTAATTGTACAAAAAAATTATATTTATCAAAGTGTATTGTTTTATTGATTTATTGCTCTATAAAATCACATTTTTTTGTAATTCAGAACAAGAAAATAGATTTAACAGACAAATCCGATTGTATTAAAATCTTGTTTATTGTAGAATATTTCTGTTTGAAGTTAGAGTTACTGTTGATTAAATAGAATTACCTGTTAATTAAATATAATTAATCTTCATCACTTAAACCTAAATCAGAAAAAAATTGGTTATATAGGTTACGTGCTGAACAATTATTTACATATTTATTTATTTAAAACCACTCTAATAATAATTGTGTTTTTTACAAAATAAAATAGTTGTTGTCTTTGTAAGTTATTATTATAGATTGTTTAATCAGATGATGGTTTTTGTTTTATTTAGTAAACCTCAATGCTTCCTTTTTCCAATCATAAGATATTCATCATAGTACAGAATTCGTAGATACCTAGCAGTTGTGACCATAAGAATCTTTAAAATGTCAAAAACATGTACTGGAATTTATTTAATCACTTAGCCTTGCACAAAATCCATCAGTTTTTAGATAATGCGATAAAGTTTTTTTTCTTTTATTTTGTTTTATTTGTTTCTCTTTTCTCTTTTTATTTTTTTTTCTTTCTGGTTTTTGTTTTTCATTTTTAAATTTTTTTTTCTATTTCTTAATTATTTTTGTGATGTATTTGTCAAAATCTTTTTATTTCAGTATTGTTATTAGGAAGTTTCAAGTTGCATGGTCATTATTCTTAGCCATATATGATATATATATAAATATTGAGTTAGAGACAAAACCATAAAGTGTGACATGTTAAAGGATATGTATTTGATTGTAACCAGTTTGCTGTTCATTAGTGCTATATATAAGTTGCTGATATGTGTTAATTGTACACTGTAAAGTTCAAATCAGAAATTTAAAGAAATAAACAGAGAAGAATCCAACACCAATTAAACACTCAAACATTTGGCTTTTTTTCAATAAAACCAGATTCTCTTTTATTTTAAATTGTAATGGTGTGTTCATTTTATTTTAGACTCAATACCACAGTGGGAGAAAGACCTACAACAAGAATTACAAGAGTATGAGATGGTTAACGATGGTGGTGATATTGATGATGCCGATTTAGAAAATGAAATTTTACAACAAATTGAGCAAGAGGCTAAGACTATGTGATAACGAATTATTATATTATTTGTATATAAATTGTTTTATTGTTTTTGTATATATTTATTGTGGGATTACAGTATTGTAAAATATGACAGACAATGCTATTCTTATAATTTCAGAACATAGAAAAATCAGAGAGACCACTGGTCAAGGATAATTTATGTTTAAATTCTAATGAATAAAATTTTGTAACACAAATTTTCATTCATACATCCTTTAAATGTGGTCAAAAAATTTACAGTGATTAAAAATTGGGCTTTTAATTTCTTACAAATATAGATAACGCTAACCTATCCCTTCAAAATTTTAAAAATAGCAATTAGTACATATATGAAATAATTAACTGACCCTTGGAACATATTGTACCTTGATTTTATTGTCTAAAAATTTTGCATAAATTCGCCATAACCCAGGTTGAATAGATTTTTTTGATAACTCTGATTTTAAAAATGATTTTGTAAACATCAACATGCTTATGTGGTAATGGCTACTTCAAATGCTCTAGTATCATGAGATAAAACTTATTGTGGTTTATTGGCAAATTAATTGACCTGATTTATTTGTACATTAAAACGAGGTTAAGGAATCGCCATTTTCATAATATACATAATTGATACTATTCTTTCATGTATATAATTAAATATCATAAAAATAATGACAGTAACAAAAGAGGAATATTCTCTATAATTACAGGGATTAAAAAACCAATTATATGAATCTTTTGATGTCCGATTTTATGAATTTTCAATGATATAAATCTTGACTTGCCGATTCTCCAATGATTCTATTCTATTGTTATTATTGTGTTTCTATGTAAATTTTACTTTCATTTCCTTTTTTTATTTTTACGTAAAACAGAAATATTGCTTTGTGTTTCTATATTATTAATGATAAGCTTTCAATTTCCAATAAATCCAGAGTGATCAGTTGGAAAAAATTGAAAAACTGGCTTTTTACAGCTTGTTAATTCAGCACATAGGAATATTGCATACTGGTATATTGTATTAACAAAACAAGTGACTTTGGACAGATAATAGGTATTTATGATATGTATTATATTATAATGAGTTTTGTCACATTTGATATTGGATATGATATATATTTAGCCAGAAATCCAAACTTCACAAACACAATCAGATTGACTTTTAGCAAAATATAAAATATTTAGGAAATTTGAGATAATTAAGTCAGCTATGCTGTCATTTTTACCACTTAAAGGAAATGTGATTTTCGCCATAAACTTGTTAATTTGATAAAGACTTAATTTATCATGTTGAAGAGGCAACAATTTTCAAGTTACACAAGTTACTTTGACATGTAATGTCTTTTTTTTATTGAGTTTGTGACCGATATGAAAGAAAAAGTAAAAACTCCTTTCATTACTTGACAAACTCTCAGCTTACTCTCAAGTGGATTTTGTTCGAACAGTTTTACTATTAGAAAAGCATACTTATAGCTCTCTGTACTAAAGACATTGAAAATATATCAAAATAAAACGATGAGTGAAATGGAAATACAAGGTGAAATTTTTAAGAAAACATTTCTCATTCAATCTTGCGAAAAAAAAAATCTTTCCATATAAATTTGTGATTTTATGCTTTGAAGATTTTTCTTAAAATTATTATAATTTGCATTTATGTTCATATTTTCCATTTATTAACAAGAGATTGTCAAATTACATCTGAAAGAACATTATTAATGCATAGTCATATTTGTGGTGTAACTTACTTTGTAAACTAAATCTGTGTTTTACATCTTGGTAACTTATAATCCCTCAACATGTAGAATGTAATTATGTTTTCACAACATACAAACATGCATATATATATATATATATATATATATATATATATATATATATATATATATATATATATATATATATATTATAACTGTAGAATCATAAATTTTTTGGGGTTAAAATTTCGCAGTTTTGTCATTTTAAAAATTCATTCGAAAGAAAATTTTCATGGATCTGAGTTTTGAAATTAAATCCAATTAAAGCAATGATATTTAAAAACTTTCAATGACATTTAATTTTGTGGTTTTCACTAACCCACAGAAATAGCAAAATATAATCATCTTGAATATTTTTTATTTTATTGTTTGTTTATATATATGTCTATATAAGGGGTCCGGAAACTGTCATATTTGCTGGACATGTCCGACAAAAAAGATTTTTGTCCAATGTGAAAAATTAAAAAATTAAAAAATTACTTGTCGGACATTTTTAGTTAATAATAGAATTCAGTTAATCGGACACGTCAATAAATATGTTTGTTGGTCATTATTTGACTCGAGTATTGTTTGCTATCACCTGTCAACCGTTTTCAATTAATACTACAGATCTAATAATTAGGCTTTTGTTCATTAATCAGTTAGAATCCATGGTCTCAACCTGTTTCTTTTGTTTCATCGCCCAAACACTCATTAATTTTGATGTTAAGTTGTTTATTAAGTAATCACATCGCAAGACAGAAGGAAGCCATAAACAGCTGATGACGAGGGTTGATCCTTGAAGGTCATGGTCGTCGGACTATATCAAAGAGTTCCACTCGGGATGTCAAATAAGACTACAACGAGCATCGTATGGTCTTGGCAAACTTTTAAGTTATAAATAAATAATTTTGAAAAGTTTAAAAACAATCAAAGAGGTCTCAAAATGAGGTTCAGTAAAGTTTGTGTAACTACGGAAAAACGAAAATGCACGATTGTCAATAAACAAAGATGGCCATTAAACCTTGTATCGTCAATGCCAACAGTGCAAAAATCGACACTATGTGGACACACGAGCCTGACCACATGTACCTAAATAACCTCTATGTAGTAGTTAAATCCTTTTTAAAATTTATTTGATATTAAAAATTAAAATCTTTTTAAAATATGTTATCAAGTTGTCAATAACAACTATTTTTTAAGTTTGCTATTCACATCATTGGTGGTATTAATTTTTTTTTTTTTTTTTTTTTTTTTTTTCTTTACACAGCATCGGTAGTACGGTTGCTTTGAAAAAATGTCCGACACCCCAGTCAATGTTTTCCGGAGCCCTGGTTTTATATATACATGTATATATAATTTAATTCTAAGATTATGTTATTTTGTCTTTTTTTTGGATAAGTAGATATTAATAGAATTATTTTTTCATTCCCATATTATTTTTATTTTCTTTTTTTTCTTTTCCGTTGTTATGAAAAAAAATTAGAGTAAAAATATCATTGGATAATTATTTGTTAATACATGTATTTTTTTCTCTCGTTTATTTTATCATATATTGAATGCAATCTTTCATTAAAGAAACATGCTCATAAATCATCCCCATGACCAAAAAAAGCCATAATCTTGTGTACTTTGAAACAAAAATCTTTATAATTAAAAAAAATGACTAAATTTTGTCATTTCATTAAGTTCTTGTGTTTTTGCTGCTTTTGAATAGGCCCCAGTTTTCCTTGCAAATGTTCACCATGGTTTTGTTTGTTTATTAAGTCGTTGAAATCATTTATTTTTGTGTTTTGAAAAAAAAAATTGTTGGGTGGTAAATTCATGGTTTTTGGTTTCAGTAAAGATACGATTTCATTGACATTTATATTTCACAGTCAGGATATCTATGCAAACAGCTAAAATTGGGACATCATGAAAACAAATGGTTTCACAATACTCTAGTGGATTAAAATTTTAGTTATTTTATAAATGCATTAGTATTGTTGCTTGATGGGAACATTTTATTTCATCACAGTGTCAATACTATCAGTACTTTGATTTCATTGATCAGTTGTTTCATTTGATATTTTATAGGTGTATTGCTAAAAATAAACTGAGTAAAATCTGTGTCTACATTTATTTAAGTTATTTTATCCTTAAAATTATTAACATTTTCTTTTTAACAATTTTAAATCAGTGTTGAGACCATGATTGTTCCAAAATCAGAAGCATTGCAGAGACATCAGTACCATTGTGCTGACATCAGATTCATGGCACTGGCATTAGTACCATTGCACTGACACCAGATCCATTGCACTGACATCAGAACCATTTCCCTGACATCATCATTGTGCTGACATAATAACTATTGCAATGACATCAATATCATTGTGCTGACATCAGTACCATTGAACTGACATCAGGACCATTGTACTTACATCAAAACCATTGTACTGACATCAAAACCATTTTGTTGACATCAATACTATTGCACTGACATCAGAACCATTACCCTGACATCACCATTGTGCTGACATCTACCAATGCTGCCATTAATACCATTGTACTGCCATCAATACCATTTTGCTGACATCAGTACTATTATGCTGACATAAGTACTGTTCTTGTTTGGTACAAATTATCAATATCTTATTTCATAATTTCAAAAACAAATCTGAAGCAGGAAATGCTATGTTTAAGCTACATTAAAAGTAGTGTCCATGTTAATTAAGTACAGACATTAAAGATATCTCAACAGGACAGATAGAATCTAAGATATCTATAGAAGGTATCTCAGCTACATGATATTCTCATTTAAAATTTACAAATGCCTGATTTATATGGTACTTTTATTAAGAGTTATCTTTAATACATGGCAAACACACAATATTGCAGAGCAAATACACTACATGTACATAGTGAACACACAACATTACAAAGCAAACACACACCTACATGGTGAACACACAACTTCTTCGCAAAAACAACATGTACATGGCAAAAACATAATGTATACACACAAAACACACAAGTACACAAACTCACAACATGTACATAGCAAAGACAACATGTACATTGGCAAACACACAAGTCAATGCAATTACAAAGCAAAGGCACAACATGTTCATCACACGAGCACAACCTGTCCAAAGCAAACACACAAGTACATAGCATACTCACAACGTCCACATAGCAAACACACAACATTGCAGAGCAAAAGCAAAACTTGTATATGACAAATATACAACATTTACAAAGCAAACACACAACATGGTTTTCACATATTTCAATAGCACTAGTTTGACATGTCATAACTGAAGGTTTGTGAGGTTTAAGTTATGACTGAGCTTTATACCAAGAGTTATTTCTCCAGGTCTAACTTCTTGCTCTCATTAGTAAAGATTAGAATGTGCTTATATCTAAAAAATGGTAGGTTTTATTTTATTGTTCATGACATGCATGACAGACTAAATAAAGATCTAAAGAAGTAAATTGTCGAACAAGTTAGTAGTAGCAGCGTTTTTTTTCCCAGGATTGCCAGCTGAAAGGACAAATCACAGCGAGAAAAATGGATATATCTACAATTCTTTAAAAATTGTAAAAACAAAACAAAAAAGTGAAACTTTGCAATTCTTTAAAATGTTTTTAAAAAATAATTAAATCAAAAACCGAACAAAGTTTTGCACTAACATAGTCACATACATCATGTAACTAATATTCCATTAGGGTTGCAGAAGTCCTAGGTAACAATACCTTGTTATCAGAATACGTAAAATAGATTACCCACTCAATGAATACAGATCAATATTAAACAATACCTTACTGCTTGGTGAACTTAAAAACAAGAATTTAAAATTTGTAATTGAAGTCTTTGATGTAAGATTTGTCAAAGATCTCAAGTTGTTTGTTTATCTAGAACCGCTAAGGACTTCATTTTGTGTGGGACATAACAGGATATCTGAAATCAATAGCTGAAACACACACGAATACACAATACCTATAAGTGTAATATCACATAACATTAGTTAAACAACAATGTTTAAATGTAACAAAGGGAACGAGGTTATAAGGTTGACCTGTTCAACCGGTTGATGGTACATTAGTAGTTGTTTACAAAGCAGATCAAGGACTTCAAAATTGATTTTTTTTCCTTTAAATGTACTGTTTACCATAAAAACTCATTATTTTTAAGTATTTATAGCATTAGATTGTAAGATTTGAGATATATTTTTGACATCGATGCCTTAAATATCGACAAGGTTAATATATTTTAAATGTCAGAGCGTGCCACATATTTCAAAGTGTAATCGAGTATGTTTTGACTTCATAGTCATAGAGAGAAGTTTGCATCTAAAAAACTTATATTTTGCAACAGCCAAGACAACCAAGAACACAACAAAAAATACAAGTCAACGAATAATCACCTAAATAAGAAAAACAAAACAAAAAGACTGTGATGGAAACCAGAATTATTATCAAACGCTGAAGTAATATTAAAGCCCCCCTCAACGGTCCCAATTATTATAAAACCAATTGCCCATTAATACGAAAATTTAAAATATTAAAAATAAAAAGTTATTTATATGTATATGTTTATTTTGTCTCGTTTCCTTTTTATTTATTCCGTTTGTTGTGGTGTGTTACAGATGTTTTGTTTATTGTCAAGTGCTTCGATTTTTATCTACAATTTATAATCAACGGGTCAATTTATTCGTTGTTTTCGCTGTATTGTTTATGAAAAGAAATGTGTTCAAATCCCAGTGACTTTGCAAATGATACCATCATTGTATAATACCAAGTCCATTTCACGAGTGTCATGTGTTACTTTTGAATGTATTATTTCATAAATATTGCTTGAAACGTAGATTTCCGGAGTGTTTTTATAAAGTGTATACCCGTTTAGACAAATACAGAGTATAGCACACAGTAAAACAAAGCAAGGAAACACAGCTAATGTCAAGATTTGAAGGACGTTTTTTTTTTTTTTTTTTTTTTTTTTTTTAGAAAATTGAGACGATTTTAAGACAGAGGTTCATTAGGTTTATCGGGCTATTTCCAAGCCCCTAAAACAAAAGGGTTACAAAGTTACATTGAAATCATTAAATACAAAAGAGGTGTATATTGTACGCTGTATGCTTTATAAATGTACTGCATAACACATAATTTTAAAAAGATTTATTGTCAAACAACGCATCTTCAGTTAGGTTCAGTATTCCGGCTTTCTTTTTTTCATTTCCATTTTTGTGCAAGTAATTTAACCCTGTAATTTCATAGCATATGCTGATCACGTTGCCAGATATCCGTTCTGACACTATTGTTGTCAATCAGAATTACGTAACATTCTGTATCATGTTACACAATAAAACAAATCTCTTTGTCACAAATCCTGTTAAATATTAAAACTCTACTCAAAATAGATATACCTTAGCGATAACAAAAGAAGTAAAATATCCTGTTAAAACATGCTGACTGGAATAATTGCTCCTACTGGGGAAGATTACATAATTAACACGTGGGTTGTGTTGTTCAATAATGTTCTTTAATTATCTTGCGTTTTGATAGTTTGTCAGAGATGATATAAATATCTTCTAATTTTATCTTTCACGAATAATTTTTTTCCGGTTTAATCTTTAATGTTCGACTGATATTTGTCTACAATGTACACCACGTGCCAAGCATAATTAAGGTGTCTCGAAGGACGATTAGACTCAAAAGACAGGTGCCATAAACTTGGCTTTTAAAACGTACTAGAACGTATAGAGTGTTTCAGGAAAGATTATGTTCCGAATTTAAAATTGGTAAAAGCATACTACTGTAAGTAAAATTTTGCTGAAAGAACTTAGAAGTCAAACTATATTAGTAGTATAGTGAGGCCAGTACCTGCCGTGTTTGGGTGTATAACATTATGTTGATAGAGTTAGCGTCCTCAGTAGACGACTTAATATTGAATGCTTCACAAAAATTCCGTTTGGCAACATTTACTCTACAAAAATTTTACTTATAGACTTTTTTCTCTTTTCTTTGAAAAAAGCATTGACTCTTTCTCAAAGAAACCGACTTAAATACTTATGATTAATTTTCCCAATATTTCTCTAATGGTTAATTTAATATCAATTTGTCATTTTGATCAGAAAAATAACTCAGAATTTAAAAAAAAATTGTGACTATAATGGCTGTAATATTTTCCATTTTCTTTCTTTTGTTCTGTGGTATTTATACTGGCTGTGATATTTTCCATTTTCTTTTCTTTTGTTCTGTGGTATTTATACTGGCTGTGATATTTTCCATTTTCTTTCCTTTCGTTCTGTGTTATTTATACTGGCTGTGATATTTTCCATTTTCTTTCCTTTCGTTCTGTGGTATTTATAATGGCTGTGATATTTTCCATTTTCTGTCCTTTTGTGGTATTTATGCTGGCTGTAATATTTCTTCAATCGTAAGAATTTTATGACAACGACAAATGTAGAAGGTAAAGAAAAAGCGAAACAAGCAAAAGAATGTCAATTTTATTAACAGCAAAAAACAAAGAAACTCTTGGCAAGATTTGAATTTATATAATTTTGTAACTTTGGATTTATTAATTTTCAAATGTTTGGATTATGTTTTTTATCTATCAACTTTTTCGGTCCCTAGTGTCACTGAGAAGGAATGTGCACATATGACACAGCGAAATGGAATTCGCCAGTGTATCACGTGATACCTCATAGCGTTTGTGCGGGACAATTATTTCTATTAGCAATAGAACTGCATAAAGTGACGTTTTCCCGTAATAACGACGTTTTTTTCGGGAATATTTGACGTAATCGTTATCCATTTCATTCCGCACAAACATTAAGAGGTATTGATCACGTGGTACACTGGCGAGTTCCATTAAACAGGTATTTTTGTTAAATATTTAGAGACAATCTAAAGTCAGAAATTTTATCATCAGTGTTCCCAATATCTGTTTATCCTGTTATTCTGTTATGTCATTTAATTGTATTGTTTCGTATTATAGTAGCACTGGCTGTTGTCAAAGTACATGCTTTCATTTATTCTCTTTCTTCTATTTTATCATGTATACCTGCATTTAAAGTGTTCTTGGTTTCGTTGGTTTTTGTCAAGCACATGTTTAGGTTCAAATTTCCTTCTATTTTAAATGTGTTGAAGGAGATGTTGGGGAGGGAAAGATCTGGATACTACAGAAGTAAACAACTGGATGGTATTTTGTCAATAAAGCCAGCACGGTAGGTTTATCATTTTATTCTCTCAATATGTTGTGTGATGTATTTTCTCCGTTTCTTGGTTGTATTGTATTCATGGTTGCTATGGCAATGTGAAATATACATATAACGGGTAGTATTGTTTATATTTCAATAAAATAAAATTGATTAGGTACTGATCGAGTAGTCGGACTCTTGGTGTCGACGATAACCACGCCTACTTTCTACAGTTTCTTTATTTTAATAACTGAGAAAGGAGGATAAAACCACGCCCATTTCCTGCAATTTCTTTGTTTTAACTGAAATTTAAAGCCGCTAACAGGTATTATATATAAAATACAATTTAGTTTACAATTAACAGTGACAGGTTAATATAAATTAAGGAAAAAAAATAATCCGTCGACATCAAAGTAGGTACCATAATCATCAAACATCATTTGGCGCCAATTACACAACATCACAGAAATACAGAGCCCCGGATATACGCAGTCAGTAGAACTTTAGTCTTTGTTTATATACAAAGCAATATCAAACATTTTTAATTAATTGTATATAAAATGGATCATTCTGTTGTCAAGAAAAATTGATATTTCGCTAACATTTTTCACGGAATCCTTGTTTAAATCATCAACAAAACAGATCCGGTACGGCAATAAGTCTATTACAAACGCCCACATCCATCGATCCATTTACTGAAATATAGAAAAATGTCAGGATATATAATTTTATTGCAAATGTCCCAAGCTATTATATAAAATGCTACAACATGTCAATGTATACCACTGTTGATAAACTAATGTATTCCAAACAAAATACCAGATTTAGATATAGATAATTGCAATTAACAATTACATTTCCTAATCGAACGTTGCGTATAAAATGTAATAAAGCTTTTCAAAAAACTGTTGCCGAGTTATAGCTATGCAGTAACCAAAAAATAACAGTTTAAAAATGTTTTTGACATGTCTGATAAGCACAAAACATTATTATTATTATTATTATTATTATTATTATTATTATTATCATTGTTGTTGTTGTTGTCAAGTGCTACTTTTGAATTTTTATGTAAAAATACAATTCAGAACTGTGCTATTTTTGAATTATATTTTTTCATAAAAATTCAAAAGTAGCACATGACATTATTGTTGTTGTTGTTGTTGTTTTAAGCATGTGATGTCATTTGGGATAAAAAGATGGGAGGTTGTATGAAGTAGACTGTCACTGGATCATAGGAAAGTAGGGTTTTTAAACATCAATCTACCCTACTTTGTTTTTATAAATTGTGTGGTATATCTTAGGCATCACGTACTAATAAATTCATCACTGTTCTGACTATGCTCTCATCATACAGATTCCCGTCAAAACAAACGTGACTTGCATCCTCAGCAGACGACTCAAGATAGCGCTAATTGTTAAGGATTAAGATCATCAGACGACATGTGCATCCTGGTTATACCTCAAGCAGTCATCATTAGAGCAAGAACAAAAAGGAAAAATCACACAAAAATCAACTTAATGTCAGCATTGTCAATAGATATCAGTTTCATTCATTAAATAATAAAAATGTCTGTTTGCGTATATGAACTGTTTTGAATGGCGGTTTTTCAGGTTTTTTTTTCTTTTCTTTTTTTTTTTTTTTTTTTTTTTTTTTTTTTTTTTTTTTTTTTTTTTTTTTTGTTAATGAAAATATTAAATCTTGGACCTTGACTAGTTTATTTTGTTTTGATTGTTAAGTTTGTCATTTGCATTTTTTGTTAAAAACTACCATACTATTTTGAGATTTTTCTTCATATCGACCATTTCATCTTACAATAAAACATTATGGCTTTGAGAAAATACTAACAAAACTGAGTCTTGATTTTATAATAAAACATTATCATTCAGAAGAGCAGAGACAACAAAAACAAGGTATTAAAACAGTTTATTAATTAAACAATTTGGTAGTTAAATCTTTATTTGAATTGTTTGACCAACATTCAAATATATATATATATATATATATATATATATATATATATATATATATATATATATATATATATATATATATATATATATATATATATATATATATAAAAGAAATGTACCATAAATTTAAAATCTGGTTACTGTAAACAAACTTAGCTTATCGGTTAATTGATCATTAGTTGTTGTTTACGCGTGTCTATTTATAAATGTATTTATTTTATAATTAAAACTCAACTCCGTCAGTCAAATTTGACTGTTTTTATCACAATTTGTATCGTTTTATTGATAAGTTAATGCGTTTGTACCACATAAAATAAAATCTGTCTGGCAGTTTGTGTTTGCGTTTTATAGACCACACTTGAAGCCGGGCCTTTAAAACATCAATGTTATTCAATCCTCTTTTAGTTTTCACTTACTGAATACTTCCAGAACCATTCCGAGATAATATTTGCTGTAAAGTAATATTTATATATTATAGATACAGTACTTTTCGGATTGGTAACAGCATTTGTTAAATGAAGACAGAGATTAGTATCAAGAACAATTACTTAACATTAATTTTCAACTGTTTGGCTTATTTTTTCTATCTTTCAGACTTTTCGGCCCCTAGTGTCACTGATGAGGAATGATTTTCCGAAATGTATGGCACATATGGCACATCAAAATTGAAGAGGTATTTGTGTTATATCTTAACAACAAACAACGCAATCAATGAAACAAAACAAGTTAATGATGGAAACAACCCAAGAACACAAGAGAAAGAAATGGTGCAAACACATATTATTTTGCCCACCGATTGAAGAACGGACGCTAGAATAAATGCCCAGTGATATGAGTACAGTAATTTGGAAGTAAATCCAACCATCCAACTTTTTTTACAAATAAAAACGTTTAAACAGAAAACTGTATTTTTTCATAAATCTTACTTTTTGTAAAAAATAATAATTGATTTTTTTCTATTCCTCTATTTTTATAAATTTTATTTATTTATTTATTTATTTATTTATTTATTTATTTATTCATTATTTTTTTTACATATTTTAAAAATATTTTTTAAATAAAGAATGAAGATACAAACGACAGTAAATACAAAATATATTAGAAAAAAATCGTCTGTACTTTTGTTTAAAAAAAGAAAATTATATAACATCGATTGTATCAGTAATTCGATATCAGACAAACAGTTTTTGTTGTTATTCATTAATATAATCCATAGAGTACAAATATGGCCTTGAGCCATTGCTATGTCAGCATATTTTTGATTCAGAGACGAGTCTTATTTTTGCTTAAGAAAGGAATACATCGACTTATCTTATCAAAGAAAATATGTCGTCTTTTAAATCTTGCAGATATAAATTTGAATTTGAACAATATGAGATTTGTGCAACGGAAATAGTCAAACAAAAACATACAATTGCAATTCCATGTTCAAATCGCAATCCCAAATTAAAAATAAATACAAAATAAGTTAAACACATGGACCTTAACCTTGGAAATGATACCGGTGTTCTAGAGGGGTAAGCATCTTCCGTTTAATTATGATAAAAATACGTTGTTTAGGAAATTGTTGAAGAGACTGAGGAGGATATTTCCAATTTAAATTTTTTAAAACTTATTTTAAAAGTTTTACATTTTGATAAGCTTATTAAAATATTTCATCTGAAATGCATGATTCATATCTACATAGTTTTGGACATAACGAATGCTAGTAAAACAGTTTAAAAAGACTAACCACTAACTTTACTTGGTATATAACAGTTGTTGACGGCTTGTATTTATCTCTGATAGTCTTTTTTCTCACCTTATATATATTGAAATTAATTATATCACTAACGTTACAATATTTAATACGGTTGTCCAGAGAAGACATCAACTGTATGATTTCGATTCTGGGGCGATGACTAGACTAGCCAGTTTTGTTTCGTTTATCATGCATATTCATTTCTTCAAATATTTTAATCAAAACTTAAGTCACAGTGGAGAATGTTCAAAAGGCTGATTTACTGCCTGTTGATCCAGAATCATTTACATTATCTTGTATCTTGGCCGCGGTGGCGAATTTGTTTCTAGCGTGGAATATAAGAATCAGAATACCTCGGAGAGATTCTTGTGTTAAAATGTTTGTTAGTTTGCTAGCCGGTTGTCGGTAAATTCTCTGGATATGCCGGTATTTTCCTCTATGCTGAAACAGAAAACTTTTATATTTAAAAAAGATTTTGATTGGGATGTGAAAAAGCATTGTTTAACTCTCAACTTATTAGACTTGATTTGCCTATTGCCAGGTTCGTGATACACTATATTGCATTCTAATGAGATACAAATTTCTGTACATATTTTATAGATCATTTGTAACACCATTATTTGGGCGGTGTAAGGTCGGGGAGGGTTAATAACCAGTATCTACAGTCTCACTTCCTATCAGCTTCATTTTTCTTTAATTTTAATTTTTTTTAAATTTATTTATTTATTTATTTATTTATTTATTTATTTATTTATTCATTCATTTATTTATTTATTTATTTATTTATTTATTTATTTATTTATTTATTCATTCATTTATTTAATTTTTTGTTCTTCGTAATGGTGGCTGGTAAGTGAGACCGGGAGATTCGGAACAAGTTCATGTACATTTTTTTATTTATTCATGTACATAATTATTATTTATTTAAACATTAGTGACTAGTGGTCTAAACATGACTAAACTTGTATTAACTTTTTGTTGTAACACGTTCTGGTGCATGCTATCATAACAAGGAATGATTGATACTTGACATAACTTGAACTCATTTCCCAGAAATTTATCTTTTTCTTTTATTTTACATTTCTAAAAGTAAAAGCCTTGTTTTAAAAAAAAAAATAAATAAAACAATCAATACTTTATGGATAAGATGGGACAATGATAGAAAGTATATGCTCTTCAATAGCACTCAATGACAATTCCGTCTTGGTGTATGTGTCTCCTAACACGTTTTCATTTCTACATGACTTCCGTATACGACTGCCTTTGCTTTACAATATATTTCACATATATAATGCGTTTTAATTTGTTAAGCAGATAATGCAAGTATAGTTTGTTGAAAATCTTATGTAATATTTTACCCTAACGTTAGTTTCAATCGTTTAAGGATTGAATTCATATCGACTTAATATATTTTTTTGGTTCTTAACTAATGTACATAATTACATACAGATACAATACTGCAATGTTGACGGGTCCACCCTATTAAAAAGCAGTATGGAAGTGGGTGTGACTTCGTTACTACCCCCACCAGTGAGTTTCCAACTTAACAACTTCCTTAAAACGTAGTACATATTGGCGGTTTATAATCTACTACGTATAAAACAAAATATAAATATTAAAAATTAATATGTTTTCTAGGATTTAATTGATGACTTATACAATGCAGAGGATGCTGGTCCATTGTTTTGTTACTGTAAAGCTTCTTTATGACTTTTGAATGTTCGTATTGAAAGACCACTGGTTGTAAAATAAGTGGGATGGCTGAGACCTCCATCAGTAGTGCAATCAAACTACAGGATAATTGTTTATTGTATTATGAACTTCTTGAAAGGAATTTATATTATGTTTTATTAATAATGTAATGAAGTTCCGCGAGTTTTTATATAACGTTAATGCATTTAATGATCAATTATCCTAATATTTGTTTGTCTCATTGTTTTTTTTTAAATAATGACATGAAGTCTGGCGAGTCACCGTGTAAAGACTTGAGATTAATAAACGATGATCCAAATATGTGTTAAATTTCTTGCATCTAAGTCCCAAGAGTTACGGCTCAAATTCCGGATATTTATTATCAATGGTCTAACTACTTCTTGTGTTTATATTGCATTACAATTTCCTGGTTTCCGTGTCCGGAGTTTTATAAACCGTTGTCCTGATAGATATGTGTTATCTTCTTGTTTTGTTGATATTTTCATAAAGTAAATGGGTAAAGTTAGATACTACTAAATGGCTCCTGTTAGCTAACATTTCCTCCACAAATACCTAGCTACTAGTAGCTAACTTTTTTTTACAAGTAGTCTGTAACTAGTAGCTAACTCATCTGAGTAAAGTCCTGTGTTAAGTCCGGAGTTTCATAAACAGTGGTACTACCATAGGTTTGTCTATTTGCCATGTTTAAATTTTTCTTTCATTAACTCTTCCTTATTTGATTTAGTTATCTTGATTTCATTAGCTAAACAAATTGGCAAGTTCAGGGTTTTTAGTTACAAATCAGTTTCTAACTTGTCGATACAGTCTTGTTTTTTCAAACACAATCTCGATAAAACATTATCAATTTGACAACGAATACTAGTATATTATATATATATAAATTTTTAAGTTGTGAGATTTATTGTACAAAGTTGATAAATCTTTTTCAGAATTTAAAACAAGTATTTGTATTTCTAATTTGGCATGTATATCTCCGAAATCATTTATACAAATGTTTAGTTGGGTCTAGACGTTTATTTATAAATGGCTACTTTTAATTAATTTAATTAAACATGTTTTGCTTTTGGAATATAAAAAAGACAAATATTTGTAGCTGAAAAGTAGTAACAGCCAATGCAACTGAAAGCACCAACACAACACTATGATAACAAAGCAAACACGACCCGTAAATAACAGGACCAAAGTCTGGGTTTTAATAGCAAGCAATAGAAAAGGGTCTTAATTGTTATACATAAATAGTTAAATGCTGGATGTTTTTATCGTATCAAATGTCTGTGTAAATATTAGTTTTTGTATCCCTGGTTGGTTGTGTATTTATTTTTAGCTTCAAGGCTTAATGTTGGATTTTTTGGTGTTTTTGTTTATATTTTGGTTTTCTTTCTGTTGGCACACACGCACTCTTCGTACAAGGTTGGGTCATTGTGAGCTACATAACAGATGTTTTGTAACACTGACAGATAGAAATCATTTTATTACTAACTAAAACAAACAACATAAAACAGTGGGCATTGTGCTGTTATCATAAAACCCCGACATTACTGAATAATAAAGTAGTAAGTGGTTTTTGTCGTCAATCACCTTGATGTTGAAGGTCTTTAATTATTTCTTGTTTACGTTTGTATAAAAGTTCTCCATTTTGGTTTATCATATCCGTGATAAGATTATATTCTGGATTACTTTTTTAATTCAAAGATAAATGTATGTGTTGTTTCCGTTTCAATTATATAGATAAGTTCAAATATAAAACAAAATAAAATGAAGGATTTAAACATTTACATATTAATGTAACAAACTTGAAATAATGCCATCAACCAGTATGTATATTGGTTATTTTATCATGATAAAAATTCTCATCGACTGTTAGAAAGGGGCTTACTTGGTAAGCTATATGGTTCTAATCACGCAAGAATTTTTAACATTGATTGTTTTAACCACAAAACGAGCTAGAGGATGTCAGAGGATGCAGTGACCATCCAATATCAAAAACTTTATAATCAATGGTCTAATTTATTTATTTATTTTGTCTTCACTTTCTGTTTTTATTATTAAATAATTATTTTTAAAAATATGATTTTATTTATTCATTTATTTTTAATTTATTCATTTATTTGTATTAATTTATTTATTAATTTTATTATTATTATTTTTATTCATTTATTTTGTCTTCTTTTTTTCAGTAGAATTGTCATTCAACTATAGATGCATAAAGATACCTGTTTTGCATATGCTTATAGCTGCTTATTTATTGCAATATTCGCCAGCAAACACAAACTTGTCACAGTTTCATTACATTTAATTTAACCGCTAAAATATTTAATTTTCTGTAAGCTTATTATTTGAAGTCCTTTGAGTAATTATTGTTTTGACAAGTCTAATAATGTTGATACACGGAATATTATGTTAGCAACATGTTAACATCGGCCAGTTTCTGATCTACAGCACGTAATACTATATCATTGGTTCTTATCCAAAGCCATTTAGTCTATAGACAATAATCCCAGTGTATATTGTACTGTCTTATGCGGTCGTGTCTATCATTAACTTGTGTCGTCTTCTTAGTTTCGAAGGTTGTTGCTAAGTGTATTGTCGTATGCGGTCATTTCTATCATTAATTTATGTCATGTTAAATTCATGTGCTACGTTTGAATGTATTACATGTATTTCATAAAAATTCAAAAGTAGCACATGGCATTAGTTACGAAATCTGTTACTAAGTATTTGGTCTTATGCTGCCGTTCCTTGTGTCTTGTTCTTAATTTCGAAGAAAGTGTATTGTCATATGTGGCCGTTTCTTTCATTAACTTGTGTCGTATTCTTAGTTACAAAGGCTGTTGCTAAGTGTATTGTCTAATGCTGTCGTTCCTATCATACACTTGTACTGTGTTCTTAGTTACGAAGGCTGTTGCTAAGTGTATTGTCTAATGCTGTCGTTCCTATCATACACTTGTACTGTGTTCTTAGTTTCGAAGGCTGTTGCTAAGTGTATTGTCTTATGGGGCCATTTCGATCATTAACGTGTGTCGTGTTCTTAGTTACGAAGGTTGTCGCTAAGTGTATTGTCTGACGTTTTTATGATTAACTTGCGTCGTGTTCTTGGTTACGAAAGCTGTTGCAAGGTGTATTGTCTTAAGCAGCCGTTTCTACCATTAACTGGTGCCGAGTTCTTATCTACGAAAGCTATGGCTAAGTGTATTTTCTTATGGGGCAATTTCTATCATTAACTTTTGTCGCGTTCGTAGCGCGAAGGCTGTTGATAGGTATATCGTTTTATTGCGGTCATTTCT
The DNA here is from genome assembly GCA_029721355.1 of Tegillarca granosa. Taxonomy (NCBI): domain Eukaryota; kingdom Metazoa; phylum Mollusca; class Bivalvia; order Arcoida; family Arcidae; genus Tegillarca; species Tegillarca granosa. The sequence goes on from CM056596.1 coordinate 48,347,811, forward strand.
TTCATTAACTTGTGCCATTTCGATCATTAACGTGTGTCGTGTTCTTAGTTACGAAGGCTTTTGCTAAGCGTATTGTCCTATGCGACCGTTTTTATCATTGTTGTTGCTAGGTACATTGTAAGTGCAAATTTCTTTTTTTTTCAATTATAAAAATGAAATTTTAAAGCTTTTTTTTTGGTTAATCACAAATAAATAACTGTTTCTCACATATGTATTGTTCCATCATCATTGTCTTTTAACATTAAAAATGACTTAATTTACCTTCTGTAAAAGAATTTTAAAAATTACCAATTTTTCATCTCTTAAGTAAGCAAATTCAATCCCAAAGACCATATAAAAATAAAAGCAATTTACTTCTTTAACCTCTGATATTGCCATAAGTCCAGTACTTTATTACATATTAATATTACAAAAACGTGGAACTAAACAAGATTCCAATGTTATTCCAATCCAAGTTTATCCTATAGTTACCCGGTCGTTGACTTTTTCTCACTTCAGAAGTGTAAACTTCATTACAAATATAGATGTAATAAAGTATATAACTTGTATACAAAGTTAAGGTCTCTGTCCAGAAACACTAAACAATATATGATGGTCATTCATCGGTATGGTAAATAATCTGATTGACATTATTTATGCTGATAAACAATGCAGGGTCATTAACATTACACCGGACAGCTGTTCTATAACAATATGTGTTAGTCAGCTTGCAGACGACAATAAGTATCAACAAGTACTATTTGTTTACTTGTGTATCTGATATTTGTATAGATTACGAGACATAAATACAGAATTTCGGTCTCCTATCCGCGATTGTTTCAGTTGTTTAATTTTAATACATGTACATTTATGACAGTTTCCCAGACTCCATATTATTGTTAATTTAAACTCAAAACAAAACGTTTTGGATCAAAGGTTCAAGCTTGTTATATTAACAAAAACACAAAATTCTATATTATCATCAAAGTTTTAAAGAAACCAAGCTTCTTGGTTTCTTAAGTATAATGAAGATCTAAGCAATAAAATATTATTTATACTTGAAACCTTAAGTCTCTGTTGCAGACGACATTTTGATCGTCACAGTTTTGCTTAGTTTATGTGTCGCCATTCCTCAAAAATAAAAAAAAAAATCCCGGACGAGCCCTAAAACACATCTATCAAAATCAATCTTTGGGTGGTAAGAAATATTGATTTATCCAATGAAAAATCGAATTTGTTTATCATATTTACCTATAGGGTAAACAAATAAAATTATTTCCTGTTTATGTCGGTTAGTGATATCTGTATAATTGCTTGTCATATGTACAAAATTATGTTTTATATACGCCCTTGTTTATCTAGGAAATCAACAATCTTACTACTTGTTTAAAAAATATCAAAAATGTTAATTTCTGTTTTTTGTCAATTTTGTTTGCCATTTGAATACTACATAATAGAAAATGTCAGACAACCATTATGCGTTCTTGGACATTAAGTTAGGAAAAGAGAGTGAAGTTTTTTTGTCAAAATAAAACAATGAAAAATGAAACTAGGAAAACACAGTCTCAATAACATTTTTTATAAGTTTGGAAAAGTTAAGAGCTCCCAAAACAAAATGTTACCATTTAAATATACACTATCAATCAAACAGATCTTAATTTTACAGGACAGTGTATTGCAGGGTCTTATAATCAAAGGGTATGAATAAACGGTGTTTGAGATGTGATATTGACAAGAGATTTTTCTGTTTAACAGCTTTGATATTGGCCAGAAATCCTCGCCTCATTAATATTGAAAAACAATAGTTTGTCTCGAAACATTGGTATTGGAAGGCAATAATTTGTTTTACAACATTGATAATGGCCAGAAATTGTCTGTTTCACTATAATGATAATGAGCTGAAGTTGTTTGGTTTAGCGCGATGATATTAACCTGCAATTGCCTATTTCACAACAGTGATATTGACCAGCACCTGTATTTTCCGAAACATTATTACTGACCAGCAAATTTCTGTTTCACCACACTGATGATGACAAACGATGTTTTTTCTGTTAAACAGCAAAGATTATGACCAGCAATTGCCAAAACACTGTGTAATTACTAGAAGTTGTCTTTTTCTGAACATTGAAGTTAACAAGCATTTGTCCGTTTCATGACATTCATGTTAACCAGCATTTGTCCGCTTCATGACGAAGTTGATCAGCAATCGTCCGTTTCACGTCATTGATATTAACCAGCAATTGTCCGTTTCACGTCATTGATCTTAACTAGCAATTGTCCGTTTCACGTCATTGATGTTGATCAGCAATCGTCAGTTTCACGACATTGCTGTTGATCAGCAATCGTCAGTTTCACGACATTGCTGTTGATCAGCAATCGTCAGTTTCACGACATTGATGTAAATCAGCAATCGTCCGTTTCACATCATTGATGTTAACCAGCAATTGTCAGTTTCACGTCATTGATGTTAACCAGCAATTGTCTGTTTCACGTTGGTGATGAGCAATCGTCAGTTTCACGACACTGTTGGTGATCAGCAATCGTCAGTTTCGCGAGACTGTTGGTGGTCAGCAGTTGCCAGTTTCACGACAGTGTTGGTGACAAGCAACTGTTTGTATCGCAACACTGTATATTGACCATACATCCTTGATATAGATAAGAAATTGTTGGTTTCCACATTAAAAAGTGTTCCAGATCAGTGATGACCTGACAGTGTACAAGTTTACTTTGTGGCCGATATGTCATATTCTAAATATAAAAAAAATAAAACACTTGTTTTTTTTTTTAAAAAAAAAGGGGGGGGGGGGTTTGACATGTAGTTCAGTATTATTTTTAATACTTGACACTTACAATGTCATTCTAACTTTAACTTTATATTCATCACATTCGGTATGTATGTATTCTAATTTAAAGGAAATTTTAACTCTTTCTAGTCAGTGAGTACCTGACAAAATTAACGTTTTAATAATGAAAAATGACTATCCGATTTGTCAAAATATATTATAATATGTTTAAACACAGAAGGTTATTGTATTCAGATATTTAATAACTGAAAAACAGACAATGTTTCTCTCCACCGAGTAACTGTGTAATTATCAAACTATCCATTAATTTTAAATTTCATATACATGATTTATCATGATACATTATTCTTCTTTAGCTTATGGACTCGTGGAAAAAATCAAATTTTGTCGCATAGAGACACACAAGCACATACATCACCACATCTAACTGTTCAATTATCTAAATTACTTTATCAAATTAAAAACTCGTGTTTACAGTCAAGTGATTTCAATAGATGTTTATCTTCTTAATTTTTATCATTCTTGTGTTACTGATTAATTTGACTTTTATAATACCCGTTTTTTGTTACAGATCACTTTGTATTTTACAAGTTGTGTTCTTGGTCAGTTTGACTTTTACAAGTTGTGTTCTTTGTCACTTTAACTTTTACAAGTTGTGTTCTTTGTCACTTTAACTTTTACAAGTTGTGTTCTTGTTCACTTTGACTTTTACAAGTTGTGTTCTAGGTCAGTTTGACTTTTACAAGTTGTGTTCTAGGTCAGTTTAACTTTACAAGTTGTGTTCTTGGTCAGTTTGACTTTTACAAGTTGTGTTCTTGGTCACTTTGACTTTTACAAGTTGTGTTCTTGGTCACTTTGACTTTTACAAGTTGTGTTCTTGTTCACTTTGACTTTTACAAGTTGTGTTCTTGGTCACTTTGACTTTTACAAGTTGTGTTCTTTGTCACTTTAACTTTTACAAGTTGTGTTCTTTGTCATTTTAACTTTTACAAGTTGTGTTCTTGTTCACTTTGACTTTTACAAGTTGTGTTCTAGGTCAGTTTGACTTTTACAAGTTGTGTTCTAGGTCAGTTTGACTTTACAAGTTGTGTTCTTGGTCAGTTTGACTTTTACAAGTTGTGTTCTAGGTCAGTTTGACTTTGCAAGTTGTGTTCTTGTTCACTTTGACTTTTACAAGTTGTGTTCTTGGTCACTTTGACTTTTACAAGTTGTGTTCTTTGTCACTTTAACTTTTACAAGTTGTGTTTTTGTTCACTTTGACTTTTACAAGTTGTGTTCTAGGTCACTTTGACTTTTACAAATTGTGTTCTAGGTCAGTTTGACTTTACAAGTTGTGTTCTTGGTCAGTTTGACTTTTACAAGTTGTGTTCTTGGTCAGTTTAACTTTTACAACTTGTGTTCTTGGTCACTTTGACTTTTACAAGTTGTGTTCTTGGTCAGTTTGACTCTAACAGGTTGTGTTCTTGGTCACTTTGACTTTTACAAGTTGTGTTCTAGGTCACTTTGACTTTTACAAATTGTGTTCTAGGTCAGTTTGACTTTACAAGTTGTGTTCTTGGTCAGTTTGACTTTTACAAGTTGTGTTCTTGGTCAGTTTAACTTTTACAACTTGTGTTCTTGGTCACTTTGACTTTTACAAGTTGTGTTCTTGGTCAGTTTGACTCTAACAGGTTGTGTTCTTGGTCACTTTGACTTTTACAAGTTGTGTTCTTGGTCAGTTTAACTTTTACAAGTTTTGTTCTTGGTCAGTTTAACTTTTACAAGTTTTGTACTTGGTCAGTTTAACTTTTACAAGATTTGTACTTGGTCAGTTTAACTTTTACAAGTTGTGTTCTGTCAGTTTAACTTTGACAGGTTGTGTTCTTGGTCAGTTTGACTTTAAAAAGTAGTATTCTGGTTATTTTCACTTTCAAAAGTACTATTCTGGTTATTTTGACTTTTACATGAGTTATGGTTAATTTTACTTCTACTTTTTTTCGTTTTTCCAGGTTACTTTGATTTTTTTTACAAGTACTTTTTTATTTTACTAGTGATTTTAACTTTAACAAGTACTTTTTTCCATTTATTACATTGTACGTACCTAAAAGTATAAATTAACTGAATTTGCGACCATTTAATGCACGAGTACGTGATGGGCGGACAAACTGGACGAGAAACGACATGACATGATTGTGTGTACTTTTACAATATTTTTTACTGACTTAGCTCCACACGTGACAAATCAATCCTAACATTTCTCGATAAAATGCGTTAATAACTAGCATTCATTGATAGGCAAGGGCGATAATTTATTGCTGAGTTTTCTATCATTGTTTATTATTATGTCTTAACAACATCGATAAAAAAGTATTAATATGACCAAACATCAAATGACCTTCACCTTAGAAACCAGTATAGAAATCAATACACAACCAGTATTTAATTATGCCTATATATTTCAGCCAAACAGAATCAAGTAAACAAATTAAGGTTCATTCTGACATTTATGTTTCATGTTTACATGTAATTCATTAATCCACGATTTCTGTTGTTAACCCTGATGATTCTGATTTATCAGGCTTAAAGCCAGACAACCAGACACATTAATGTATCCTTAATAATTGCTTCATTTGTAAACATTCTTTATTAATCCTATGTTATCGAAATTCCTATTAAACGGATCAAGTTCCAATTTAATACAACATCCAAAATTACCGGTCAAGTCAATTCAGAAGTCTGTCTCTATTGACTTTCTCAAATGATGTGCAAGGGAACAAATAAGACCGGGAACGTCCCATGCTTAATCTCTACACTTGGAGATTTATATTTGCCAGATTGCTTGCTAGTCCGAAAACTCTCACCAAGACTTTTCGGTAAAATCTTTTAATTTTGAAAATCTGAAAGATTTTATGTCTTGCACAGAGTTTTCGGACAAAATGTTTTTACTGTTAAAAGAAATATAAAATATATAAAATGTTTCATTGACTAACACCATCAGCTTTAAAACAACATCTATCTGTGTTTGTCCCTGTTCCAGCTCGAAAAAACTAAACAAACTACGAGTTCAAACAATCTTACCAACGGTGGTTTGATTGGAGATATTAATCGAGTTGGTTATTGCGATATCCTAAACAAATACCATCCAAAACGATGAATTCGTGTTTCAAAACCCTTAATTTAAAAGGAGTATGATATTAAATTGGTATCCAGTAATTAGAATCAATTAAAATCAAGTAATTCTATTATTGCTAAAATATCTTTATTTTTCATAGTGTTTGAGTTTAAATGTTCGACAAGTGAAACAACACATTCTAACACTAGGGTCTGACCGAGTGTAATTTGAGTTTAGACGCTGATAAACGCTGTAGGTATAATCGCGCACTTTAAACCATTTGGGTACCAAGGTCCCTCTGTATGAAAAGTATGCTAATTTTATCACTTTAAAGTATAAAGCTTCTATCATTTTATTGATTGTTGTTATAATTGTTGTTGAAATATAGACAAAACATTGTGATTACTAAAGTATTGATACCGAGGATAACACTTAGTCAAATGGATCAAACTATATTGGTCAGTGTAGTTATAAATGGCCAGTAATTGATTCTAGCAAATTGTCATTTTATAATGTCATTCTTGGATGCTTAACAACAGCGAGTCAATTTACTTTAGTTCAATCTAGTTGTAATATTTGATCGATTCTCGTTAATTGATTTTGATGAACTTGTCATTCACATAATTATGTCCTTGGGTGTCAAAACCGCCTTACATATGGTTACACCTGTCAAAAGTTAGCCAATAAAATATCCGGTCGATTTGTTTTGGTTCTTCGATCATAATGAAAATATCAGTTGTTCCACCACTGTTAGCACGCTTTTATTTGAAAGATTAACACATTTTATGTTGATTAAAAGCCAGGTTATTTTGAGTTACAGGATATTAACAATGGTTAATCCGAATCAATATATTCTACCACTCGCCAGAACTATCGGACCTGGTAACCGATAGATGAACTTTACAAATCGTGCAAACATTATTTCTGAATATTAAGATCGCCTCTGAGAGAAACATTTTTTATTTTCTTTTATATGGCGAGTTTAATTCTATTTATTTAATTTTATTAAAACTTTTTGCAATTAAAAAAATTATTAATATACAATTATGTGTGAGAAGCTGCAAGGGGAGTTGTTTGTACGAAATAGAACTTTCTAATATATTGTTTTGTTTAGAATGGGGAAATAATTCAACTACATGTTCACAATGGCAAATTACAGTTTCGATTCAAGTTGAAAGTTCCTCTTCATTTTTATTTCACTTTATTTAATTTTTATTTTATAATATCAACTTGAACGGGATTATAAAAAGTACATATATGTCAGTACGTTATATCGTTCAAGGTTTGTTTATAAAACTTAACTCGTTATAAGATATATGTTCCAACATGCATAATGATCTATTTACATGTTCTAGAATAAATTATTTTTAAGACCAAGTTAAAATTAGAAAGTTGTAATACTGCGTGGTATGCAATATACAAACTTTTAAACTGTTGAACGTGTATTCTTCATCTTAAAACAAAGCACTCTTATGGTGCTGTAAGGAATCGCATAATTACACACTTTCTGATTTGGAAAATTTTAAGTCCCCAAACGAAGGGAAAAACCACTTGGTTTTTTTGCGTTTCATCCTATCTCTTTTTTACTGCTTCAGTCCATTTGGTCATAACGACAAAACAAGAAGTGATTATTATTTATTTCTGTTTTTTTTACAATTACTCCCAATCTGTTACGTGACTGACTACAATGCACAATGTTTGTTGTTGTTTACGTGTTATGCACATAATTTTTTTATTGTGGTTTGTCGGTTAAGGTAAAATAAATTAATTCTATTATGTAATATAACATTTCAAACCTGTTTTAATAAATTTCATATTTGGATTGTTTCCAAAATCTGCATTTAACTTATAACTAGTCCTAAACTTGAATCGAATCAAATATCCTAATACTTCGCCTGTTTTCTGTCTAATTATCAGCTGCAGTTGTTGATGAAAACATTTTACGTTTCGCATGATTACAATGTAATTGCAGCTTTCTAGACTAAAAGTACATCTGCCCTGCAGTACAAGAGCAACTCAACCTGACCCCTAGTTGACCTTTATAGATCAAGGACAACATTAACATATCCGGTTTCTTTATTGTAATAGCCATTAGACCTATCTGTCCTTAGTATGTTTGTTTATATTTTTCTACTATATCCGTTACTTTGGAATTGTTTTGAGATTTATATTTATAGAATATATTTTAATGTGGAATTGATATACAAAATCAGATTAACAAATAAAGATATACAGCGTTTTTTATAAACAAAATGTTTTTATTACAACTTGAACTAATGTTCCGAGGGTTAAAATGACAATAAATAACTTCATGCTGCTTGTCAAGCTGACTCTCATTACTGCAGTTGAATACATAAAGTATGTGCTGCACTGATAGTAGCGGTCAGTATCGATGGCAGGGTCAACCTGTTTTAAATCTATATATCTCTACTTTTTCTTTGACGTTTGTGCATTAAAATTGCATTATATCGCCGAAACATAAATATGTAACTTCGTCCAAAGAATTTATAAAAGCATGCGCTTTTACACCCAAATTGACTTGCATGTTGTAATTTTTGAAATAGAAATACCAAAAATCAACAAGCACAAAATATACTGTATCCTTAAATCCATTTATGGCGTGATAGTATCGGAAAATATAACCAGACAACATTAGGCAACAATTTCTTTTGCAAGTATTTCCAACAAATAAAACAACAACTTTTATTATTATTTTTTTACAAATTTATTTAATTTAATTTTATTTTACTTTATTCTTTTCTATTATATTTATTTTATATTATATTACATTTTTATTTTATTTTATTTTATTTTATTTTATTTTATTATTTTATTATTTTATTTTATTCTATTATTTTGGCAATTTATTATTAAGTAAAGGCATTGTTTTCTATTGCAAAATATAGACCCACAAGAAGACCGTTATGGTAATATTACAAAATATAATAACGTGACAAAAACAGTCGATTCCCGTTGCAAACTAACAGCACTCATCCAAAGCACAAACTCCTGTTGCAAAATATCACCAAGCAACAAAAACAGTCGAAACAAAAATCACGCATCAAAAGCAACAACTCTTGTTGCAAAAAATCACCAAGCAACAAAATAACTTATACTTTTTAAAAATATTAAAAGCACAAAGTTTCTTTGCAAACAACAAAAAAATCTTTTCATTTACATGTGTATTTAATTATATCATTACACAACAAAAACACCAAGTTCTATTTTAAACATGACCAAGCAACAACAGTAGTAACCCGAATAAAAAAACTTCTAATTCTTTTGCAAAATAACAATTTAAAACAAAATGGTCTTTTTCTATTGCAAAATTATAACAAGTATAAAAGACACTGGGTTGTTTTGCAAATAAATAAATAAATAAATAAATAAATAAATAAATAAATAAATAAATAAATAAATTCATAATTTACTCCACACAAACGCCGATTTTTGGAACAATATATGTCCAGGCAACAAGTGCCCTAATTTCTATCGTAGAAATAGCAAGCGATTTCGACATTATTCTAACGCTTGCTACACAATAAAAACATTAATTTCTATTGCAAAATTTACGAAACAACAAAAGCATCTTCCAAAATAATAAATTTACAAAATTATTGAAAAGTAAAAAAGAACAAAGAACATGACAAAATAATTGAATAAAACAAAAATATATTAGGTTTATTTGTTTATCAAAATTATAAAAAAAATAACATTATTGAATTTAAAGGAAAATGTAGCAAGTTACGGGAAAGATCAAAATGTTTGTTCTGTAGGTTTGTAAAATCTTGTCGTATAGTCTTATTTTTAATGATCTGTGTATAAATTTTATATTGTGATTTTATTATTTTAACATCACTGAAAATGTTTTTGCTAAAATAAATACGGAGAAAAAATAATTAATTGAATGTATCAAATTGGATGAAGCACGATCGGTTTTCTATAGACTTCGTATTGACCTTCATTTGATCTTGTATCAAGTATGATTCATAATAATATACATCTTCGATCAAGAAAACAAAATTCACAAAATCTAATTAGATTTCTGGTAAAATGGATATCATTCAAAAACAATGGCAGTTGCTTGCAGGATTTATCAGGGTTACAAAGTTCATACTGGCCTTGAACACATTCTCTCAGCTGCCAGCGTCAAACATTATCCCGGACAACTCGACCTTGTAGGAACATACAGCTGTATTCATCAACAGTGATTGATTTTTATGTTATCTTTTTACACGGCGTCTTTATGTTCTTTCTGGGTGACTAAGTTTAGAGAAGGTTAAATGTAACATGATTTGAATGTAGTTTGTACGTCAAAACAAACACAACGACATGAAATTATTGTCTTTTCAATGATTTCATCTTGTTTTATTTTTCTGTTTGCGTTTGTTTGTTGTTTCATGTCCTTTTAGCTTCGTTGACACGATGGATCAAAAAGTATCTCACACTATAATTCGAACCATAACTGAGACTGTTTTGTCCTATCACATTTTTTTTCGGTACTTCAGTACTTGTGTACAGTCTTGTGTTATAACAAAATTGAAATCGAGAACTTTGCTTTTATTTTCATTTCATTGTATTCAAGGTAGCTTTAACTTTTTTAAAATTACAACACAAGCCTCGTTTTAATTTTTCTACTTTTAATCACAAAATATATCTTCTAGCATTTAATTTATATAAATATATAAACATAATAATGTATATAAAAACTCTAATACGAAAGTACGACATTGTCCGCCAAAAATGATAATCTATAAACAGTTTCAATAAATATTGCGATTAGAATCGGTTAAACAAACATACTTAAAGTGCATCCAATAAACATGTGAACTTTAAGGTGTAAGTAATAATCAACATATCGTATAGGTACATAAATATTAAAGACATACATACGTGCTGTATAATGTACAATTAAAGTAGATCTTCACTCGTAAATCAACACTATTTTTCCAACCAGTACGTGCCACTCGGCAGTTAGCATGCAAACGTACAATATATTAAACGTGTACATCCAGATCTGTGTATAGATATTTCATATTCCTTTGTTAATTATTATATTATATTATTTATTTATTATTATTTATATAATTGATTTTGTTTTGGTCATCTTATTACGTTAATTGTCCTTTTATTTTGTACACCCGTTTCCCTTGTTGTTGCATCACATGCAAACTCGTGCTTCATTCCGTTGTGTATACTTAAAATTAGTTGTTGTTGATGATGTCACTGTTTTGTTGTTGTTGCTGATGTCAGTTTTTGTTGTTGTTGCTGTCATCGCTTTGATGTTGTTGTTGATGTCACTGTTTTGTTGTTGTTGCTGATGCCACTGTTTTGCTGTTGTTGATGCTGATGTTGTTGCTAATGTCACTGTTTTGCTCTTGTTGCTGATAGTAATCGTCTTAGCACCGCACCGTTTCTTGACTCCCTTCCTTTCACTACTTTTGCTGTTTATGCTTTTTTGTAACTTTTCTTGATTTTGTTGGTTATATCTTTTTGTATAGTTTTTGTAAATTTAATCTTGCTTCTTTTGTTGATTATATGTTAGTTTTCACGTTTTTCGTTGCTGATATTGTTGTATTTAGTCACGTTGATTTTCTAAATTGTTTGTGCTACTGTTGTTATTATTATTTTGATAATTATTATAATTGTTGTTGTTGTTGTTATTTCTTTTACTGAATGTTGCCTCTTCTGTCCCAATTCATACCATTATTTGTCCATTCTTTTAAGCCAAGATAACCGGGGGACACATAGAATATTTATTTATAAAAGTTAACGGGGTTTTTTATTATCGTCAGTAGACGAGTTTTTTCTGAGAGTAACATGGTAGAACAGAAAAAAAGCCAACCAACTTGCAAATCTGACCTAATGATTTTTGCCAGATCACATTACATTCAATAATCCACCTTCCAGACTTTTCAAACATAAAATTGCAATGCATAATAAATGATAAGGCGCTATTGTGGTGTTGTAACACTGAAAACATTCAGCTGGAAACCAGATTTTTAAGGAGTGTAACCAAGGTTGCGTAAATTCTAAAATTAACAAAAAAAAAATAAAATAAATAAATTAAAATAAATAAATAACAATGCTATTAATTGTACACGTTAAACTCCAAGTTTAACTGAGCTGGTACAAAATATATTATAAAGATCTAATATAGATTTATGTAACAATGGCACGAAATAATTTATTTACACATACATCTAAATAAAACTTCTTTATGAATGATTTTTGGTTAACAAGCGGTCTTTGTGATTTTGTACCAACGTTACCTCAATAAAAAGAAACAAAATACCGGAATAAACCGAACCGAGCTATGAAGGAAATTTTCATTAAATTTGTTTACGCGTTTTTAAAATGTTCAAGTTGACCTTGAGATATCAGCGCATATCAGTTTACCGAATTAATACATTAAGTTATAGTTTTTTGTGTTTATTTTTTACAAAGAACATTTCAACTAATACGTTTGGTATTCCAAGGTATGTTTTGTCATAAAATGCAGTAGTTGCTCGGTTGAATGTTGTTTTAAATCGCTTCGGTTATTTTAGCATGGTGCAATGAGACAATTTAATATTTATTTCAAGGATCAATCTAACCACTAGTTTATTTGGTGCTTGAGTACAAGTATTTCTGATCTGCTCTGTACCAGTGCGTTTTACCACTAGCCTGCAATGTCGAGTATTTTCATTGCAGACAACTCGGTACACTATTCAATGGTATTGAGCATAGACAGAAAAAAAATGGCTAAGGCAAGAAAACCCTTTCTTCCTTAAGGTAGACTGGGTAATACCCATAGCGTAAGGACGCTTTGGGGTTTGAAGATAACACAATAATCGCTCAGTCTGTCGTACTGGTGCTGTGGTCAAGGTGACAAAACCTTGCCTTCGTTTTGTAAAGTAATTGTTCATTCAGACTTTATAAGTTATACATCGTGGAATTCCAGCCAAAGTCACAGAACACGGAACATAACACATAAAAAACATAAAAGAATAGATATGCATGACCAAAAAGACCTATGATTAACAAACAACAAACACCTGCTTTGGTTGTATATGGTGATAGGTAATAAGTGTGATCAAATAATTCAGGAAGTTCAAAGGTGGAAAATACGGATATGGGAAATTGCAAAGAAGTAACGACTGATGTAGCGTTTTTATACCCTGTTTTACCCATTATAAATTAAATCTAAATAGACAAGAATGCATATTCTATAGCTATTTTTATGAGAAATATTTCACAAGCTAAAAGGACTTTCGGGTATTGTATGTTACTGTGAACAACTCAACTGACAACATCGTTATAAACCATTGATTAGAATCAAATATGATGGTCTTACCCAATATAAGGTTCATGGATATTAGCCTCGATGACTAAGTGTTCAAAACATTATGTGATTATAGCGTCTCTGTGTGTAAGTTCGAATGACACTCGGGCAGTTCTTGGTGCATTTTCAGTTTATTTGCCGAAGCAAAGTTATTATCTTCGGCTACTCCGTTTTCCTCCACCATCTCTGAACTGACAAATATGATATAAGTAAAAGAAACTTGACTGCGTTGTATAACCACATAAGTCCAAAATTTTAGCGCATGAAATGAAATAGCTATTTTAGGAATGGAATTATTCATTTAACCCAATACCCGCCCCCTCTCTCTCTCTCTCTCTCTCTCTCTCTCTCTCTCTCTCTCTCTCTCTCTCTCTCTCTCTCTCTCTCTCTCTCTCTTGGGACCACTTGTCGCAGACTGTTTCAACTTCCATTATTAGTGAGAAAGCATTCTGCAGGCAACTTTATGTTTTTCAAATCTTTGTTCGATTCTATGAGAGCTGATATCAATAAGATGGGATTCATCTACAATAAAACGTTTAATGTTACTTTTAATTCAAAATCATTTGAAATTGTTTTGGATTACTGCATCCTAATCAATAACTTGATTACCATATACTACTGAGCTATTTATCAGTACAGCCGTGGTAAAATTAAAGAAGTATAAAACATCTTGTAATACGACCAGTATGTCACAGAACGATGTCATCATTTTCTTATTGAATACTTCTATCGATTTTTATCTCACCCACACTGTGATCTATATTCTTCCTAAATAAACACTCAGTGACACTTTCATAAACACTGTTTTTACTGTTTAATTCCTTGCTGATTGGTCAATAGATGAAAATCGTAAACCTTCATATCAAGCCAAACGAAAAATTTATTTTGGTTGGTTGGATGTAGTGCTGTTTAACATCGCATCAGCATTTTTAGCTACAGGCGACGAGAGCAAAGTTATTAATCTCTAAGGATTTAGCATAGAACATGACCGTGTTTGCACTTCATGTGCGAGGGTTTATTATCGTCTGCCTTGTACTAGCGCGCACTCCCTGCGACTTTCTGTAAAGTGCTAGCTCATAGAGTCAGTGCGCCTGATATTACATACTTATCCCCCAGTGACTGTGACACCGGGTGAATCAATCGATACTTGTCCCGCCATCCCCCCTCCCCAATGCCATGCGCAAGACGAGGAACCAATATCTCAAATATTAAAGTCTTGTGTATTACCCGGCAGGGGTTCGAACTTCCGAATTCTTGCTCACGAGGCGGCACCGAGATGGTGAAATAGATGTAATTTGGTCGCATTTCAAGCTCCTAAAATCTTTATTTTACTTCATTTTTATCAACAAGTCTAGTAGTGATGTCTAATTTAATATATATATATATTGTCATGTGACTATATATAATCTTCATATCTAGATACTATTTTTTGTCATTATATCCAGTGACCTTTCACAGCCCGGAAAATTAAATTTACGATACAAATCGTTAGTAGTTTGTTTACATAAGCACGTGTACATTGAAAACAAAGAAAAATTTTTTTCTTAATGGAATGTAATTCATAGTAATGCTACCAATCCTTTATGAGACATTTCATAGAAGCACGTAGACTGAATGAATTAAATAAATCATCATTAGTCATCTAGATTTATAGTTCCAGAGTCCGCAGAACGTGATACAAGGCATGGCTATTCAAGCTTTTAAGCCTACCTCACAAACATTTTGTTATTGCAAACTCAATATTAAGATAGTGTAAGGAATATTGACTTCAGAAAATATCATGCAGAAACCAAAATTGAATAGAAATTTGTTAATGGGACATAAACATCCGAAGCCGAGTTGTACTGAGAATGGCCAAATTGGTACTGCCACTGGTTTGTAGGTTGGAGCCTCGATTCGAACTTTTAAATTTTCTGACACGATTTCCATCACGTGTCCATAATTTAGCTGTAAAAGAAAGGTTCGTTACCAGAGATTTTTTCTCAAAACTGATTTCCTGTGTTTCAGTGCACCCTACAGACATCTCTATTGAAATTAGAACAAAGTCGGTCACTAGAGAACGTTTACAGCACTATAGAAACAATTTAAACAGACTGAGCAAAACAAAGGTAAAACAAAACACACCGAAATAAAAGTGCATGAAGTAACGTTACAACCATATCATTTACATTGTGTGTATATGACTTGTTTAAGAAGGATTCCTGGTTTTATACTTACTATGCGCCATTCGAAAATCAGTAATGACTTATGACCATAACAAAAGCTTATGTTGAAAAAAATGGTGTTTACCTTCATACAACAAATTACCCTTTTAATCTATGCAAAACAATTATGCACTTTAGTTATAGGTCGTGCCGTTATTATTATTAATATTATTATTATTATCTATAAAATGCCATAAAAAAAATGCAGAGTTGAATTTTTCTATATTTATCCTCCGATAGCATATTACATAACACAAGCATTGGCATACTTCATGTGGCAGTATACATCGGTGAGGAGTAATGGTGTTTTACATCCCAGTTAAGGATTCTATGTCGTATATCTTAGACGTTCAGTTCTGAAATGATAGAGAAAATCGGAGTATTCTGATAATCCCCTGTCCACGACAATAAGTCTAAAACACTTCTTTTTACACTAGCATCCGACTATGTGGAGTTTACTTAGTGATGCGGATACTTGCGAGCATCCACAAGTGGAAGGGAAAACCTGCTTTTCTGTGTTGAATTGTGGAAATCGATGTATTTTTAGAGATTCGCCTACTGTTGCACCATACAATATGCTACCGTTGTCGAATACATTGCCACCAAATGGTTAATTTGTGGTAGACACCAGGTTTCATTGGCACGGATAAACTTGATGACGTCACTGAACTGGCAGAGCTTGGGAGAGCTTATTGTACGGATGATCTGATGATCCACAAAGGTTAAAATTCAAGTGTGCTAATCCCGAAAATGAAATTTGTTCTGTTTTCCCGGATGACGAAAGTTTAATTTAAATAAACAATTGATACTTTGCAGAACTTTATATACAAAAATGTATAAAATTATACTA
Source organism: Tegillarca granosa (assembly GCA_029721355.1). Taxonomy (NCBI): domain Eukaryota; kingdom Metazoa; phylum Mollusca; class Bivalvia; order Arcoida; family Arcidae; genus Tegillarca; species Tegillarca granosa. Next base: position 48,364,063 of record CM056596.1, read on the forward strand.
AATTCTACATTAAATCATGTATTTAATAGAAATAGTACAGTTGAGTTTCTGTTGACATTGTCATGTGCTACTTTTGAATGCATTATATTATAAAAATTCATAGGTAGCACATGACAACTCTTTAGGATCAAAGTATCTGAATAGTGCATTTTTAATACAAGAAAATCTCAGGTTTGAGGGTTGCGTTCGTCTAGCCTTGAATAATAAATTATGGTCGACCTCTCCCTCCCATGTGTATACACCTAACTGTGTGAGTCATCTGTTTGTCTCGAACAAAGGCATAATTACATAATACTTTATAATAGTGTTATACTACTGCATGTGCTGTTACATAATAATGCACAGCTGTTTTATCGTGCATTATAAATATGCACGTGCTGTCTTCAGTCATTATATATAATGTACTTACACATTCCTTGACCTTCTTACTCGGCATATATACTAAGAGAAATACTTTAAAGTATAGGTTTTCTTTAATGTGACAAGCTGAAAATCACGCAATTTTTATGAATAAAAGTTTTTTTTGAAATTTTTTACGTGGATCTTAAACTCGGAAGCACAATCGCTTCGCTATTATAGTCAAACAGTGATACATGTATATATTTAATTGACAATTGACCAAAATTACTACATTTGTAGTAAGAACGTTAAAATTTGTTTAAAAATGTTAAGATTTGAAAAATATTCTGATTATGTGTACCTATGATTCTGGAACGCAATCATTGAAGGCGTAGAGATTAATTAATTTTTCGTAAGCCTGCAAAAGACCTGTAAATTTGTCAAAAAAGGGGAAAATAAAGATATTTTACTATGCACAACTTGGTAAATACATCAAACAATTCATCATGCAGAAAAAAAAAAACAATTTTAACAGATAACATCCCGGATTCGTGAAAACGGTTCGGTTCATTTTTGTCTTGAAGCTAATGTATTTATTTATTTATTTATTTATTTATTTATTTATACTTCTTAAAGCTTCTGTGTCTTGTTAATAATTTAAGTGTAAAACGATGACTTCCATCTGTCGAAAACTAATTGGACATGTTCACGCTTTTTATGTATTTAGGGAAAACATTCAAAATTAAATAGATTTTCAGAAATCTTTTTTGCGTACTTGAATGTAACAATACATGCAACTGCATCTAAACAGCTTGAGTACTTTTAAATTGCGTGTACTTTATTTTAAAATCTGCATATTTTGTTAGCGGAAATCCTTAATGATTAACAGTATGAAGTCATTTATTTCGGATGTCTAAACAAGGATTTGAAACCTGGCATGTTGCCAAATTATGCACATAAATAATTAGAAGAGACGATTAATAAATATTATACAAACACCAGAGAGAGAGAGAGAGAGAGAGAGAGAGAGAGAGAGAGAGAGAGGTGTACCATCTACTCTAATGAACTTCAGTAGACAAAATGTATTCAGTATGGCCTATGTCCACACAATGTCACGATACTCTACTATCGAGGCACGTTAGGCCCACTAAAAGTCTGGTTTGAATGGTACCATTCAGTGGGAATAAGATACTAAGAGAGTAATAGTACCTATTACTGGACATAACAATCAGAAGGCTTAAGACACCATTCCGTATGCATTTTGTTATTATGTATCTGTCATATACCACTTTTTGAATGTATTTTTATGATTAAATTCAAAAAGTGGTATATGACATATCAGTCAACAGGCGTACAAAAACACATTTCAATAGTTATTCAGGAGGCATAAAGTACCATTCTACGGGATTAAAATACCACTTTACCGTCAACTAAACATTCAGTAGGTTTTACCTACCGCTCAGGATACGAAAAGTACTATTCAACAGCCCTAGAGTGTTATTCAGTATTACATACCTCTCAATAGACAAAAATTACAAACAAATGAAAAACGTATCAGTCAGCAGGAATAACGCACCAGTCAGTAACCATGGCTATCATATTCATTCAGCAGGTGTTGTATACCATTCCGTAGGCGTAACGTAACATTCAGTAAGCAATGCTTTCCCATCTGCAGGCATAACGTTTCATTCAGCAGGCTTAACGTATCATTCAGCAGACATAGCGTATCATTCAGTCATATAGCGTATCATTCAGCAGGCATATATAATACTGTTTATGAACGCCTCACCCGGTATGTTTTCTACTGAGCCTGTATAATTCCGTACCGGATACTGACGTACCAAGTAGCTTACACTGTTTAATAATCGTGACCATTCAAACAATATTTCGTGCATTTCATAGAAGTTACAAATTATTCAATAGACAATTTATATGTCATTTAATCAGCATTATATACGCTTCAGTCGTCATTCTGTATCCACAAATTGACGTCGTGCATCATTCAACGGCATTGCATAGATTTATTCTATTTGTGTTCCGTAACATTCAAACATGTCAGCGTTAACTTACTTACTGTTTAACCTGCATTGCTAACCGGCGTAACGCACTGTTCGACGGCACTTACTGTTACACACTATTCAATATCGTTTATGTAATAGGAACAGGGCGAATAATTTATTAGTTTTACTTTTAAAGCCTCATAATGATATTTAAGTCAAGCTGAAAATTTAATTGAATTGTTATATTAATGTGTTAAAACGCGATTTAACTAGTAATTATTGTCACATTTATACAATAAGAATTATAATGTCATATGCTACTTTTGAATTTTTATGAAATAATACAATTCAAAAGTAGCATATGACAATAATATTATTAAAGTGAAATTAGCGACAAATTAGCATTGGAGGATTCAGGGGACTGCAACCCCCTTTGAAAAATTCAAGAGAGAGAGAGAGAGAGAGAGAGAGAGAGAGAGAGAGAGAGAGAGAGAGAGAGAGAGAGCTCTGCCCTGGACCCGCTGAGGGCCTTTACAGTCCAAAGACCCTTCGCCGCTGGTGGCGTAAAATTGAGCCTTCAGCTCTCGCAATATCTCAAGATAAAAGCCCCTCCTCCCTTTCATAAAATTCAGAATCCGCCGCACCTGCAGTGTATAAATTTTGTTTAAAAATAGGTATATATATATAAATTTGAGCATATACGTCTTTAGTGTAAGAAATGGATAAGCCGTTTAAGTACCCATCTAAGTATTTTTCTAAGTATCTTTCTATATATAGTTAACGATTTCCTGAACAGTCTAGTTGTTAAAGTGGCCAGTTAATTATATAACATATGCATATGTCTTAGAAGTTTGTTAATATAATTTAGTGGTCTTATTTCTTTAAAATATTCTTTCCGTCATACTCAGATGTTACAATGTTCATTGTGGGCAAGTTCTCTCAATAATGAGAGTTCGAATGCTAAAAGTACCATCGGGGTAGTGGTTAGCTCCATCATTTTTTATTTATTTTTGTTTATTGCAACAGACTATAATTTGTACTTTCTAAGCAATAAAACATTAATATTATTTATTATTCCAACTCCCTCCCCCTACATTTTTTAACTCGCTTCCATCGACCAATTGTTCCTAACTTTTAAGATTAATATAGAAGAAACTACACGTTTATCTACTTTTTAGGGAAAGGCTTACATTTGTATCCCCTTATAATTTTAAAAGTGCCTAAAATAACATTAAATAAAGTGTTTGGAGCATGTCTGTTAAAAATAATTTTTTCTAAATTTTTAATTTAATGATTTGATTTTCGGAAACTCATTATAAAATTATTTTGAAAAGTTGAAATAATTTTTTACTTGCATAATAAAGTGTTCTTTAGTAAGTACTTTCACATTTAGATCTATCTTGTTTTCTATATTTGTGAAAAGATATCCTAATTAAAAATGATTTTATTACAGGAATTCCTCGTGGTTATAGGGACTATTATTTCCGTAAAATTATATCAAATAAAAATAAAAAATTGATACATTTATATAAAATTCTGTAAATCGATATCAGTTTATCCATCTTTTAAATTAACTAATAACACCTCAATATCCTGAAACATCCAGCTACTATCAAAAGATTACTTGTGTTAAATATAAACACTTCAATATATTTAGCCTTGACCTATTTCTAGCCGTAAAAACGTAAACACAATTCAGCATGTTAAGATATAACGATCAATCATCCGGGAGTTTGAGTCAAAGGTCAAGTTATTACCGGCTTAAGCCAATAACGTTGATTTAGAAATGTGAACTATTTTCCAACCAATCAGAGAGCTTGGTTATATTCGAAGGCAGGGCTCAAAACGTCAACAATAACAACTGAAATACCGGCATTTATTTCATGTAATGCTGTAATACTCCTGCTGATAATCAAGTATTTTGGAAGTGACGCTTTGCAGGAACGTTGGATTCTGAAAGAGGAAAGTTTGAAGGATCATGCCGCATCACAAACACCACAAAAATCATCGTCCTAACAAAGATGATGCGAATAATAATTTGCACCATCAGGACTTGAATGAACATAATGGCGGACCGGAGCAGCAGCATGCTGGCGTTAATGACAATGATAATAGACAAAATGTGACTGTTCAGTGTTGTGTTCCGACTGGATGTACGGATACAAATTTGTTAATTGATACCAAAAGGCCTGGTGATTCGGTAAGAGTTGTTTGCAATAATGAAGCTTGTACGTTAGGAAACTGGATGCATAAAGCGTGCTTTGAGGAGTGGGAGCAGAGTGTTCTGTCATACTTGCGTTCTTGTGGCCGTGCACGTAGTTGGAGTGAAAAACAGCGGTTGCAAAATTTGTGGACCAAAAAGGGATACGATTTAGCCTACAAGGCATGTGACTGTAAGTGTAGTCGTGGACACTTGAGAAAGGACTTGGATTATTGGACACCAGCTCCCACACCTGATCAGGATAATGCAAACAAGAAACCCAAAAAGAAGCCTAAAAAGAACGACAAACCAGTGGCTGTAATGAGCAACGGTAAAACGGGACACAACCACACAACAACACACAATGGCAGTGTTGGTAACACTAGCGTATTGGATAACCAGGCATTTAACAACAATGCGCATAACAACAATACCACTCAAAATCAGAACGCTAACCACGGCTTTGGTCACCCACAACTGCGCCTCCGAACCGACAGTGTAAGCAGTGGAGAAAGTTCACCGCCAAACTCTGCGTGCTCAACTGGATCCGGTTCACCAACACCACTGTCTCCGTTAAATAATAACGTTGTTGTTAGCAACAATAAACCTCATAAACCAAATTTTAACTTTTTGTCTGATCAGTCACAGGTTCTTGCTGGAAATATATTCCGACGTAGACACGATTTGTCGGCTTTCAGCGTTCTACCGAAACACAAACAGAACCCGTACCATATAAAGATGGAGGATGACGGTCCTCACGGAAATGACGACACACGATCATTTGTGCTGGCACATCTAAGTTCTTACAAAGTTACGTCATTAAGATGTGTTTTGTGTAAGAATGACTTATCAGTTTTCGACCGTTATCCGCTGATTGATGGCACATTTTTCTTGTCTCCTCAAGCATACGACGAAGGCGTGGTTCAAGTGATATCGGAGGGACGCTTACAATTTATTAATGCTGTCTGCGTCAGTTGTCTGGAAGGTGGAACTGGAGTCCGATGTGCGTCATGCAAACGTAAATGGGACGGATCTACTCTGCAGTTGGGATCAATGTACACATACGATATCTTTGCTGCCATGCCATGTTGTCAGAAGCGCCTATCGTGTAAACATTGTCGACGTGCAGTTGTCGACGTGACGTCGGGTCTACAATACTACAGTGAGTATAGCCACATGATAGCATGTCCTTACTGCAAGGCCTACGACTACCACTTTATCCGGCCACTTTCGGAAACCTTCGCCGTGAAAATGTCTATATGGAAATAACAAATAATCTAGGTTTATAGGATCATAGTTGTAAATCAGATTGCAATATATTTTATTATTACAAGACTAATGCTGACCTCTTCATCACACTATCATCTTATCCATCACGTCGTTGTCGTCGTCGATTGTCGATGAATGGTAACATTGAACTTGTTGTATGAGTTTCCGTTATTTTTCAAGATTGATTGTGCTTCCTCTATATGTATGGTGAATATTGGAAAAATTTGGATGCCTTGTACTTTTTTCATGTTTATTCCGATAATAGCGAGGACCACGTGACTTATTATTATTATTTTTCTTTTGGAATGTTCAGAACATTTTACTTTCTATATAAATACATTATGTGTTTCAGCGTTTTTTTTGGAATATTTTTCACTTTTTTGCTTCAATCTGGATAATTATATGTGTTTGGTGTAAATATATAACCTGATTTTCTAGGGTTTATGTATAAATAACAGGATTATTATTATTAGACAAGAACAATTTTTGGACCACTAGAGAGGTAATGAGACATTTAAACAATAACATTCAAGTCTCCATTTATAGTATGTGTATGTTGCTATTTAAGTTTATTATCATAAATTATTATAAGGGTGCTAGAATTGTGAATTCCTTTTAAAGTTTCAAATTTCTTATGGTTTGCACACGCTGATCTTGCATTGATCCCTGTGGACCTTGTTGTTTAAAGAAGGATTTAAGTAAGGTCTCTTGTGGTGGCCAGAGGGAATTTGGGCTATATTTCATAGTGCTATTATATAATTTTCATTTTTGATTGTTTTAGTTTTTGTTGTTGAACCATTTTCTAATCCAACCAAAGGGGAATAATCCATTATTACAGCTGCAATGTTCTGAAGGATTACCAGTTAGTCTTTAAAGAATTTGAATCCCCCGTCCTTTGAAATGGTGCAAGGTGCTTTTAAAATGCAAATATACCTAAAGGACAGAAAATGGGGTGTGTGTATGTGGGATATGTAGAAAACTACCATATTTTCAAATAGTCTTGTAGAATTCTGAAAATATCCGTAATTTGTCAGACTCTAAATTCTGCACATAACAGAGTTATTGTTTTGTTTCTTCGCCAGGCAGCAAGCAAAGTAATTGTAGCAGTATTTTAGTTACCTGAGTTAAGTGTTTATGTGATTTTGTCATGTATGACATGTATGGAATTGATGATTAGAAAGTGGGTATATCGACAAGTAATATATAAATCAAATGACCAAATACGAAAAAAAAATCGAGAAAATAATTTTTCTTTGAAAAGCGGGAGGGTTTAATTTCGTGAATTCATTTTATTCCAAAGGTAAAAACGTTTTGGAGTTTAGATTTGTTATCGATATACTGCTGATTATTTTGTATGTAATTGTATATTCTAACATGCAAAAATTTGTGATATTTTTTCTTTTTAATGATTGCTGTCTAACTTGGGCGGTGATTTTTGAAAAATGGCATTCTTAATTCGCACTTATTTTTTATTAAAGTATGTAATATGTTCCTATAATGCATTGTTTTTTGGTATTTTGATCTCTCTCTCTCTCTCTCTCTCTCTCTCTCTCTCTCTCATACAGATAAAAACGTGATAAAACACTGCTTCATTGTTAAAAAGGATTGTTAGGTTGTCATATCTTATCATATTGCCAAATGCATGCTATACAGCTACAACATTTTATTTTTTATTTTTGTGGGAGGTCGAGGATTCTAACCCCGGTAGGGTCTGACCAAGACTTGAAAATTGGTAGTGACTGTTTTTTCGCCAAGGATTTGACATTCTTGGATTTCATTTAGAAATGAAAGTCACGGGGTCCTTCGGATGAGACCTTAAAAGCCGATGCTCCGTGTAACGGGAGTCGTTGCACGTTAAAGAACCCTCCCTGCACATTGCCCTAAGCAAATGCTAAAAATTTCTGGCACTTCACCTGTAGCTGGTGACGTCTCGATGTAAGTAAAATATTCGTGACTGGGACAACCAAATCAAATCAAACCTTTTGTTTTCAGTTTGCCATGTTACTTGTATATTTTTAGGTATTGGATATGCGGACATTATTGTCGTGTGCACTTAGTTTTATTGACAGTTTTTTTTTTTTGTTTTTTTTTTTTTGATCAGTTTTACAGTTTTTTATTAGAAAATGGATAAATACGTTAAGCGTTCGTTACGATCGGGGTTGTAGTCTAAATACTACATCAGAGAGTAATTAATGCGACCTTAGGTGTAATCCTTATCTGATCTTGCATCTGTAATATTGAAATAGACAGTACGTTACATCAATATATATACAGACTGTATAGTAAGCACTTGTATAGTCATCGACGACCTTGACCTGAGCTGAACTTGACCGAATTTTTTATATACTTGTTTACTACAACCGTGAAGAAAACCACTCTAGGCCAATTTAAACAAACTAGGGCTATAAACGATTTTCAATTTGGCACGGGACAGACTTGTAAATAACATTTAAAATGCAAATTCCATTCTTGAGTTAAATTTAAACTGGTTATGAATACTTAAAATGTATAAATTGTAATATATATTGTATACATACGTGCCTCTGAGCAAATATTACTTAAAAAGCTTATATATATATATATATATATATATATATATATATATATATATATAAGTATTACATTAGGAATTAAAGGGTTAATCTAAATACAGTGTCTGTCCAGTGCCAAGGAATGTCGGTCAGCAGAATAAGACGCGACTAACGGCGATTTGTTTAACATTTTTTTTGTTTTACTTTATTCCGAATCTCGAGATTTTTCCCCTGTGAAGCAAAGAAGCAAATGAGAAATTTCAATTAAATAGCATGCAATATGCGCTACAAAGAACATACTTCAACAAATTTAATGAAATTAGAAACGTGACATAAGATAAATACTACATTATGAATGCAATTTCTCTACTTGGAACTGACATCCAGCATAATAACAAAAAAGTGTCTCAAAGAACAAAAATGTGCAGTGAGGGTTCTTCAGCGTGCCACGGGACATAGATTTTTAAGGTCTCTTCCCTTTAAAAAGCCTGTGATAAAAACAAAGAACATGCCACAACGAAATAAGAAACGTGACACAGGGTGGTCGTATTTTGAATGGAATCTCCAGATTTGCCGAAAATTGAGCATAAAAATAAATAAAATACCGCAACGTTATTAAACACGCCATGGTGAACACATTTAGAACCCCCTACTTTGGACATAAACTGAAGAAAGAATACACTACAACAAAACAAAAAATTAAGAAACTTGAAACAAGATAAATACATTTAGAATGGAAGTTCACAAATTAAGACTGGCGTTAAACAAAAAAATAATAAATAAAATAAATAAATAAATAGAAAAAAATTATTAAAAAAAAAAAAAAAGTGGCTACAACAAATTAAGAAACTTGACACAGGTTAACAAATTTAGAATGGAAAGTTGTCAATGGACGGATACCAAATGCACCGGAGTCCAATACATTAGTATCCTTGCTAACTTAGTAAACAATTATGTTCAAATAAAACAATATCACATGTTTATTTGCATGTGTTCTTTCCGGAAATGGATAAATAAACCGAGATATTATGAAAATCTGTCTAGTTTCAAATAGGTTTAATAAACTAATCATTGGTATTACAGAAACAATTCCTACCTGAAATCAGTTTTGTTCTAAAAACGTATTCTAATGATTATAAAACGGTCAATATAATTTTACTTAAATATTTATATTTGACCGTGATTCAATGATATTTTTTAAATATCAATGCAGAGAAGGAAATTACAAGGTTAAAGGAACATTTCCTGTTTATTGATAATAATACTGTAGATAATTTAAACTGAAAATCGGCCAACATCGAAAATAAAACTTCAACCCTTACATCAACTGATAGACAGCTTGGTTTGATAAATGAGACGTTAAAACTTGGCTGTATTTCAATGTAAATATTCTATGTGGGCGAAAATCATGATTCGTTTTTAAAAAGGTTAATTAAGTAATATATAACTATGTTTACAAATAAAACATAACATAATGTCAGAAGTTGCTTCAATGACCAGGCATTTCACGTCGCTACATAATGTTAGTTATCATTCAGACAAAACAAGCATCTTAAATTCTTTGTCCGTTATTGTTAATGTGACATCGATTACTTTGACGTTCCATTATCTCTTGTTCAGGGGTCTCGGTGGCCGGATGGTCTGAAGCGCGCTTACTGATCACAGCGCCTCTCACCGCCTGGGTTCGAATCCCACCAGGGTGAGAAAGTTTGTCATTTTGCTTGCCAAAAGTCGATGGTTTTCTCCGGGTACTCCGGTTTTCCCCACCATTCCAGAACTGACCGCCTCGAAATGAGTATAATTGACTGGGGCGTTAAACACCATTACCCCTCTCCAATCCAATCTTGTCCAGATTTGTGCTTGAAACAAATGTGGGGAAATGAAATTGGTGATACAAGAGTTCTTCTTCAGAACGGATTCTGTTGCCATGTGCTGGTTTTGAATTTCTATTGAAATAATGCATCAAAAAACCAGCACATGACAACTAATACATTCAAAACCAGCACATGACAACTAATACATTCAAAACCAGCACATGACAACTATTACATTCAAAACCAGCACATGACAACTATTACATTCAAAACCAGCACATGACAACTAATACATTCAAAACCAGCACATGACAACTAATACATTCAAAACCAGCACATGACAACTATTACATTCAAAACCAGCACATGACAACTAATACATTCAAAACCAGCACATGACAACTATTACATTCAAAACCAGCACATGACAACTATTACATTCAAAACCAGCACATGACAACTATTACATTCAAAACCAGCACATGACAACTATTACATTCAAAACCAGCACATGACAACTATTACATTCAAACCAGCACATGACAACTATTACATTCAAAAACCAGCACATGACAACTAATGTATTATTTTAATAGAAATTCAAAACCACCACATGACGCTGATAACTTCCTGCTTTAGCCTATTGTCCTGACCTAAAGTCTAATATCACAAATTACTCGTGGCAATCGCATTGCATTTTCAAGAATGTAAGTGTTGGTACCAGAAGAAATTATATCGGGCCTACCTGTTGTATTTGTATCTTAACACAGTCAGAGCTTGACAACAAGAACAACGTTAATGGAACGCAGTCAGAGCTTGACAAGTTATATTAACAGAAATAACGTTACTGGAACACAATCAGAGCTTGACAAGCTATATAAAAGAGGAACAGCGTAACCCGAACACAAGTAAAACAAAATAAGAAGATAAGTAAAACAAAATAGAAATAACGTTACTGGACCGCAGTGATATCTTTACAAGTTACACATAGCAAAACAACGTTACTGGAACATAGTAAGAGTTTGACAAGTTAATAAAACAGGAACAACGTTAATGGCACGCAGTCATAGCTTGACAAGTTATATAAATCAGGAACAACGTTACTGGAACATAGTAAGAGTTTGACAAGTTAATAAAACAGGAACAACGTTAATGGCACGCAGTCATAGCTTGACAAGTTATATAAATCAGGAACAACGTTACTGGAACAAGTCAGAGTTGAGTTGAGTAATGGTGTTTAACGTCCCAGTCAAGAATATTTCACTTATATCGAGACGTCGCCAGCTATAGGCGAAAGTGCAGAAATTTTGCCTGTGCGTTGCGCTGATGGCATTATACAGCAGGGTTCTTTATCGTGCCATGTCTGCCACAACACGGGACCTCGTTTATTTTAAGTTCCCAACCGAAAGAACCGTGACTTTCATTTCGTAATGCCGAATGCTTGGCGAAAGAACAGTCACTACCCACTTTCAAGTCTTGGGTCAGACCCGACCGGGGTTCAAACCACGATCTTCCACTTACGGAGCGAGCACTCTACCAACTGAGCTACCGAAGTGGCTTGAACAAGTCAGAGCTTGACAAAACAGGAACAACGTTACTGGAACGCAGTCATAGCTTGACAAGTCATATAAAACAGGAACAACGTTATTGGAACACAGTAAGAGTTTGACAAGTTATATAAAACAGGAACAACGTTACTGGAAGACCGTCATAGCTTGACAAGTTATATAAAACAGGAACAAGGTTACTGGAACACAGTCAGAGCTTGACAAGTTATTTAAAACAGGAACAACGTTACTGGAACGAAGTGATAGCTTTACATATTACACATAGCAAAACAACGTTACTGAAACAAAGTCAGAGCTTTGCAAGTTACCAAAAACAGGAACAGTGTTACTGGAACAAAGTCAGAGCTTTGCAAGTTACACAGAACAGGCAATTTGACAAGTTACACAAGCTTAAACAATATTACTGTAACAAAGACAGGGCTTGACAAGAAACACATACATAGAATGACAAATAAGTTGAATTCACACAAATCGGGATCAACTTTACTGGAACACAGAGAGAAAAAAACAAGTCACACAAAACGCCAACTTAACCATATAATGAAAAGCTATACAAAGAAAAAGGAGAACTGAAGGACGTGTACTTCAGTCAAGAAACCAAGAACACGACAAGATAAAGTTTATGTATGAAACAACAAGAAGATATAGATATATATTTTGTTGTAGTAGTTGTAATGTTGTTTAACCTCACATCAACAAATGTTCAGCTATTCAAGGTTATTAATATCTATGGATTAATCTATTAACAAGTCCGTGTACGCGTGTGATGTGCAAGTGTGCCTTAGGACCTGTCGTGAACTAGTGCGCAATCAGGGCGACTTTTGGTAAGTACGTGCTAGCTTACCGAGTCAGTATGCCGCAGACAGGCATGCAACTACCCCAGTCAATTATCCGGGCACCGGATGGACCAGTTGACAATTTATCCTTATAATGCCGAGCGCCAGACGAGGAAGCAATATCTCAAATTTTAAAGTCTTATGAATGACCCGGCCATCCTACTCTCGAGGTGGACGCTGTACCGCTAAGCCAACGTGGCGGTGACATATATTGAAGTTACTGGTGATAAAACCCCAATATAAGACACGGAATTGAGACTATTCATTATAAGACTCCGAATTTAGATGACACTGAATTTACAAAATAATGGACAATAACATATATTTTATTATTTTTTGTAATGTCGGGGGTTTGTGCACTAGACGAAAAAATATGGGGTTTTATAGAGAGCATTACTAGAGTCAAATTTATTTTACGAGCAGGTGTTTATAATTACGGGCATTTAACGTTGTAGAAAACAAATGACGCCTTATTTGACCAAACAGTTCACCAATAACTCCTCTATGCATACGTTACCTATAGAAATTTTAAGAAAACACTACACGAAACGGTTCATTTTTTTCAAAAAGACAATACATTCTGGTGTTTTGGGCATTGATTTTCAGCAATTTGCTGTTGTATATTTTGTTTTCAGTTCTTTATAAAAGGTTAATGTTTTGCGCTTTCGTTCATTTTTGATTGTGCAGTTATTATATGTCCAAGTGTTTACTTTGCAACAAAGATGTACCCCTGAAATAACACCAAACTAGTACGAAGGGAGTTAACTCGGTCTTTTTCAGTATTAATCGGAACATCAACTTTGTTAATTGACTATCCTGTCTGATGCGCACCATTCAAATTACAAAGAATATTGTAATATGAAAATAGGGATATATACGTGTTTAAGTATTCATAAAAAGCTACCTTTTAAAAAGATTATACATGTATTCATTTTTGTAAAAAAAAAATGTACGCGTAAGGTAATCTTTTTACTTCTATGAAGATTTCCTTAAATTATTGATTTAAGATTAAATTAGCAAGACTTCCACAGGAAATTCAATTTTAGGCTGATAAATAATGTAAATATAAACCCACTGCTTAAAACTTTAATATTGAATGAACAACTTGACAACCAAGTTTTCCTTTTTACAAATTCGTCCCCTCTTTGATGTCAGGGTATCTCTTATTTCGCATTAAAATATTTTGTTGTTTCGGTTATGCTTGTATTTCATTGGTCAATGTTATGTTTTAAAGAAAACTATTAATATCTTGATGAGTTATTGTTGTCACAGTATTTCATTTGATGCAAACCAGAGGATGATTTCTTACACAGTACTTGGACATAGTTACACTATCGGAATCAATGTAATATCCTATTGTCTACATTTTGTTTGTTTGGTTCTCATATTGTGTGTATTTGCTTGAGTCAAAGAACTTATAGAAACCCAAGTTAAAAAGTTCAGATTGTTTCAACCAAGCACTTTTGAGTTAATGAATTTAGCTTGACATCCACCCCCTTTATGATTAATTTATTGATATAAGACATGTGAAGTAGGGGTTGAAATTTATACCTTTGCATTAACCTATGACAATAAGCAGTGATAGGTTCAGTGTATGAAATTACCTAGAAAGACATGATGGTCAACAGGACCCTTAACTTTTAAAAGTTGGTTGCCCAAATGAAAGGTTAATGGCCCTGAAATATGGAAGTTTGTGTGTCTCTTTAATTTTGCCAATTAAACCTTATATTAACTATACTGTTTGAATTGTTGTGTCTTTGCTATATTGTCTGTTGTCTGTTGTACTAGTGTAAAGTATTGTTCATTAATGTATATTTTTATTATACTGAAACAAAATTCCACGAATTTAGGTGTTTTGAGGAAACATCCGCCTGCTATAGCAGAACCGCTGGTTAAACGAAAGAGCCAACCGGACTTGGAACTCTATGAAGTTGGTGACCCGAGCAAAAAGCTAATAGCTTCTGGCCATCGGGCCCGCAGTAATTTCGCACACTGGATAAGTTGTTTTTTTATACTATGCCTAAAGTGAAATGAAGTATCAGTTTTAAATCTCTAATTCAAAGCAGCTATGACTTTCATTTCTACATACAGAGAATTTGACAAAAGGACTGTGTTTATCCAGTAAGGCAATTTGAAATTTCTTATCTCCCCAAGCCAGGAATCTGACCTGTACCTTTCAACTAAAGTAGACATGGTACTAATTAAGTAACCATTACTAATTCACACTACTGATGAGGGGTATATATTGTTTAAAGTTTTCTACAAATTAACACAGGTAAATTGAGCTCATTAGCTTACTTTTTGAGATCTGTAATGTTTGACAGAACCTTTACTGTTTTTTTTTTTTAATTGAAAATGAATTACAAGAGTTGACATTTTCACATTAAAAATATAATTCCAGGAATTTGCAATAATTTTTTTTCCATAGAGTTCCAAACAGTTACTAATACTGATCACCTGTATTTGAACACCTGGTAAGCTGACAAATTTCACTGATTTATTAATAATACTGAACTATAAAATCATAAACCATCTTTATTGTATATCATATTTTTTTTGCAGCATATTCCATTTAGAATAATATTCATATCAGTAGTTATGACATAGAACTTTAAAATTGCAAAGCAAACATAATGTATAAAAATGTCATGTATTTTCAGACAACCACCATGTTAGTCTAATAAAACTTCTGTGTAATAGTTACCTAAAGTTTTCAACTTCAATCTAAACAGTCAAAATTTTATCAATACCTGTTATAACCTGAACCGTCCCAAGGACAATACATATTTTTAATTAATATACTGACTTTGTAGTCATGACAGACCTTTTTTTTTTGATTCTTAGAAAATCGAGTCGTTTGATCAGGTAAAAAATGACAAAAACCAATCAATTTGCATATATATAATGTAACAAATTGTACCAATATTTATGCATATGTTTTGATCTAGATTGAATGCAACCTTAATTTGTAACTTACTGAGAACACTAAATAATTTTCATGAAGTTCAATTTTCCATGCCTTTTTTCAAGTCTAAATCATTGTTAAAACTTTCTTTTTCAACAAAAATACAAGTGATATGACTGAATCCAATATGGACTGTAAGTTTTATCAAGAACATTAATAAGCACACATATTATACATTCGTTTTTGTCCTACTTAAAAAGGCCAAGACAAATAAGTTGTGCAGTCATTGTTAATCGTCATAACTTTCTTTAATAAAATTTTATTACTGACAAAATTGCTCTTTTCAGGCGAGAATAACAATCTAAAAATAAATTAATGTTTTAAGTTTCACAATGCTAAATCTTTTGTCCAATTTTATTAAATGATAAATGATAAAAAAGAGTTGGGGTTGTAGAGACTAGTTTTAATTTTAGTTATAATTTTAGATCCTGATTTAGTGTTTAACACTAAAGATCTGTAACTTTATCAGTGTGATTTCATTATCAATCAATTAATATTTAAATAAAATACAAAAAAGCACATGTATAGGTACATGTATAGGTAAAGTTTTCTTTTTAGGTTTAGCAAATTATGAAATCTACATATAGGGATGTATGTTAAAAATCTTGCAGATATTGGTTGATGGCAGATGAAGAACTACAAACAGTCATGTTATAACACAAAAAGGAATAAACTCAGAAAAACTAGTGGCCTATAAGCAAACAGATAAATCTTTATAAGAACTGCTATGTCTGACTGTTATCGGCTACTTCTGTCTGGTTAGGTTCGGATTCATCTTTAGTATCAACATCTCCCTCCATCTTGTTTGACGTTTCATCTGATGCTGATTCATTAGCTGCTTCCGAACCCTGTGAACCATCTGATTGATCACTTTCTGCTGAATCATTGGGACAATCACAGTTTTCTGATGTATCTTTGGTTGTTGAGTCTGCGGGACAGGTCTGAGTTTCTCCACCTTGAGTAGGTGCATCTCCCTCGGCTCCAGCCCCGCCTACTGCCTGGGATGATACATTTGTTGCAGGTA
The DNA here is from genome assembly GCA_029721355.1 of Tegillarca granosa. Taxonomy (NCBI): domain Eukaryota; kingdom Metazoa; phylum Mollusca; class Bivalvia; order Arcoida; family Arcidae; genus Tegillarca; species Tegillarca granosa. The sequence goes on from CM056596.1 coordinate 48,380,609, forward strand.
AGTGCTCACTTGGTGGAGTTGATGATGGGGCAATACCTTCTAGTTTGGAAGGATCTGAAACAATAAGACAAACGTTGTTGCACTCAAATGTATAGCTTAATGCATATGATGACAAAACTACATTATTTACAAAAATGACACCATAAATCTATCTATCTATATATATATATATATATATATATAAACACTCATGTCTTACTTTCCACCTCTTTACTATGGCAGAACAAAATCTAATCAGATCAAAACAAAACTACAACCTAAAACACATTCATTATGTAACTATAGCTACAATGTCAATTTTATCAAATGAGTCTTGGTCCATAAATGAATATTAAAAGGCACAACCACACCCATCTCATGCTATCCCTATGAAGTGGCAGAAATAATATATCTGCCAACTCATTTCCCAGGAATACTGCAGACAAGAGGTGAAGCAGAGGAAGCATTTGTTTGGAAGACATAAATATTTGTTTATATCAATTTATTATGAGCTGTATGTAAAGTTGAAAAATTCTTCTCTAATACAATGAATAGCAATGTGAGGGTTAAGATAATCTTCTAATGGTCTTATTTCTTCACTAAAAGACTTGATTTTCATTTTAATGCGGTACTCCTGACTATGTGACAGGAATTTCAAGTCTTGTGTCAGATATTAATGATTATCAAACCTAATCAAATATATGCTATGCTTTATGCAACTGGCCAATCAATAAAATGTCTTACCTAATCCCTGGGCCTCTATCACTTTCCTACCTAACCGCTCCGCTTGCATAGCTCTACATAAAGATTCTAATTTTTGTATTTTGTTCATTAAAATTTGTCTTTCCTGATCAGACTTAGTTTTCTGAAAAAAGAAAAAGAAATATTCATGATAAAATTATTATATCCTACTTTCTCACATTAACAGAAATTATTATGGTAGTGTTATAATAATTTGATATCAACTAGAAATTAATTTTTAATATTGCAACTGATCTGCAAATCTTATCATAAATCTTTAGTTGTATGCTCAAACAAAAACAAAAAAATTCCAAGAAACATATGTTAAAATTCAAATAGATTGAATTAAAAATTTTCTTTTTTCTTTTTGTGTATTTTTTTTTATATCTGCATATAAATATATTCTGTACTTACATCTTCTGCCATTTCAATCAAAGCTTTATTAGATTTTTCCCATTTACTCTTCCATGCTGCACCTTCCTTTTCTAACTTCTTAACCTTCTTTGACATCTTAAAAAATGAATTTCAAAAAAATCATACTTTTACTTAAAACAAGAATTCCATGGATTAAAATGTCTCACTTGGTTAGTTTTTGATCGAGTAGAAAATACATTACTTTAACATAAACTTTCACATTTTGACACGCCGCCGCCGCCACAGACACTGGTAAAGTAACACCTAAGTTTTGCCTTATGGCCATGCAAGGCTCAACAAAAAGTAAAACAAGCAATAGTGCATCAATAAAGCAAGGCTAATTCCCTAATTCTTATATGCCAAAAACACAGCATCTTAGCAACTTAGCCGTTCTTGTTTTTATTTTTGCAAAACTTTACACCTTTATTTTCAGTATTTGAAATCAATATTAAACTTTAAGTACACAAAATGCAGCATGAAATATTTGTCAAAGTAATATTTTTTGGATTCAATTTCAGGAAAATTCAACAATGCATGTACAAATTAAATTTCATGACTCTACAATGTAAAGCATCAAAGAATTACAACCATACAGACAGAAAGAAAGATGGAGGATAAACCAAACTTATTCTATATACCTGTCATCAACATTGTTAGCAAATGATAATTAACATTATGTTAGCATCAAAACATGAAATAGGATCAATGATTTCTTTTGGTCATATATCTGATTAAGATTCAGTTTTGAAATTTTTAAAAATTAATTATATAATTGGATACATTGATGTAAATAATAGCAATTATTTCACAATGGTGTTTTACACCACAGCAAAGTTTCTTTCATTCATATCAAAATGCATCATTGCAAACCGTGGTTTTAAATCTACAAGCTTCCTCAAACAATGACAGAGAATCGGTGTGAATCACCATGGGTCAACGATGATGATCAAAGTGGTCATTTTTGGGATAGTGGAGAAAACCAGAGAAGATGGAGAAAATCACCAACCTTTGACAGACAGCACTTAAGACTAAATATTACTTATAATAATCAATAAGAGACTTATGATTTTTTTTTTTCATCTAAAACTCACCTTATCCATGTCTGTTTTAAATTTCTGAAACATGTCATTACTTTTGTTAATTGTACTCTGGAATTCTTCATAACTCTCTTTGTACATTCCCAACTGTTAATATATAATGTAGCAAGACATGAATTTACATGGATTAACATTGTGTTATATATATATATTTATCCTTTTATTTCTATAAAACTCAAACAGCAAATAAGTTTAGAAATACAGTAGGCCTATAATACAAGGAACACCATTTTATAGGATACTGTAATGTAGATAAATAAAAAGCTGATCATTTTATATTGTCAGCTGTTATCTTACTACTTCAAAACAAAATCTGTTTCAATGTATTTAGAAGAACACAGAAAAGTTGAAAGCTTAATCATATTTTTCCTTTCAAAACTTAATTATGATCATAACATATTTTCATCATTTTTTCTGGACAGTAAATATCTATATATTATATCTATATATTACCTGAGCCTCTAACAATGTGGCTTTCTTTTGCCCTTCTGAAGCTTGAAGGAATAACTGAAAATTAAAATTATTTTTTTTCTTTATTGCCAATTTTAAATTAAGATAAATTGTTAATAGCACAGGTGATATTGAAAATGACTCAATTTAACAAATCCATCAAAATTATTCATTTCAGTACAGCCTGAAATTAGCAAAACCACTTGGACTTTCTGGAGATCCATACACTAACAAGATATTATTGTGGCAAAATTATTAGACTAAATTTTAAAATCTTCTTTACTTTTTATTTTGAAACAAGAAATTTGTTTAAAAGTTAGGAAAAATTGCAAAAATTTTATACTTGCTAAATCAAAATGACAATAAAATTATTGGTTAACTTGCTTAAATTCAAAAGGGACAGAACATTTTTATAACAATGCCTTTCAAGACAAAAAAGAAAGTTTACAGAAATATTTACCTTGAGAAATTGAAGAAAATGGAACACATGTAATACAGTTTTATGCTCTAGTCAAGATTCTATCAGTTATATCAAGGTGGTCAGTTTTTAGAGCAGAGGAAACTGTAAAACCTATTGAAAACCAACCATCTTTGCAAGCTAACAATCTTTCTCAAACTAGGATCTACCCAAGTGGAATTTGAACCTTGGTGGTGTAAGGCTTTTTGATCTTTGAACCAGACCTTTAGACTACTCAACTGCCAAGGCCTTTAATACAGAGAGATTAACCAGAATCATATTATCCTTTTGATTTGATTTGACACATACCAACTCTTTTTCTTTTTTACTTCTTTCTTGTTCCTCCTGTAATATGGCATTAGCTTGTTGTAATTTTGCATCTGCTAGTTTCTGTTCTAACTCTCTATGCTGCATGACTTTTTCTACTTGCTGTAAACAAAATATTTAACACTCAATGACTTAATATAGAAAAATAGATTAGGAGAAAAAAATTTGTAGCCGAAAACTTTGAAACATCAAAAGCAAATAGAAACACAACAGAATCAGGCAAGTTGACAAGACAAGAAAGACAAACATATAATGGGACCACTAATTATAAAACTCAAAATTTTGGGCAGTTATTTAAGTAAATGTTTAGTGGTGTGGCTAAAGTACTAAATTGGAGGAAAAAGTTTTTAGTCTCACAATCCTAAGTCTAACAGTGAGGTAGGGTTAAAATTTTAAAATTTAAAAAAAAAGCATGCAAAATGACACCAGTGTCACTGATGATGTCTAAAAAAACCTCTGGAGGGAGGGGGGGGGGGTATGACTAGAAACTGCATTAAATGACATCACTAGATAACTAATCAGTTAGCAACATGGTGGGGGAAAACTTTTATCAAAGGATACACCATCTAAGACTTCAACAGACACTTAAAGGCATTTACTATAAATATTAAAGCATTTTTAGTGAATCAAGGGCAATAACTACCAATAGATCCTGGACAAAAGCTTGTCAATGAAGAGAACTAGAGTTCTAGTTATGTAAATAAAGCCAGAATATTTCTTACAGAAACTATTATGCTTGGTGTAAAAAATCAAGATATACTGTAGTTAGTAGTCCCTCTCTAAGAATGGCCACCCCCTATCCTGCACAGAGAACCTGCCCTTATAGAAAGACTTTCACTAACATTAAGTTTTACATTGTATACATTTGAATCAGCTTTTTACTGACTGAAAGAAATCCTCTCTCAAGTATAAGAGTTCTATAAGGATGGCCTACAGTACTGAGTATAACTTAAATAATTCACATTTTTATCATTCTTTACCTTTTCCCTTGTTTCATACTGCTCTATGAACTGTTTCAGTTTCCCTGCTAGTTCCTGGTTTTCTTCTCGTAATTTCATATTTCTATCATGATGATCCTGCATCTGTTGTTGGATTTCACCTATTGCTGTCTACAATATAAGAACAAGAATCTATTACCAACTATACACTTGTCTGTTGACTGACATATATATTTTTAATCAAAAGTCTATCTGCCTCAAATTTTGGTTATTAATTCTGCTGTCCACAACAGATCAATTACTTAAGGCTTTGCATAGATTCAGTCATTAGACTACTACCTCAAAGAGTCTTTTTCCTTTTGATTAACATATCTCTATTTTCAGCCTATTACCAGAAATGATTCCATTTCCATGCCTCCACAACACAGAGAAAAACTTTCTTTTGTAATTGCCAGGCAAAGAAAAATTGTTAAATTATTATTATTATTTTTTTTTTTTAGGATTTTCATTAGATAAATATCCATGTTTTCCTTGTCTGTAATGCACATCATTAAATTTCTGATTTTTCAAATTTTTTTATCCAAATGTCATGATAATCATAGGACTTGCGTAAGAAGAAAATCAACCCAAAGCATGGTCTGCCAACCACTTTAACAAAAACTTTTTAACAATTTTAATCTGAGGTATAGCATAAGCTTCTACACCTTTTTTACAGGTGAGCTATGCATGCTCACTGAACTGATCTTTTGTTCATTAAATGAACCTACCTGAAATTTATTTGATATTTCTTTCCTTTTTTCATCTTCTTCCCTGGCCCTCTGTAAACTTTCTTGCTGCAAATACAGAACAAATTAGCTAGAAACATATTAAGAGACTTTGACTTTAAACTAGAACTACTTGTTTACACAGGAGTAACAAGTTGGACAAGAACCTATAACATCACCACCTAGGGACATACCATCAGTTTATCTTCATCCATCTGTAGAGAAGTACCTAATGTTAAGATGTACTTTTCAGGTACGGCTGGTTCCTTCTGATCTTGTTTTGTTTAAAGTGTACTTTTGATAATTATGTTATTCTGGGAGGAATGTAGCATCTGGCGTGTTAATCATTTCAACAATCTTCTATCAACTAATTTATTTTGCTACATTTCATGAAAGTTAAAAGACTTAACTTGTAAATAACAGATTATAAATGATCTAACTTATTTATATATTACATAACCAGATATACATGTATTGGTGAACTATCTCTATACAAATTACAAACTACACATACTTCCATGCCAATAACATGTAATATGTATATATATATATACTAGTATACATATACATATATATATATATAAATGCATGTAGAATGTAGAGCATTAGTCTTGCCTGCACAAGAAATGCTTGATAACATGATGAATATGAGAAAAGCAATGAAATGTTTTTCTAAATTAGATAGTTTCCTTGTTTTGCTGAAAGGAAATTTCCCCAAAATTTCAGAAACAATACTAGTATATGAATTTTACACATCTACGACAAGAAACAATAATGTAAATAAAATACTTTAATAATTGATGAAAATGCTGTCATTATGTAATGACTGTCACAATGTGATTGTTTGTTTAAAAATTTGTTTGCTACCTATAAATCTAAATTTTTATATCAGTAATAGGGTCAGTAGAGGGGAAACCAAACCTTTAATAAAGGTGGTCAAGTTTTCATTGTATATCTGGATTTTAGATTTTGCATTTTTATTATCCCTTTTGTATTAATTCTTATTGATACTGAGATGTCTTAACTACAATGCCAAAACTGGTATATTGAATAAAAAGGTATGCTTTCTTATACTATCAAATTTTCCACAATGAAACAATAACTATAGCTGGATTAAACAGATTGTCAGAACTCACTCTAATGACTTGGTTATGTTTCTGTAACTCTCGACATAAACTTTCTAGTTTACTTTTGGCCATCACAGCTTTAGTATGCTCGGTCTGCAGCTGATCTTTCTCTCTGGTTACCTACAATGATGTCATTATGATGATAACTTAGTTATAATGGTAACTAAAAATAAAATAAGCAACAGCTAAATGAATAACAAATTTTCTGAACTAGCCATTTTTATTTTCGTGTTAAAGGGATTATCCAGTGTACCACATGATCTACACTTCACAATTCTGTGCTGAGCGAAACAGTAAATGTTTACATCACAAAGTCCGGAAGAACATCATTATTTTACAGGAAAATGTCACATATATAGAGGATATTTATCAGTGAAGTATGAATATGAAATTTATTTTGTCGAGTGGAGTGAGAAAATATTGATTTTCTCACTTCACGAGACAAAATAAAATTCATATTCATACTTCACTGTTAAATGTTCTATTTATTTTATATCACTGTTTGAATTGTTTTTATATCTGACATGTTTGGTTAATTAAAACAATGGATTGCGCCATCGATGTACAGATGTGACCGTTGTTGACGATAATAAACAACATTGACAAGGTATATTGTTATTCACTCGTCTAATGATTGACGCGATTCGGAAAAACCTGCGGCACCTAAGTGTGACGAGAAACAAGTACAGGGCACCCGTTCGCAATAAGAGGGGAGTAACTCTAATTAAAAAACCCTCTACATTGCATGTGAAGGAATTCGGAGTGAGATACATATATTTTCACCGGTGAAAATATATGTATTTCACTGCTGTGAAAATATGTGTTTTTTATCAGTTAAATATTTTCCATTATTTCATTATTGATATAAAATAAAATTCCTTATCTAATGGAAATAGTTGTTTTACTAAAACATTTATGGGGAATCATGTGGTACATGGACTATTGTTATTAAAACTAACATTAAACATACTATACACATTCCTGGTATTTCATGCTATAAAAAACATTTCCTGATGTCTTTTTCAAGCACTGAAATATTTTCATGCCAATCATTGCCTTTTTTTAAAAACTTGTTCTTTTTCAAATGTAGTGTGCTGATTTTCTATGGTAATTAAATGGTCTGCAAATATTAAGACCCAGGTAATGTTTTACACCAAATGTTTGTAGCAAATGAATGGTCTACAAACATGTTGACCCCGGTATTGTTACATGTATGTACGAAATGTTTTCCATTCATCAGCATTATACATGTAATTAAATGAAAGTGTAAAATTTAAAGCATTGTATTATTACCACGAAAAGGTGTTGTTACAGTCACTGTAAATAAACTTTATGCAATGTATATAAAGCATGACATTTTTCTAACAACTAAAAAGAACTAGCATTCTATAATGATAAATATGACTTATGATTTATGTCTCATTATAAATATATATATATATATATATATATATATATATATATATATATATATATATATATATATATATATATATATGCATGTAGTAACATAAATAACAAATAGCATGCTTTCACAAGGAGTAGATATTAGATTCATTTAAAATATACCAGTAGAAGGATCTATGATTTTCCTTGGTACATTGACATTTTTTTTTAGATTTTACAGTTTGCATTTTCTTTCATTTAATATCATTAAGCTAGATACAACATTTTTTTCTTTTGATAGAGAGGTGTTATCAATGTTTCCAATTCTTGGGTTATCTAATAGTCTCCCCTTGTCTGAATAATTTCTAAAAAGAAAAGAAAGTGACAGCGGGTACAAATATACAGAGCTGACATAGCTTGAAAAGTGATAATAATACCCTTTGGGCTGGCATTTTATAGTTGTATATAATATAATGTATAAGACAGGAACTGAACTAGCTACAAAAGAATCCACAAGTAAAAGATGTCTGTTTTGGTCTTTATTGGTAAAAAAAATAAAACAAGTGGGAGATACTTGTGTAAAAGTGATATGTCACAGTTCCATGGAGGTCAAAGAGCAATTTATTCAGAAAAGCATATTACATAGCCCACAAACAGTCTGAGGAAATTTATCAGTTTGCTTGCGTAAAGTCAGAATTGTTTTTTTTTTTTTTTTTTTTTGTTCAGTTTTCCTTTAGCATCTTAGAACTGACAGCCTTAATATCAGTGAACAATTTTGACTGTGATGTTAAACACTATCACTTCTACCCATTCTTGTTAACAAATAATGATATACATTACCACAGTAAGTTTACGCTGGCTCTGTTTAAAAGTGGACTGTAACACTCTGTGTTCCTCATGTAAATCAGCGTATTTCTTACACAATGCTGCTAACTTTTCTTCAGTAGACTGTAAACTACTAAGAGCTCGTAAAATGTGATCTACAATAATATAAATAATGGCTTCAATTGTTTACAGACCTTATAAGTTTTAGGTATCTGTTATATTTATGTTAAAAATGTTAATCAGAGAAGGAAAAAGTGGAAATAAGTTTTGGAATTGCTAAATTCTGTTAAATCATAAATCTCACAACAGAAAACTTCTGATCTGTCCTAATTGGGAATTTAACCTACTTGGCCAGCGTAGTCCATCAAGAAATGGTAATAATAAACAATTAATGTCAAATCATTTCTTTGACTCTGAAGTCAACCTATTTAACATACCTCTAAAGTTAACAGTGACTGCTAAATGGTTTTATTGTTTAACACATTCATTATGTTTCATTAAAATTATGTTAAATCTCTACTCTTCCCGAAAGTATGTTATTTAAAAATGCTGTAGACAGCACCTGACTTCCTGGGTTGCCCTAACCTTTCCAGGACTGACTGCCTCAATACAAGTGAGCAAAATCTGAACTTTGGTGTAAGACACAATTAACCCACCCTACTTCATACATACCAATAGTTTTATCCTCTTTCTTCTTACTTTTACTGGATTTTTCTTCTTTTGATTTTTCTTTTGTTCCTAATTTTGGCTCTGATTTTGTACTTTGTTCTTTCTTTGTTGTTTCTACTTCACCGTTACTCTTGTTATCAGCATTATCAGAAATATCTAGTTTGGTGTTAAATTGCTCTTCCAGACCCTCTGATCCTGTACTAGCCTGCATAGAACCAGTATCACTGCCTGCTTCCTCATCTTCATCTTCTTCATCAGGAGTTGCCTCCCTTTGTGTCTGACCTGTCAGTTGACCTACTAGAGCATTTAATGCCTCTGTATCTATCTCATCCGAAATTTCAACACTATCTATGTCAATCTGCTCAGATGCAAATGTATCTAAAAAAAAATAGAAATAGAAATTCATTTATAATCCTAAATATCAACCATTAAGACATTTATATTTCATTATGTGTATGTGCCTAACTGCTATATCTAAATGAAATAGTATGGTAAAGATATCCAACTAAAAAATATGGTCATGTACAATATTCCTATAATATTGAAAACATTACAAAAAACTTCCATGTTTTGCTACTGTCAAAGTGTTAAGGACTGAAAATAATTTTTACAGTTAAACTTACCAACAGTTTCCATGATTTCAGCAATATTAATATTAGAAGTTCTTTGTATAACTGTGTGTTCTTCAGCACGAAAATATTCTCTAGATGACAGCTGTGGATTAACTTCCTGTATCTTTGAAGCTTGTTCCAGCTGAATGCTAACTTGCTCTGATTTCTTCAAATCAGAGACAACTGTTACAGTATGGTATTTAAGTGGTAAAACGTCGGTAGAAACCTCAAGACCAGAATCCACAAACTTACTTTCTGCACAATAAAAAGGGTTTTCAGTAACAGAAAACTGACGACAATTATATTTCTCAGATTTTAAATCTTTACTGTAACACTGTAATGAAGACTGTTTTAGATCCGGTATTTCACTTTCAACTTCTTCCACTGACACCACAACAATCCTGTCTATACCTGTATGAATATCCCTGGTATGTATTAGGTACTACCTCAGATGTTTTACACAATTTTTCTGTATCAGTTAAATTCTCTGAATCACAGGAATTCTTTTTATCTTTTACAGACTTTTTACTGGAAAGTGAATTTTTACTGACACAAGATGTCACTGTTTTATTTACTTCCTGATTTGTAGTAGGTTGATGTATTTTTACTAATTCCTGATCTGTAAAGTTGTTGTTTACTGTAATATTTTCTGAAGCTTCTTCTGCAGGGTCAACGGACTGAAAAATATAAATGAAAACTTAAATAGAATTAAAAAACACAAGAATCAACTTGCTACTCCCAATATATCTCCAAAAAGCTTAAAATCAAATCACAAATGTTCACATCAACCATGCTGACATTTAATGGCACCAAAAACAACACCAGGAAAATCTGTACATTTGCACTTCTCTATCTTTTGTATTACAAAAGAGACAAGAAAAAAGCTAAGTAAACATACCAGGTCCCATTACATTTTAATACCAATAATTTGTGAAAGAATCAATACTTTGGTATACTCTGAAAAATAACAGAAAAAGCCATTGAAAACTGACAAAAAGACAAGAAAAGCAAGCAAACACTGACAAAGAAAACTGGTATACTAGTATATCATGACTCTGTATAACCTTACATGAAACACGTGGAACACATTCAAGCAAACAGGTGATTATTATATATATATAATCTTCTAATTACATCCTAAAATTAAAAACACTGCAGACATAATACAACACCTGTTCAATGACGTCTTCTCTTCTACCCCTCCGTCTCCTCCTGATTTTACGATAAAACCATCTATAGATAGAATGGAATAGCGATACAGCCATACCCAGCTTTACCCCAAACTCTCCAACATTTCTGATAATGCTGATGATGTTCCCCCCTTCTCTCTCACTTACTACAGAAGTAACCTATCACTTTCTATAGGTTCTGGCATTCCATTTATTGGTGTACATATTTCTATGATTCTGGTTGTTAAGAAACAAGATTCCTTTTTTTTTTTTTTTTTTTGGAACAGAAATATAAATTTATGCAATCTTCTTATGTAATAAAAATATAAATGCTACTTTGCTGTGATTTTGATAAAACAAGTGTAACTTTAAAAATCATTCCAAAATATTCTTAAGAATTTCCCTTTACTGAGCCCCTATGCATGTGCATTGTATGTGTAATATGATGTATTAATGATGACAACATAGACATCTTACAGAGATAGTTAATCCAGTGATAATCTTAATCCTTCTTACCTATTTATATATCACTATCTCTTATATAGTTCATAGACCTATAACCTGAATTTTATTAGGTCCAAAATTCTTTGATCTAAAAGGAACAAAGTAAGGGGACTATCACATCACAGAGTGATATATGTTCCCTGGGGAGGGGGGGTGTTCCGTTCCCTGTAGAGGGTATGTAACCATTGGAAATCAGTGTGTGTTACAGAAAACCAATGTCAAAAGGAAATTGTTAACTTGCATTACTTTAGTGAATCAGCTTGGACCAGGTTATAATTTTCTCTTGCAATGGAAAATAGAATTATTTACTATCACTGAATTTTAGCCTAGTTCCAGCAGAACCAAATTCCTAATATAGGAGGATAAATTAAATTACATAAAAGTTAATAAAACAAGAATTCCATGGATTTAAATGTCTCTCCTGGTTAGTTTTTGATTAAGTAGAAAATACATTACTTTAACATAAACTTTCACATTTTGACATGCTGCCACTGCCACCACCACGGCGGACACCAGAAAAGTAACACATAAGTCTCGCCTTATGGCCATGCCAGGCTTGACAATGTTAAATAATGAACAATGTAAACATGGAAATGAAATCAAGTCTCAGGCTAACAGTCCATTTTTTTATATATTAAAAAATTATGTCCACTTAAGAGAACAGATAACAAAACTTTGGTAAGAAGGTCAGAATACCTGTTTGTTGTCAAATAAATATTTACAATAGAAAAATAATTTCTACGTTGAACCCAGTTTGATTTTTGTTTTCATTATTCGCATAAACATCGGTTTTTCACATCGCGCATGAATACCAATTCTGGTTTTTCCCTAACTGACCTATTTTTAGCTATCTGTTTTTATCTCACAAAACCACGTACATACTTCGATATTTCCTTCTTTTTTCAAGTTTTTTCACGTTATAGCAAAATAAATATTTTCTCAAAAAATAAAAAATATTTACAATACCTATTGAATTCCTATGATGAACTCATTGTAGAAAATCTAGAACATTAGGCAATTCCCGTGACCTACTTTTATCAATCTATTTTTAACATTCAAGCCATCACATTTTATAGTCTTATTTAATTAAATATACATTGAAAATGAAAGAAAAAATATTGAATTTTAAATGAATAAATAAATAAATAAAATATTTGTTTCGATTTTTATTGTATACTTAAAAATATTTCCATCGTCAGGGTGTTCTAAACGCTACACGGCACACTGCATGCGGGTCACTACCATACAAGCTATGAGGGATGCCGGTGTTGAGACCTGACAGATAATGTTTATGAGCGGTCGTCGTAATGAGGCTTCTGTCAGGAGCTACTCTCGCGACTGTTCGACCATGCAAAAACATGCTTTAAGTTCGCAGCGACGCTTCTTTCATCAACTGTCACTGATAATACTTCTGCCGTAATTCCCTCTGCATCTGACGATGCTTCTTCTTCTCTACCAGCAACTGATAATCACGTGATGGTTCCATGCTCGGACCTGTGCACAACCCTGTCCAACAAAACGTCGCGCATTGGTGTTTCCAATACCCTGCCATCCATACAATCGGGATTTTTGACAAATTCAACGTTTAATAGCTGTAATTTAATCAATATGAATTTGTAACTTTGTTTGTCTATTCGAATAAAATTGTATGAAATGTTCTTTTGTTTCCAGCGTACTATTTTTTAAGCCGTCTATTACGTCACACAATCAGTGAGAAGGCGGGAATTATTTTGATTGACATATTGGCTGTTCCCAGAATGTTTACATTGCCGACAGATTCGGTATATACCGGTTTTTCTTTCTTATTTGTATGACGCATTCGAGAAGTTTGTAAAAAGAATGTTAGGAAAAATATTGTAAATATAAGAATTGACTGTCATTTTTTCCTGGGTTATCAAGGAATGAACCAGATTTTAAAACTAGCAAATCTAAAATGAACTGCTTCGCAGTTCATCAGATTTGCTAGTTTTAAAATCTGGTTCATTCCTTAATAACCCAGGAAAAAATGACAGTCAATTCTTAAATAAATTAAAAAAATATCAAACTGTGACACAATTCACTAACTTGTACCCTATTTTTCCGGCAAGTTTTTTTTAACATGATAGAAAATTTACGATTTGTACTTAAGAATCACCATATTATATACAGTGTGTTAAACTCCTCTTTACATTGAACAATCTCATTATTTTTACTTTTTTTAAAAACAAACCAATCCTATTCTTTTTCACATCAGAAATGAATGGTTAATAAATTAAGATACAGAATTTTTGTTCTTTTCATGAACTGTAAAAATCTTACAAAAATACCTTAAATTCTGTCTTGAAACATTCTGCATCAAGTTGATCTCTAACATGTGAAAAGTGGGATCATCAACATAATAAAGTTACAGATTATTAGTCATGTGACATAATACCCTCTTATATATACTGCCCTTCCCTGGGGGCTAATAGTCTGACAGATACATGTGTACCAGTATCTAGATCTGAAACTCATCATAAACTAAGAACCAATCCCCTATCCTCTAAACAATAAAACTTTACAAATCATATATATGTATATAATAATAATAATGATAATAATAATAATAATAATATACAGAATCAAAAGAAAGAAACAAAGATACTGGTATCAATATATCTGAGTTTTAAATAGAACAACTATGATATATGTTATATGTGATTTTAGATTTTATATAGTAGAAGACCACTTGAATACAATGATATACAATGACTGGATCAACCCTGTTTCAATATAAATATTTTTCCCTAGTCTATTACCTCCTACATCTGAAAAGCCAATATGCCATATGCCATTGAAGCTAACAAATAAAAAGAATTCAACCACACAACCAATATTTTATCTCTTGACATTCCCCATGGTGAGCCCTATATACTCCAGGTAACCAAATGAGGTATTACAATGAAGAACAGTGCAATACAGACAGACAGATAACATGTAAATATTTACAATTCATTACAAGTATATATCTGTATCATCTTCAATCTGTCTAATGAATACACAGGGGCTCCCAAGGGGAAATATAGAAAATGAAACTTTTATTAGGACTAAGAAAAAATAAATACATACAAAACCTCCTATAAATGATAAAACATGGGAGTACAGAATGTAAAACAGGCACTCCTGAAATTTATTAAAACACTTTATCCCAATGGAATAATTATTTAAATTACATCATCTACAAGAGAAGCTTTTAGTGGCCATGTATTTTAGAATCTTTAAATCTATTTCTTTTATAATCTTCTTTACAAATCTCCCTGAATTTATTGCCAAACCCTTTGATAAAATCAAAAACTGATTGTAAAAATGATGGCAACAAAACAAGGATTTACTGTATCTTCAACATATTGTAACTCACTGTTTTAAACCTTAACTAATAACACATATAGTGGAACAGAATCTGGGCCCTGGCCTCAGTTTCACAATCATTCCTTAACTTATATTTTCCTTAACTTTAAGGGGCCATGGTGGCTGAGTGGTCTAAAGCGCACGCTTACGGATCACAGTGCCTCTCACCGCCTGGGTTCGAATCCCACTCGGGACAGATCCTAGTGTGAGAAAGTTTGTCAGTTCGCTTGCCGAAGGTCGGTGGTTTTCTCCAGGCACTCTGGTTTCCTCCACCATCCCAGAATTGACCGCCTCGAAATAAGTGAAAGATTCTTGATTGAGGCGTAAAACACCATTACTTCACTCCAATCCACTCCTTAACTTTATTTCTTAGCAAATTTTGGCCATCTCTTTTTCCATTACAAATAAATATTTCTGATAAAACTAAATATGAATGTTACAAGCTTGAAGTAATCTTCAAAATGACACCTTAAATTCCTGAATATCTAAATAATTAACCAATTAAAATTTAAAATTTGACAGATTTAAGCTAAGGAACATCTTATTTAAGGAATGATTGTGAAAATGGGGTCTGGGACCTGTGTCACAAACATCTCTTAACTGAGACTTTTTAATGATTTAAGTAAAATAGAGCAATACATGTATAAAATGTTACTACAAATAAGATTCTTAATAAACCTAGAATGCAGGTCTATGTCATTACATTAGTATAATTTTCAATATAACACCTAAAATTTCTGAATAATTTTTTGAAATATACAAAATTATGTTTTTCAAGATTTAGGTTATGGAAATTATACGGTAGTTAAAATATGGATGTGAAAAAAGGAGTCTGTGCAAATATATGTGTGCATGTAAAGACTGTAGGAGTTTATTGAAATAATCACTGAATAAATTTCAATATAGAAAAATTCTTATCTAAACCTAAAAACAGAGGGTCTGTAGCACTTTTTCTGCAAAAAAAGGTTAAGAGGAGTAACAGTTTTTACAACTAGTCAAGGTACTTGTATTTCTACAGAGACAATCAGTTTTTGTTTGATGGAAAAAATTTGAGTACCTGCAGACAACCATTTAACTCTGCAAGCATACTGATTTTCTGCAAAAACCTGTTTAGTGTATCAGAAAACAAAGGAACTAATATGTAATACTGATGTTACATGTGTGATAAAAGCAACTTTTAAGAGCCAACTAACAGACAAAGCTTTTGCAAAATTAAATATTTACCAGGAAAATTATCCCAATAGCTGGTATGTTAACAGAAGATCTGAAATGAATTGATTTTTCGTAGAACATAACATTTTCCTGCATTCAAACCCTCAACTCTTGGTCTAGAGATTGGTGTTTGATCACTGAGCCACAAGTGAATCAGATTGAAATATAACCAAAATTGAGAGGCAGAACAAAACTAGCTTAAGCCAATACCCAATTCAATATTTTTCCTCATATTGTCAAATTTTAAAATTGAAATTGACATTTATTCCCAAAATGACTGAATATATATGTAACATCTAATATGAAACAAATTTTTATTTGATTATTGCTAATTATTGATTACTGATTTGTTTATTCTAATTTCTATAATACCAATGAAGCTTATTTCACTGATATTGAGACATCACCAGGTAAAAAAGAAATTGGAGAATTTATTCATTTGTTAAAATCAGGTTTTATATCTTAGGATAGATTTTTTACGTAGA
Organism: Tegillarca granosa; assembly: GCA_029721355.1. Lineage (NCBI taxonomy): Eukaryota > Metazoa > Mollusca > Bivalvia > Arcoida > Arcidae > Tegillarca > Tegillarca granosa. The sequence goes on from CM056596.1 coordinate 48,397,130, forward strand.
TTTCTACACCATCAACTACAGATAATGTTGAAGAATATTGATTTGTTAAATCACATTTTTATATTTTAGCAAATATTTTTCATTTATATTGATACTCAGTCAGCTAAAGTTATATACTTAAATTTTGCAAATTATTTGATTGAGTCTTTATAAAGGTATCTCCATGAGGATTTTTTCACTTATATCAAGACAACACCAGGTATATGTGATGTTGTGGAAATTAAATGTTTACCTGTGTGATTTCTTTATGGAAATTCTTTTATCAATGGAGACTGGTTAATATTTTTATATACCTTTGTCTATTTAAATTGTTAGTAGATCTATCAGATATTATTCTGCATACAAAAAAAAAAAAAAAAATCAAAAACTTTATACAGAAACAATAAAGAGGAAAACAACCCCAAAATGACGAAACGTTGATAAAAACATAAATAGTTTACACCTACATCAAATCCACAAGCACCTTGTATCAGAGTTACAACATTTCCCATCGCTGATGTGTATTCCCAACATTTCAACTTTCATTTCACTATCATCCATTCATATCTCCAGATAGAAGATAAAAAAATTCTCCTGTTTTTCCTAATGTCTAATGTATCTTAATGATATATCCTAATCAGCTAGTCGAGGCTTTATCAAATCATCCCATCAACTTGTCATAAGATGTTCCATTCATACATCTATACATAATATAATATAATTATGTCTGACTTATATTGGTGTTAGATTTCTCTTATAGAATGCAATTTGACCTGGTCTGAATGAAAGCATGTGTATTCCTACCCTACCATCAGGTAATACACAAACCACCAACAGTATGACTACTAGAAAAAGAATTTGCCATTTCTATATCAGGGAAATTAGCTCAGAGAAGTCTTAGAATTAATTAACTGGAAACTTGTTAAAAAACAACACACGTTTGAAGATTACATAACATAAATGTGGTACTATAAATTTAGCATTTCCTTTGAAATTTCTTAATGGAACTTGAAAATTTCATCACATATATAAAACCGATATATACATGTGAATGTGGTACCCTTTCTATGAGTAAAGGCCCCAATCTATACCATCTGCTTGTTATTACATTATACAAGGACCCTGACCATAGTATTCAAAATACAATATAACACATGATACATGAGGAAGGAACCAGATGAATCATGTCACCTGCTGCCAAAAATAGCTGATCAGACTCCGACTCAGTTTTCTTGTTGCTGCCAGAAAAATGTCAAAATTGTTATCTTGGCCGATACAAATCCAGTTATAAACATGTCTTAAAAAAGAAAAAGTTAATATCCTACCTGGCCTAGTTATATTACTTCATCTAAAGAAATATTCATACATGTATATTATATTCCTCCATCCAAAATCTACCAGCAGGTGTAAATGTTATCAAAACTAATTATTTAGAGTTGTCTCCCTTTATTCTCAGTAGTGTGCTACACAGAGGTAGGTCATTTTGTAAACTGACAATCTTATCAACCGTAACTAAACTTAATCATAATTAAGTAGCAGAATTGTATTTTATGATTTAGTTAAACAGAGGCAATCTTCAATTCTTTCTTAGATTCTTACAATAATTGACATTAATTGTAAATATCAAAATGTTCCACAATTTATCACATGGAGTGAAACCATGAGATTGTAACAACAATTCACACAAAAATGGTAACAGATATTACATGTATATCATTTCTGGTCATAAAAGTCAAATAATAAAACTTAGCAAGAGATTATCAAGAACAATTGATACATGTAATAATGACAACAAAATTAACTGTATATAATATTTTAATTTTATATATCTAATTTTGCTTCTTCTTTCATTTTCTATTTTTATATTTATCTCTTTTAAGGGCAACTTTAACAACTTTTAATTTACTTTTCTAATTAGAGCATATCTTTTTATTACTGGTACTCTATGATCAAATATTTGGGATTGGGTAAAAGTGATATTTTATCTTTTTTTTTCTTCATTTAAAATGAAAATTCTTGGAATCTGAAGATGTAATAAAATAAAAAATAAATCATTAAATTGAAAGCCGAAAATTATCATCTCTTAAATGGTACTGGTGAGGCATTATGGTGAATTAACTGTTTATAATTGAAGTTCTTTAATTAGTTTTGTTTTTATTATGGATTATAAAATGAATTCCTACTATTAATTTGTTTACATATAACGTATTTGTACTCCGGGTAATATTACACGATTCTAGACTCTTATTATAGTTTATAGATTAAAACCTAATGATATGCAAGTGTTAGCACACGTACACCAATGTTTACACAGACCCCAATAATAAACACCATATGCCTCTTACTGTCATGGTGTAAAATATGGATTTGATTGGTTTATCAGATAATTTGTCATGGTGTAAAATATGGACTTGATTGGTTTATCAGATAATTTTCTTTATTACCTTGCATAACAAGGTCTCTTGGTATTCAACTGATTGGTGCCAACTTAGACAATTTCTCTCACTGCCTGGGTTCTATTTCCACATAATCAGATGCTTATAAGAAACTTTGTCAATCAGTTAACTTGATGAAGGCCAGTGGTTTTCTACACTTCTCTAATTTTATCTAACATTTCAGAACTGTCAGACTATTACCGGTACGACAGAATTCAAATAATCCTACAGAATCATAAAACACCACCGTCTTGAAATACTTGATCACTTAATAGCAGCTTAACACCAATGGAAAACTATCAGAATATCTCTGTTCATAGAAAAACACTGCTGCTTTGGGAATTAAAATTAACTTTAAGATATATCAAATAGAGATCCTTTGTCATTATGATGTAATAAATTACGAAGGACATCAATACCAGTTTAATCAAAATATGTAACATCCCCAAACAGATAACATTGTTCTATTTATATAGATTATAGATATCTTATGATAATCAAGGATGTGAATAGTGATTTTCAAAAATGACTGATTGAGCAAGCTTAAGTAAGAAAACAATACCAAACATCATTTTATTGTTTTCTTCCATTTCATTTATTGTCAAACATGCAGTTACATAGTATGCAGCAGCATTCATGTATCATTCAACCTCTCACATCTTAAATCCCTGTTATCAAATAAAAAAGCTTCAATTTTATTTGATAATTGAGATGGTCTGTACTTTTTATGATCTTCAGTTACAATAAAATGCATATGTCACAAATACATATTTAGTTGATTTTTCTAATTACTGATTTTCATGTAAAATCAAATTAACCAGTGCTATGAAATTAATGATTTTGTAGAGAATTGCAATTATCCAATCAAGCAATAACTATAATCAATGTTGTTCTACTATCAGCTTTTAGTATTGTGTGCCAGGGAACAAGCTAAAGGTTAATCCATCGATCTAGTCACTACAAAATGTCCTATATTTTCTTATTTTCTATACCCCCTTTGAACTTTCCTGTGCCTCTAAGCAGCCACAACATTTTTATTCTCCCTGAGGAACCTGGACATCTCCTTTTCCACTGTTTTTACACTTAGGCCTATTTGAAATAGATTTTACCATGACTTCTTAACTGTCAGCCATGCCATGTTAGAAAATCATGATTACCTCCATGTTCAACTACCAGAGTTATTTACTTAATTGGCACATATTATCCAACACATATGCCTAGAGTGAGTAGAGCTAATATACTTGTTATTTCAAATTAACACTTTGAGTGACTGAATTGGTGAAAAAATGAATTATGCTCAATTTTAATAGAAAATTCTATAAATCTGAATGTTTAATATTTCTTACTTGCTTCAGAAGTTCAGTCTAATTGTAACATTTAACTGATATGCACTTCCATGATTATCATACAGTATCTCTGTACAGAGATACTCTACGTTGCCATTTCCAGAATTTTACATGTTGAAATTAGTGGATTATTTTGCATACACAACATTTTATGTCACCAAGAACATCACTTCTAGGGTAAATGTTACTATTTTCAACATGTAAAATCCCCACAGTGGCAATAGTTTCCTTACTCCAGAAATATTTCATGGAAATCATGGATGCACTTAGTGATTTTCAGTTATGCCTCTAGTTATTTATCAAAATAAAACAAAAATAAATTATTTTCTATTCAGTTAAGCATAACTTGTGATTCCTTACCTAAAACATGCAAAATAACTTTTGATTTTACAAGTCCATGTATGAAATCTTAGTACTGTAGTAGACTTTGATCGTTAAATTTTCAAAAGGTTTTAAGAATAAATGACTTAAAGACAAAAAATTGTTTCAAATTGACGTCGTAAATTTGAAAAATTTTCAAAAATGCATGTTTCCAAGGGAAAATCATGTTCGAACATTGAACCTAGTCTGGGCAAGTTTCGGTTTGAAAAAAATATAAATATGGCCATCACAAACGGGTTCGCTGTTATATCCTCTAAACATCGTTAACACTTTTATATAAATAAAAAGACATTGTTTTGTCATATACAGTAAAATGCTGAAAATAATTGAATTTCATCACCTAAAATACTCACCGTGTTTCTAATAAATCTTCATATGGTCGCAGCCATGTTGGAAAATCAACTCGGAATATCTTTGGACTTTACCATCAAATGAACAAAAAATATTCATTTGGAATGGCTCTGGTGTTATCATAATTGACCTATTAACCTTTCACCTACATTTACATGTGCAGTTATGGCAGCTACAACACCCGAGGCCTCTAAACCGAATCCAAATTCAGTGGCTGAGATATTTAAGAATATGAATTATGGTCCTGCTCCAGAGGCAGACAATGTGGTAAAGGTATGCTATTTAAATGCTGTCATGTATTTAACAATATACGGTACATAAAAAATTGAATTGACATGATAAAATTTGAAGGGGCCTGAATACTGGACAAGTCTCTATTTGTAAAATATTTAAAGTCATGATTTTATCTTTGTTGATCACTGTAAAATTAGTATCATTTAAAGTGCACAGTGTATGCACATCAGTCACATAAATATATAAGTGAATGACAGTTACATCCAACCGAGAAATCTTACAGCAAGTTGAAAATTGTTGTTTTTGCTGGGTCGTTTTGTCCTAGATTGATATGTATCCAGTATGTCCTTTTACCATACTTTACGCAAATGTTGCATTTGTTATTTCATCTTTTGTGTGATTATAACATCTAACCTTGATGTTATAGAAATGAATTAACCGTAAGTTTTCTTTTTGTTATGGCTCCATAAGTGGGAGGTTGTGGGTTCGAATACCTGCCTGAGTTCTGACCCAAGACTCGAAAGTGGGTAGTGACAGATTTTTTGCCAAGCACTTGGCATTATGAAATGAAGGACATGGTTCATTTGGAAGGAAACTTAAAATAAATGAGGTCCTGTGCTATGGTAGGCATGGCACGAAAAAGAACCCTGCCAACACAGAGGCAAAATTTTTTCCACTTTTGCCTATAGCTGGCAACATCATTGATATAAGTAAAATATTCTTGACTATGATGTTCAACACCATTACTCAACTCTTTTTGTTATGCAAAAATGAAAGAATCAGACCTTTTGCTCACTACATAAGTCACATAATTCATGTTGTAGATTTTAAACAGCAAATCAGGATATTTAATACTTATAAAACTGCAAACAAGAAAGAAAAAGTCATTGTTATGGTGTAGACCCACAGATGTTTGTGTATGTGTCTTCTGTGATGACATGATGTTATGAGCCAATTCATACATTAATAACTAAAATGATCTGACTAATTATCATTCTTTCAAATGAATTTAAATTCAGAAGATCATTTCTTTACTGATATTCTATTTTTGTTGTGAAAAATGAATGTCACTCTTTACTCAGAAGATTCCAATATTCAAATGAGAAAACAGAAGTAAAAACTTCACATTATCCTTGCAATTTATAAATTGGTTAAAAACTGACTACTTAACCTAAGAATTTTGCTATATAATTCTGTGTTTTTTATTTTTAGGCTTGGCTTGATGACCATGGCAGATCTTTTGGATTATTTATTGATGGCAAATGGGTAAAACCAGAAGGAAGAAAAACATATGAAACCAAAAATCCAGCAACAGGTATAACAAAAAACTAAAAAATAAAAATAAAATTACTGTAAAACAAAAAATTAAAAAAAATTACTGTAAAACTAAAAATAAAATAAAAATTACTGTAAAACTAAAATTAAAAAAAATTACTGTAGAATCAATAAATATTTGTTGGGTTGAAATTTTGTGGTTTTGTCTTTTTTAAAAAATTCTGTTGGTAGAAATTTTCAGTGGAATTGATTTTTGTGAAAAGAACTCCAATTGAGGGCAATGGTAATTAAAAATTTTCAGTGACATTTCATTTCGTGGTTTTCAGTAATCCCACAAAAATAACTGAAATTTAATCCCCCACAGATATTTGTAATTTTACAGTAATAAATATGTTAAAAATAAAACCACCCACCTTGTTTAAAAACTTTATATTTTCGGACCTGTTAATACCATGCAACTAAGAACACTTTGTAAGATTAATTTTTATATTTGACAGGCTTAGTTTGCATGTACAGGTTAATTTAACAGAGGTTATATTGACACCATTTTTTTTTCCCTCATTAAATTCTGTTTTTATTCGAAGTCAACAATTAAGTCTAATACTGTACATGTACTGTTTGCCAATGTTACATGTACTATTGGCTAGCGTTACTTGTGCTATTGGCCAATGTTACCTGTACATATTATGGTATAAATGCATCTCAATGCAGTTTCATACATATTACATATATATGTAGCAACATGACAGATCGGTAATAATGTTTATTATGTATTAGTAGCCTATCTTTTTATCACAAAATTTCTACACAAACTACCATAGAAACCTCATACTTTTCACCCATTTTCATTACAAACAACCCAAAAATATTAGACCATATATAATGCTGTTCTTTATATACAAAACAACCATAGAAAATTTTATCCATGACAACCTATATTCAAAAACATGGCTGACAACAGCAAGTTTGTATAAAAATTATTGAGGAAAAGTTGGTTTTGATATATTTGGGTTTTTGCCTTTGGTTTTGAAAGGATATACATGTATTGTGTATAGTGATACAGCATTTGCTTAATTATAATATACCACCATATAAAAATTTGATAATACTCATCCCTGTCTTGCACTTGTTGTAATATAGAATATTTTTAATGTAACTAGCAGGTGAAGTTTTGGCTAAAACAACACAAGCAGAAAAAGCAGATGTGGATTTGGCTGTGAAATCTGCCAGAAAGGCTTATGAGACATGGAGTAAAACTCTGCCACATGTCAGAGCACGTCATCTATACAGGTAAATTATCTATCTGTAGTAAACATATAAGCTTTGTATATTTGGACCTGACACTGGTCTGGATAAATGGTGAAACCTTGACCATCTTAATTGCTAAAAGGCTGAGATTATTATATTGATTGTTTGATGTAATGGAGTTTTACATCCCAGTCAAGAATATTTCAACTTATATCAAGATGTCACTAGCTATAGGTGAAGTGGCAGAGATTTTTACCTTTGCAGTGTGCTTAGGGCAATGTGCAAGGGAGGTTTCTTTAATGTGCCATGCCTGCCATGACCTGGGACATCAGTTTTTAAGGTCTCATCCAAAGACCCCTGAGATTATTATAGTAAAATATTATATGTAGGTAATAAACATAAACAAATACACAATTTTTATTGCTTTTACAGGAAATTTAGAAAGTTTTCTTCTAATTTCAGTATTGCTCGACATCTTCAAAAACACCAAAGATTAATGACGGTCTTAGAATCCATGGATAATGGGAAGACATTCCGTGAGACTAGAGATGCAGATATTCCCATAGTTATCAGACATTTTTATCATCATGCTGGATGGGCTCAGTTAATGGACACTGAAATGAGAGGATGGAAATCTGTTGGTATGTCATCTTTAAATCACTCTATTTCTTCTACTTATGGGACCACAGTGGCCATGTGGTTAAGGCATTAGCCTTCAAACTTTAACACATCTCACCATTCTTTGTTCCACCCTTCTTACTGCATGTGAGATCAGATTTTTCCTTCTAGTAGGTCCCTTATTGGTTGGCTCTGTACCAGTATACTAGGCTGAGTGGTTTATTTTCAAGGAAGTGGAGTAGAGTAGAGTAGGAGCAAGATTTTCTCCACTTATTTTGAGGCATGTCAGTTCTAGAATGGTAGAGGAAACTGGAGTTACCCGGAGACAACCACTGACCTTTGGCAAGCGAACCGACAAACTTTCTCACACTAGGATCTGTCCCGAGTGGGATTCTAACCCAGACGGATGAGAGGCACTGTGATCTGTAAGCGCACGCTTTAGACCACTTGGCCACCAAGGCCCCATTTTCAACAAGGAGGTGGGAAATGTAATAGCACTCTAAAAGTTGATGTGAAGTAAAACATCATTCAACTTACTAACCTAGATATTAATTGACACCATTATGAATCCGCATTCTTCTTTATCTTCCAATGCTATAGTAAGACAATAATAATAGAATACTAGTACTGGAGAATAAAAAACATACTTAATCAATAGTAAAATGTTTTAGGGCTTTGTGTCTGTGCTAACAATCTAAAGCTAATTTTTGCTAATTATAAAGGTTTAAAAACTTAGGAAATTTTAAAACAAAGTTTGAAAGTAATTACACACATTTTTCTGCAAATTTTATTTTGATTTTTCAAAACTTTTAGTCAGTTACAGATTTCGTAATTAATCGGTACTGTAAACAATTCATTGATAAACCAATTGTTTCCAGATCCTTTTAAAATTATCATTATATTAATATAATATTATCATTGTACTTTTTGAATAAAATACTGTTTAAATAAATAAATAAATAAATAAATAAATAAAACACTAATTAATCCTTGCCATCTTTAGAATTAATATTAAATATATAGGAGGTCATGCCATATAAAAGTTTGTACATTTGTATATGTGTCTTATAAAATCTATTCTAGGTGTTGTTGGTGCCATTGTGCCTTGGAATTTTCCACTTATGTTACTGACCTGGAAGATAGCACCAGCTCTTGCTATGGGTAACACAGTCATATTGAAACCAGCTACATATACCAGACTGTCTGCTTTGCTATTGGCTGAAATATGTGCAGAAGCTGGACTGCCACCTGGTGTCTTCAATGTTGTAACAGGAAGTGGACAGATGGGAAGTTTGTTGGCAGATCATGATGATGTGGATAAAGTAGCATTTACTGGCTCTACAGGGGTATGGCCATTGTTTATTTATAATCAGTTAATTTTGAATATGTAATTGAAATTCTGTAACACAAAATACTAATAATTAAGAAATATTATATGGTTAGTTTTGTGAGAAATAATATTTCCTGATATTTTCATACTTTTAGGTACCTGTTATATTTCTATTTAAGGTTGGACAAACTTTACGTCGTTTGACAGCAGGGAGTGGTAAGAAAGTTGTCATTGGAGCTGGGTGGTAAATCTCCCGTGGTTGTATTTGATACTGCTGATTTAGACAGTGCTGTGGAAGGGGTGGTTGATGCCATCTGGTTCAATCAAGGACAGGTTAGATAAAAAAATCTTTCACCATCATTTGTGCAATATAGAAACCTAGGGTCTCATATTCTTGTTTTGAATAAGTTGTAGCAAATCCTGACATTTGAAATACAATCCTTATTTTAGTCCCACAATGTAAGTTCTGATATGATCAGCTGACTGGTATTTATAGTACCAGCAGGTTTTCTCATTTGTTCAGAGCATTGAACTTGGCAAGTGAAGCAGTAAAGTAGTGACCACTGTTTATTTCCTTAAAAAAGAGAAGTGGGTTGAAGATCTACTGGTTTTGGCCTAGTAGATGTTTGTTCTGGCCCGGTACATCATAAAACTCTTGGGTACAGGATCACATATTTTGACCAAATACAATACAAAAATCTTTCGTCCTGGACCATGTAAGTTTAAATGCTGCTTTGTGTACCTCATGAATCTTAGTTAAACCGGAGATTATAGTGTTACATTAATATTAAAACTAAGTTAGGTCATTGATCTTAATTTGTTTATATTCTATTAGTTTGTTATTGGGTAAATTATTTCATTCAAAACGTCTAAATATTTACTGTAGGTATGCAGTGCAGGGTCAAGGTTACTGGTACAGGAAACTATACATGACAAAATGGTGGCAAAACTGAAAGAGAGGCTGACCCATTTTAGACTTGGTGATAGTTTAGATAAAGCTGTAGATATGGGAGCATTAGTGGATGAATCCCAAAAAAGAACAATTGAAGAATATGTAGAAAGTGCCAGAAAAGAAGGAGCAGATGTAAGAATTTATTTACGACTGTTTGTGTAATACAAAATATTTGAATGTGGACATCAGATGGCAGCAGTGATATAGGCCTTCTTACCTTTGTCTCTGACATGTGCTAAAGTATATTTTATGCTTTTTTCATATGAAGAAAACACTATTGTTAGAATTATCAACATCCAATCATCTGATCTATGTTTGTGTTTTATTTTCATCTTTAGGTCTATCAGTGCTGTGCTGATGGAGTACCTAAAAAGGGATTGTACTACCCACCCACCATTATCACCAATGTCCAGACTGTGTCCAGAGTTGTGGTAGAGGAGGTAAATAGTTTGTTGAAAAAAAAATTTTTGGCTAAAGTTTTATTATTATCTAGACTTCCAAGTTGTTTATATGTTAAATATACATTTTCTTTGTTTAATTAATATGCTCAAATAAATTTTTGTGTGTTTTTAAAAAATTTACGTTTTCTAAATGATTTCATGTGTGTCTTAACTACATGTTCTTGTAAAGTTAAAAATTATATCTGTATTTTACTACCATGTTACATGTAGATTGTATGCTTATATATTACAACAATCACAATACCTTTCTTTTCACATAATACCAGTAGCTTCTTTATGTGCTTAAAATCAAAATTTAATCATAAAAAACATGTGGAATTTTATACAAACCTGAGTTACAAGTAGGTTGAAGAACCTACAATTGTTTTATCTACAGATATTACGTCCAGTGTTGGTTACAGTAGCTTCTTTATGTGCTTAAAATAAAAATTTATTCATACAGAAACATGTGGAATTTTAATACAAACCTGAGTTACAAGTAGGTTGAAGAACTTACAATTGTTTTATCTACAGATATTTGGTCCAGTGTTGGTTGTACTACCTTTCAGAACTGCTAAGAATCTATAGCCCTAGCTAACAACACTATATATGGATTGGGGGCTAGTGTGTGGACAGAGAATGTCTCACTAGCTTTAGAAGCATCACTCAGTATCAAAGCTGGTAGTGTATGGGTTAACTGTCATAACATCTTTGATGCTGCAGCTGGATTTGGTGGATACAGACAGAGTGGATATGGTCGAGATGGAGGAAAGGAGGTAAGTGTTTTATATTGTACCAAGATAGTGTTAAACTTGTATACTTCTGTACAATTATTTAATAACACAGTGAATTCTGTATAGTGATCATCTCTACATAAAGATCACCTGTCTATTTACACCAAAATTTAATGCCCCATGGCTTCATATTAAAAGCAATTTGAATTTCTGTCCATGAAATCCATTTTCTTTTGGTGCCATGGTCAATGAAAGCCATTCAACTTTGGTTCCAAGGTTGATCTTTGTATACTGGTTTTTACTGTACATGTATATAAATTTATTTTATGGTGTTATTCAGCTACAGAATTTTTTAGCTCACCTGAGCACAAAGTGCTCATGTGAGCTATTGGTATCAATAGAGGCAGACCCTCCGTCGACCGTACGTCTGTCCATCAACAATTGCTTCAAACAATTTCTTCTCAGAAACTTCTGGTCACATTTTGTTCAAACTTGGTCAAAAGCATCTATAGAACATTGCCTTTCGGACTTGTGTTTTTGGTTGCCATAGCTACAAAATGTAGGCCACACTGACCTACATGGTTGAAAACCTAAAAAAAATCTTCTTCTCCAAAACCACTTCACTGAGATAAAATCTGATGTGATATTTGGGATCTAAAGCAACTTATATACCAAGTTTGTGAATTTCAATAATTTTTGTGAAAAATTAAGTTACGCATTTTTGCATTTATTTTTTTACATTGTGAATAGTACTTTTTACCAAAATTACAATAATGAATAAATTTAGGTGAATTCTTTTTCCAAACATCATTTTCTTATTTGAAGAAACATATGTTTGACATTTTTCATGAAATTCTGTAAAATACAAGTCGCTTTTTTCGACCTTTTTCATATTCAATTCAAGCAACCCAAGGGTCGAGGGCCCAAATCCCAGTGAGGCCATTTTTTTCTTCTTTTTTTTTTAATTTCTGAATTTTATTACTTACAATGGTGCATGGAAGAAATTTTATGAATTTTTACTTTTTTGTGTATTTATTAATTTTGAAATACATGTGATACTAATATGTAGATACATGTTGTATAGCTAAAACCTTGAAATATTTTTTTTTTTGGTTTTACAAAATCACTGTTATGTGACAAAATTTAAAGTAATTGAACAAATTTATAAAAATAATTTGCAGTTGACTTTTACAATTTTTTAAAAAATATTTTAATTAATGTGTCAAATCTGTAAAGTCTTAAATCTGGATCTGAAAATTGCTCATGTGAGCTTTTGTTATTGATAGGCACTCTGCCATCCATCCATCCATCCATCCATCCATCCATCCATTCATCTCATCCCATCCCACCCAACCCCGTCCCGTCCTATCCCATCCCGTCCCATCTGGTCCCGCCCCGTCCCATCCCATTCCATTCATCCATCCATCCATCCATCCATCCATCAAAAGACTTCTTCTCAGACACTGAATTGAATTTCTGTCCATGAAATCCATTTTCTTTTGGTGCCATGGTCACATGTAATGAAGCCATTCAACTTGGGTTCCATGGTTGATCTTTGTATACTGGTTTTTACTGTAAATGTATATAAATTTATTTTGTGTTGTTATTCAGCTACAGAATTTTTTAGCTCACCTGAGCACAAAGTGAGCTCATGTGAGCTTTTGTTATGGATAGGCACTCTGCCATCCATCCATCCATCCATCCATCAATCCTTTCCATCCCACCCCACCCTGTCCCATCCCATCCCATTCCATTCCATTCCATTCATCAATACATCCATCCATCGAGACTTCTTCTCAGACACTTAAATCAGGATCTGAAAATTGCTCATGTGAGCTTTTGTTATGGATAGGCACTCTGCCTCCATCCATCCATCCATCCATCAGTCCATTCCATCCCACCCTACCCTGTCCCATCCCATCCCATTCCATTCCATTCCATTCATCAATACATCCATCCATCGAGACTTCTTCTCAGACACTTAAATCAGGATCTGAAAATTGCTCATGTGAGCTTTTGTTATGGATAGGCACTCTGCCTCCATCCATTCATCCATTCATCCATCCCCTCCCGTCCCATCCCATTCCATTCATTCATTCATCCATTCATCCATCCATCCATCCATCCATCCATCAATCAATCAAAAGACTTCTTCTCAGACACTACAGGTCACATTTCATTCATATTAGTCAGTAGCATCTATAGACCATTGCCATTCACATTTGTGTTTCTGGTTGCTATGGCTACCAAAAGTAGGTCACAGTGACCTACATAGCTAAAAACCAAAACAATAAAAATAATGTTCTCTGAAACCACTTATATTGAGGCAACGTGTTATGACTTACCAGGTATTATCAAGACATACCAGTTACATTTAAACTCAGGTGGGCAAATTAGGGCCATCTTGGGCCTCTTGTTTTACCTAACTTGAATATGAATTATAGTTTAGTCTGTTAAGAAAGTTCTTAAATCAGTATCATTTTAAATTAAACAGGGACTGTTTGAGTATACTAGACCTTCTTGGGAACAACGAGCTCGGCCTGGAAAAGTTGAAATGGATATCAAGACATTTGGTGGAACAGTACAACAAAGACCAACAATATCCAATAACCAACAGATAGATATACCTGTCAATGGTATGAGTGTACCAAGGTAGGACCCTGATAAATATTCTACAGTTGTAGATATACCTGTCAATGGTATGAATGTTACAAAGGTAGGACCCTGATAAATATTCTACAGTTGTAGATATACCTGTCAATGGTATGAATGTACCAAGGTAGGACCCTGATAAATATTCTACAGTTGTAGATATACCTGTCAATGGTATGAATGTACCAAGGTAGGACCCTGATAAATTTTCTACATTGTAGATATACCTTTCAATGGTATAAATGTACCAAGGTAGGACCCTGGTAAATATTCTACAGTTGTAGATATACCTGTCAATGGTATGAATGTACCAAGGTAGGACCCTGATAAATATTCTACAGTTGTAGATATACATATCAATGGTATGAGTGTAACAAGGTAGGACCCTGATAAATACTTGACAATTGTAGATATACCTATAAATGGTATAAATGTACCAAGGTAGGAACCTGATATGTACCTGGTTACTTTACAAATGTAGATATACCTGTAAATGGTACAAGTGTACCAAGGTAGGACCCTGATAAATACTTGACAATTGTAGATATACCTGTAAATGGTATGAGTGTACCAAGGTAGGACTCTGATAAATACGATTGTCGGACACAGTGTACATTCTAGGCCATGCCATTGCACCATTCACACAGTTGTTTTGATTTTGGCACAAGAATACATACCTGACTGTGCCATTCTGGGGCATATTTTTCAAGAAAATGTTTTTCAAAAATCACAAAAGACCAGATTTAAACTCAACAATTTTACTTCCACGTTACCATTTGTTAAGTTTTTTCCCGAAGAAATCAAAAACAGATAAACCAGATGAAAATCAGCCAGATCGCGATCTTGGTGATGCAGCTGACACTAGTACAGCCAGCAGCAGCGAGGTTCCAAATGAACATGAAAAACGTCAAGTTTCTTAAGTGAAACAAACTTCCGACGACAATCGCACCTTCCAAGAGAAATGGTTTAAGACTTTTATTGTCTCCCAAAAAATTAAAATGACCACAACTTTTTGTCTGATAGGGGCCCTTTGGCCCCACTTCATTAATTTCTAGAATGAACACTGCAGACATGTACATGTATTTGTCTCTCATCCATATGTTCTGGAACTAAAGGTGAAGCAATTGATTTGTTAAGGTTATCATAGAACACATTTATCAAATGCCTTTTTTTTCTTACAAAGGAATGCCAAAAGTCAGGTGGATAAGGTATTAGTTATACACATACTTTAAATGAAGGCATTTCAGCACTGTGGTTTCAATCTTGGTGAGCCACATGTAACGAAGAATTCTGACCTGGGTTGAAAATTGACCCAGGGGTTCATTTTTCAATGTTGAATGATGAGACCGAAGATGTTGAATTTAGACCCTAGTCCGTTGAAAATTGAACCGCGTTGTTGAATTTTGATCGGAAAACCAGTTCAAAATTCACTGACAACATAAAAGTAAATATCAATGAACTTAGATCATAAACCATGATTTTTTCAATAAAAAAATTCAGTCAATTCCTCTATTTTTCTTTATAATCCTAAAATTCAATGATTTAATATTCAGGATATGTTAGATGCGATTGATATATATTGATATTGATTGATACACATGTATATTAGTCATGTTTTATTAAAGGTTGTGGGGGTGTTGGTGTTGGTTCGTTTAATGTGCTTTGTTTTGGTCATTTTGTTCTATTGGTTGGGGGCATTTTTGTGATTTTGTTTGTTTGGAGGTTTTGTTGGTTATTCTTTTTTTTTTTTGGGAGGGGGGGGTATGAAAAAAAATCGAACACAAACAGATAACCCTGCTTTTAATCGGACAAAATAAATTTAGAATATTATATTGCTATGTGGCAAGTCCATTTAACTTTTTTAAGTTGAATGAATTGAATGTCATGATGTTGTCTAGTCGGATAATTATGACCCCTGTCATTAATAATGCTGTCAGATATATATTTTCGAGAATGTCTACTATTTTACCAGTTAAAAAACATGTACTTGTTATGATGTATATTGGACTTGTATATCGACTTGTTATTTATACTGACAAGTTGATTTGAATTGGGGGAAAATCATTTGACTCAGAGGAAGGGAGGGGTATTCGAAGCGGCTGTCTGCTTATATAAAAGAAAAAAAAATCAGTTACAAAGAGCCATGAATACATTCGATGAGCAAAAATTATGCTGCAAATCCTTATAGACGTGTCATGAGCAGGTCCAAAAATCCCATAAATTTTATTTTATTTGATAAAGAATCATTATTAAAATGCAAAAATCAAAACCAATAAATGCCGTAAAATTAAAAACACTGTCGTTGTTATTGACATCCTGTGGCCTCAAACATGAAAATAAGTTAACTGTGTATTGCTGGACATTGAGTGATCTCAGACGAAATTTTACTTATTATTCTGGGAAAATAACTTTTAAATTTAATATTTGATAAATAGTATCGTAACATTTTATTTGTATTTACAAACATCCAGTAAATTCAAAATTTGCAACATGACAGTAGATATAGATCAGTCTCATAGAGCAAATTTCAATGAAAGAGATATAAACAAAAATAATTTGTAGTTTGGGTCAATTTTCAACAGGGTCAATTTTCCACGTGTTGACGTCTTCAGCAATTAAAAAAATATCAAACCGTTGAAAAATGACCCCGGGTATAAATTTCACGACTTTTGGTCTCAGTTTTCAACATTGAAAAAGCACCTGTGGGTCAATTTTCAACCCGGGTCAATAATCTTCGTTAAACCACATTCTAAAGAATTTACATATGAATGAAAATTTTAAGAAATAAATATTCAGATTTAATTCTTTTTTTAAAGTTTACTACCTGTATACTATTTTGATTTTTTTCTCACAGCATAGACAGAACATATAAGATGTACTATGGGGGAGCACAGAAAAGACCAGATGCCCCATATTCCAGAGCTGTTGTCAGTCCAGATGGTAAAGTCATCGGCCATGTTGGTGAGGGTAACAGGAAGGATGTTAGGAATGCTGTAGAAGTGGCTCATGCTGCTGCGCCAGGGTAAGTTGTCAGCCATGTTTGGTTTAGGTAACAGGAAAGATGTATGGAATGCTGTAGAGGTAGCTATCTCTTGCTGCAACACAAGATTAGGTTATCGGCCATGTTAATAAGGCATAGCACAAACTGCAGTACCAGAGTATGTTATCAGCTATGTTAGTGAGGGTAATACAAAAGTAGTCAGGAATGCCATGATTTTGTGCTTATTTTGAATTTTTTATGCATTCATACATGTATATCATCTTTATCTAAAAAATGTTTACATATACATGTGTAGTTTTATACGAAATGAAAACCTTTAAATCAAATAAATTACTAGTGAACCTTTTTGCCAGAGATGTCACTTTTATTACATGTATTACCAAAAGAAACATTTTTTAACTGATCTGAAATTGATATTTTGTAGATGGGGAAAGCGAGCAGCCCACAACAGAGCACAGATTACTTATTACATGGCGGAAAATTTGGAACTCAGACGTGAAGAGATGGCTACTCGTATCAATCAGATGACTGGGCGTAAATTGGAGGACTGCAGGGCAGAAATTGATCTCTCAATCCAAAGATTGTTTCACTGGGGAGCTTATTGTGATAAATATGGTGGAGGAATTCAGGTATAAGCATAAAAAAATTGATCTGTCTTTCAAAGATTCCATTAACTGGTATTATGATAAATACATTGTTGGAATTCAAATTATCAATTACAGTATTATGGGTATTCATATTAATATGAAGATTTTCTTTCTCATTGTGGCAGAATAGAAGAAGTGAAACTTAAATTTTACTTTTTAGTATTTGTATAGTCTTGATTTAGACTGGTTTGAAATCAGTTTACTAGCATACAGCAAGGACATGTCAACAGACAAGTCATATTTCTAAATTGTTTGAACTGAAAACATATACTAGTACTTGATCATTTAGAGTGACAGCAGCAACAGAGCCTTAAAACAAGCTATGAGTACATGTATATTTAATAAAATATTTTCTTCCTGATTGTTTTGTTTTACCTTTCTTTTAACATCCATTCTGTAATTTACAAAAATAAAATTAAAAAAAAAAAAAAAAAAAAAAAAAAAAAAAAAAAAAAAAAGAAAAACAAAAGTAAAAAAGATATATTTTCACCTCTAAATTTATTTTACTTTTTCTTATTTTAGGAGACAACACTTTATGGAGCTACAGTTAAGATCCATGAACCTGTTGGTGTGATTGGTATTGCATGTCCAGATGATTATCCTCTACTAGGATTTGTCTCCCTTTTTGCTCCAGCTGTTATCCGTGGTAATACAATTGTGATTGTTCCAAGTCAGAAATACCCAATATCAGCTTTGGACCTTTATCAGGTAAAGTATTTTTAAATTACCTAAACATTATATATTCATAAGTAGCTTTAAAACCAGTAGAGTGAGTTAAAATGGTTGTTAGTAATTATTCACCTTTGTTTGATTTAGGTAAAGGCAACGCAAGTAATGGTGAGTGATGGCTGGTTAATATCACAGAGGGTTCGATTTGATTAATTATTCAAGATTTTTATAGTATGAAAAGAGGATCCCAGAAAAAAATCGTGACAACTTGTATTAATACTTCAATTTACTTTTAGATGTCACCTTTATAAATGTTTATTTATATTATAGGTATTTGACACATCAGATTTACCAGGTGGCATTGTTAACATTCTGACCGGAGATCGGGACCACTTGACTAAGTACCTAACAGAACATCAGGATATTCAGTCCATGTGGTATTTCGGCTCTGCACAGGGATCAAAGTTTGTTGAATATATGTCAGCAGAAAATGTTAAAAGGACCTGGGTGAATTACGGAGTTGACCGAGATTGGACAGACCCTGAACAAGGTCAAGGGGAAGAGTTCCTGTATCATTCTGTCCAATGCAAGAATATCTGGATTCCAATGGGAGATATTTATGCAAATTAGATTTTAAAAACTACAAAGAACATTTATAAAAACTGTACAAGATAAAACAAAGTAGAGATAAAGTGAGAAAAAATGAGTCTATAAGTGGGTTTAGTCAGTAGTTATTAGTTACTAAAAGTGTAAATGATTGCATTACAAAATAATAATGTGAACTAGTTTTTGGGCCATTAACATTGTATTGTTAAAACTGTTCAATGTTTTTTAGGGGAAAATGTGAGAAAAATTAAAATTATTGCTACCAATACAATCCTATACATGTATATTGGTTGTAGCTTATTTTACAGTTACATGTAGTTTGTAGACTTCTGCAGTAAAATACATGTATATTGATTGTGATCATTATAGTGCTGTAGATATGTATATTTATTTTACCATAAAAGTATTTCTACCTGTACAAGTGTTAAAACCCATTTTTTGCCAGTTAAATATTCTTGCTGTCTTGCTAATTTGATGCAGTCCTAATTTTACATCTCTGGAATGAGGTTGCAGAAAAAAAATATCCACTAATTTTCAAGAAACATCACTGATCAGAGTAGGATGTTGAAAATAGGTAACTGGTTAAAATGGTTTAAAAGACATAACAATGTTGGTGTATGAGACTAATCATTTGTTGATTTTCTGAATATCATGTTTTTACAGAGATCCAATTTTTTTTTCTTTTTTGTGCCAAAATGATACTGTTGAGAAATTTATTAAAGATGTTTTACTAATACAGGAGATTTATCCCTTAATTATTGTTACTTATAAGGTGTGTATTTGTTTGGAACAAAAATCGTAAGTTTTAACAAAATGAAAAGAATGCCATCATAGATTGAGATCCAGTTTGTAATTTTGTTTTTAAGAGTCATTTATGAGAGTATTTTATATATAAAATTTTACCAAAGATGTGATTTTTTTCTAGCCATGTTGTAAATTTTTCTATTGAGAATGTAAACATAAATGTTGAGGTTGATTATATTGCTTATTAATAAACATTTCTTTTAACACAATTTTAAATATACACAGTACATGTATTTCTTAAGTTTTTTTTCCAAAAAAAGCTTTTCTATAATATGTGAATGCCAGAAGCCATTTTTTTCTGAATTTTTTTATTCTTATTTATCCCATCATATCAAAACATTATTTGAGTATTTTGTTAGCTTTTGTTATTTTTGGACTTTTTTTTTCAGATACCAGATGGTTTATTATAAACAAATGTACATGCAAACTTTATATGCAAGCTGTCTTGTGTTACCATGTCAAATCGTTTACGACCAAATTTTTAAGACAAAGTAATCAAAATTCTATGCATAAATTACGGGTATTTTTTCAGAACATAAATATTTTACAATTATATTTTACAAGTCAATATTTTCTTCCTATGTTTTCTGATGTTTCTCTTTTCTTAAAATGCTACATGTAAATCTTTGTATAAATAGATGTCGGTCATCCTGATGTATTTTTTACATATAGAAATATTGATCCTGGGGATTGTGTGAGGGAATAATTTGAAATGTACATAGCCTTTGATAATTGATGTTTTACTTTATAAATGAATCTCTACAGTTTTATTTAGATATATAGATATCAAGTATTATTTCTTGTCTATGTAGATTAGTACATGCTCGTTGTAGTAAACAGCAAATTTGTAGAAATATTTGGCTGAGTGGATAATGTCCCAAGTCAGTAACACAATTTGAATTGGTTTTCCTTTCCATCTTGTCTGTTTGTTGTATTTTAGAGTAAAAGTTTTATTTCTACATTGATCCAGTTTACTCAGCTAATAAACAGGCATTATTAGAAATGCTGGGGCTGAACCTTAATGATAAACTAATTTTAGATTTCAGTATTAAGCCCTGTACTTTTAGTAGTTCTTCAACACTGAGACAGGGATAAACACCACCATGATCAGCCTTGGAACATACATGGTCAGGCTTGGAACATGCATGATCAGCCTTGGAACATGCATGATCAGCCTTGGAACATGTATGATCAGCCTTGTTATATACATGATCAGCCTTTGAATTTGTGTAATCAGCCTTGGAACATAAATGGTTAGCCTTTGAACATGCAATACCCTTGGAACATACATTATCAGCCTTTGAACATGCATGATCAGCCTTAGAACTTGCATGATCAGCCTTGGTATATGCTTGATCAGTCTTTGAAAATACATGGTCAGGCTTGGAACATGCGTGATCAGCCTTGGAACATACATGATCAGACTTGGAACATGCATGATCAACCTTGGTATATACATCATTGGCCTTGGAACATACTGGTTAGCCTTGGAACATGCATGATCAGCCATGGAACATACATGATCACCCTTGGTATATACATGATCAGCCTTGGAACATACATGGTTAGCCTTGGAACATGCATGGTTAGCCTTGGAACATGCATGATCAGCCGTGAAACATACATGATCACCCTTTGAACATACATTATTGCCCTTGGAACATACATGTTTAGCCCTTAAACATACTTCTACTTAAAATTTAAACTTTATTTCTTTTACAACGATTTAGAAACAAGTTGTGCAACTTATATTAATCTAGTTTGTTGGCCCGAATTGTAGCGCGCTTGAAGTCTTATTGTGGGAGGAAAACCGGAGAACCCGGAGAAAAAACCCACGTGCTCAAGCAGGTGACTTCATTCCTTATCACATACGATGCTGGGAATCGAACCCCGGTCGCATTGGTGATAGGCGGGAGCGCTAACCACTGCGCCACTTGAACACCCTGAACACTTCTACTTTAAACAAGCTCAATCTCATAGCAGTTATATTTTGTAACACATCAATGTAACATGTATTCTTCACTACAAAAGTAATTTTGTGTTTTGAACTCAATTCTGTGTTATTGCAGACCAAAGGTAAAGGGATTGGCCAGACATGTACGGTATACTTTTAGGAAGCTAGTCATCACTGGTTTGATAATGTATATACATATATATATTCTTATACTCTTTTTTCATTTAATCGTTTTGTTTTGCATAATATATCTTTCTATATTTAGCCAGTGACAATCAGCCGTCCATAATAACAGATAAATTTTCTTGTAATTAATGTTAATTTTCTGGTCACGAGAAGAATTTTCTTTGTTTTATAATATGTTGAAATACCAGTTGATCCTGATTTTTTTCTTTTTGACTTCATAAAGTTTAAACAGATTTGACACACATAATTAAATACTCTTTATTGAGTGTTCAAATAATTCTAATTCAAATTGCATACATGGTCTTGAAATAAAAGAAATCCTTCAGAATTAGTCTTATAAGATGATAATAAGAAAACATGCTATCCCAGATGTCTTATCTTTTTGATGAATATATATTATGAATCTACAAATTATGTTGATTTTGAATATGATCTAATAAAGTTTGTTTTAAAGATAATTTTGTTTATTGTATTTTCTTCTGTTATTTTAACCTGGAATTGCTGTAGCAACCTGTTTGTTTTAAATTTTGTTTTGATTTATGCCTATGCATTATTTTTTCCTTTCAATTTTAGCTCAAATGGTATAGCCATCTGGCACAGTAGTGCCTTCGTGAAGTTTGATTTTCCCTTCTTAAATCACATGTCATATATTTTATTACTGTGGTTTATTTAAAATATGACAGGTTGCATCATGATTGGAAAGGTAAAGGTGTATTAACTATTCCTATGAATATGTAAATTAGATGTTAAAATCAGCTGTTTATTTGAAAAAAAAACTCTGAAACCACTTGGCCAATGCAACCAAATTTTATACTATGTTAAGCCACTCTTTAATAGTGTTTCTTTCTAAATCTAATGCTTTGTTTATTATCCAATTTACTTTTTTCTAAGCCAGAAAATAATTCCATAGCATTGTTGCCATAAGTCTTAGTTGAAATGCATACAACCAGTTGTATTTCAGACCCTAATGGACTTTTTGTTCCATTATCGCTGGCTTGGCTAGGGTATAGAGCCTATCTCACTGCTTGGGTTCTGATCTCGCTATGGCAGGTCCTACTGTGAAAAAGTTTTGTCAGTTTCAGGCCTTCACAAACGCCAATTTTTGCAAATAATGCCGATTCAAACTTCAAAAAGCCAATTGAAAAATAATCGAATCATTTTTTTTTTCATAAAGAGTAAGACAAAATCTGATTAAAAAATCTTTAATGTCTGCTTGTTAACAATTAAGAGTACTCAGGACACTGTCAGGATTCACTGAACTTTCCTATTCACAGGTAATTACCTTATACATGTTACTAGTGGCTTCACCTGTTCACATTCGTTTCTACTAGAATCACAGGAACTTGTAATTGTTACTATAAAATATAGTCGTTTTTTTTTTTTTTTTTTTTTTTTTTTTTTTTTTTTTGTGGGATGTATGGTTATATTATATATGACTCTGTTTGTTTGCTAAAGGTTGATGGTTTTTTTTTTCTGGATACTCTGGTTTTCTTCACAATCTCAGGATTAACCACTTTGGTTTAAATGGCAGAATCTTGACCAGCTTTTTAGACAGGTGAACTAAATAATAACAATAAAATCTCACATAAGCTTTTTTTATTATATTTTTTTTTTTGGACAAACTTATTTCTACCCAACAAAATTTTTAACATTTCAAAAAGGAAAAAGACAATATTAAAATAAAGTTGGACACAATTTGTGAAGAATCGAATGTATAATGTATAAATTTGTGTGTCTGGAGATCATAACTCTGTCAACAAATATTAAACAAAAACAAATTGATCTGTATAATGCCCTTTAAATAATTCTCTTAAATCGAAGCTACTGCACCTGATTTACCCGTCATGTTCATAAAGACATGTAAAAGGTTTAAGATCATTTTATATGAAAGAAACAAGATGTTCAAAACTTTCCAAGACCAATGTGTGACAAAATTATTGTATATACTGTATAAGTAAATATATTTATCGGTACTTGTATAAATTTCTGTGGTTTTGTTATCGAGCGTTTTTCGCTGAAACAAATTTCCGCAGTTCTGTGATATACTAGTATCCAATATGGATATTATATTGCCTTGATCACAGTTTATGGAAAGCAGTGATAATAATTAATTTCCAGCAAATAATTTTTTTAAATGGTACACAGCTATGTTCTTTCAATTACAGAATATTGATCCCATTTTAACTGACAATATATACAGACATAAGAAAAGCACTCTCTCTCTCTCTCTCTCTCTCTCTCTTCTCTCTCTCTCTCGCGCACACACACACACACACACACACACACACACACACACACACACACACACATTTATTAACTAATTAATAAAATTAATTTATCGATTAATTAATTAATCATTAATACATGTAAAAACATGCATATCAATATTCTTGTATTATTTTCACAATTTTTATCATGGTAAATTTGACAGATATAATTTCTATAAAAAAAAAAAAATAAACAAAAAGAGTTTTAAATGTACTGAGAGATAACACAAGAACTAATGAATTGATTTTAATGCATATGTAATTAAAGAATGACAATAGTAATGAATTAAGTTTTGATCTTCTAAGTAAAAGGACAATAGTAGCAACTACAACTAGTTTATCAAAACTGATTTTTCAAAAACAAAACAAAAAATATATAAAAACAAACAAACAAACTAACCCCAGTCTGCACTTTCAGTATCACCTAACAATACATGTACATGTATTTCTACCAAAAGGTATTGAATAATTGAAAGTTATTGGTGGAAAATTCTTAATCTTTAGCACTATTCAAACAGGATATGATAATATTAAAATCATTGATCAGAACCACTCTAAATAACAGATCTTAAAAAGATTATTGCCTTTGAAAATAGTTCTTTCTATATGCTATTGTAACACAACAAATTGTATACTTAATGTGACTGAAAGGACAACTCAAATTAGATGAAACATACATTTACTCTGCCTTGATGAAACAGACTATAAATTTGTACGTATATTGCTCCTTGTCATTTAACTAGCCACCACTGTTATAACCAATGCTTAATGATTCTAAATACACAGTTGTTTAACACATGTTTAATCTACCATCATCAAATACTGTATAGGTTTTAAATATAAGCTTGTAAAAGTTAATAATGTGGTAATAGTCCCATCTGTCATGTTATGTGCAAGTGAACACATGAAATAACAATACTGAAAAAAACCTAGAATTCTGTGATTAACATGGGAATAATGTTGAGCAAATTAAATCTTAAACTTAACTTCCTTAAAAAAAAACAAAAAAAAAAACTATCAAATACATGCAAGTGTGATATTCCGCAAATACAAAGTCTGACTGTCATACCAGTTTATAATCTCAAAAAGATTTTAACTTCTGAATATGTGCAATCTTCAATTTTATATACATATATGTATAATAAATATCATGTTATGCACCATAAAATACTTTACAAAACAACATTCCTTGAATTGGGGAAATTGGATATCTTTGTTCAAAAGAAAGATGCTTATACACGTTACACATTTAAAGATGCAGAAAAAACTAGTATGCAAATAAATGAAAACTTTTGTTTATCACCAAAAATACTTGATGCAAAAATATTCTCAACTGATGTAACATTGAATTTTTCGTGTGTATGTATTATATAAAACCATTTAGATAAATTTTCATTGATTACAAACAATCTAAGAGTATTTGCATGGCAATACATAGTTTTTTATCAGCTAATAATTAAATACAAAAACAAATTTTGAACTTGATCTGTGTCTTGTAAAACTATAAAATAGAATTAAAACTGACATCTTTAAGCATGACCAAAAACTGCAGAAAACTTATACATGTATTTCAATATTTTTTTTTCCACTTTAAGGACCATAACTTAGCAAAAAAAACTGAATCAATTTAGTCGATCCACAACTTGTTATAGTATAACTTCTCATATACCAAATATCAATAGCATAATTTCAAAAATATGGAATAAACTTTGGCAGATGGATTATATATATAAATTTGTGTGTCTAGGGACCACAACTCTGCCAAAAAATAATAAACAAAAACAAACTGATCTGTATCTTTTCAAAGCACACATAAAACTACATACCACAAATTAAAAAACAATGTATCCTAAAGCATGAGTCAGGAAAAACTGATTTGCAAAACCCCCTTTCACTTCAACAGATCTCCTTTGAGATTTCAACCATTTTAATTTTCCTACTAATATCAATATTTAAGTGTTTAAAACAATTTAAACAATTTTTTCTATTTGTCTCAATTTTAAATGCATTAATAATCCCTCTGAAAAATTGCAGTTATTGTAAACATCAAGTCACAAACAAAATCCGTTAAAATATATGAAAACAATAAGTTGATTTGTGCAGTTAAAACTCTTCAACCATCATCAAGCATTTTCAGCAATGGCACTAGAATCTGCGGAATCTTGTAACTGTAGTTGTCCTGCAATCTCTAGAAGTTCATCATCGTCGGAATTATTGCCTTCACTGTAAGATAAATGTGGAGAAAGTCTGTAGCCTGTTACTGTGTTTGATTGCAGTTTTCCTGTTGCTGCTAATAATAGACCTAAATATGGTGGAGAAGGTTTCATTGGACGAGATATGTATTCTGGATGGTACTGTACTCCAACAAAATACTGATGACCTATGAATAAATGAAAAAAAATACAAGAGTGACTATTATGTGGGTTTAAAAGAGTAATGAGACAGGGCAATATAGAATAAAAGACTCCAATTCTCTCAAGTTACATTTTTGTCATATTTAAATATTTAAAGCAACCAAAAGACTATAAATGATAAGATCATATTAAGCCCCAAAATGTTGTAGTAAAGAGAAGAGTGAATAGAAGAAATGGTGTTTAACACCCAATTCAAGATACTTATATCGAGGCAGTCAGTTCTTGTATCGTGGAGAAAACCTGAGTAACCAGAGAAAACCATAAACCTTCAGGAAACCATAAACCTTCAGAAAACCATAAACCTTCAGAAAACCATAAACCTTCAGTAAACCATAAACCTTCAGTAAACCATAAACCTTCAGAAAACCATAAACCTTCAGAAAACCATAAACCTTCAGAAAACCATAAGAAAACCATAAACCTTCAGAAAACCATAAACCTAACCTTCAGAAAACCATAAACCTTCAGAAAACCATAAACCTTCAGAAAACCATAA
This sequence comes from Tegillarca granosa, assembly GCA_029721355.1. Lineage (NCBI taxonomy): Eukaryota > Metazoa > Mollusca > Bivalvia > Arcoida > Arcidae > Tegillarca > Tegillarca granosa. The sequence goes on from CM056596.1 coordinate 48,424,149, forward strand.
ACCTTCAGAAAAAAAACTAACAAACTTTCTCCACTAGGATCTGACCGTTAAGGATTCAAACCTAGGTGGTGAAAGGCACTGTGATATGTGATTGTATGCTTTAAAACAGTGCCACTAAGGCCCCTTATTATTGAAATTATATGAAATGTATGCATTAATTATTTTCTTTCTCAGAATATGTATAAAAATTTGATTTGACAGTAAATTTCTCTTTGGACAAAGGTTAATTTTCATTACATTTAATGACTATCCTTATCCTCCTCCTATTTAATAAAACACTGAACTGAAAATCAAATTTTTATTTCATCCTGCATTTTGAGGCCACATGAGGTCTTAATCATAAGTGCTATTATGTCTTACAGAACACCTCTATAAAAGGGGCACCTGCTTATAAAGGTCAGGATAATCTGACAGTTTGATAGTGTTCATTGTAGACAGTTAACAATTAACATCACAACAACATACCTTCAAGTTCCATAATTTCCATTCTTTCACCATCTTCACTCTGTCCAACAAACTTCATTCCTTTTTCTTCAAAGTTTGGTACTAATTTGGGGTTTACCTGAAAAAAAATGCATAAACAATTAATATACATTTTAATACATAGATGTGTATAAGTATTACCTTGTCTTAAAAACCTTCATACGTAAATACACGAGTAACAATCAGTCTTAATCATTTTAGGGGAACAAGAACCTTAGTACGAACAAGAACCTTAGTACAGTTGTGACTACAATATAGTAATTGTTGACTAATTACCAGGCCAGGACTCTCAAGATTATAGATAGCTAATAACATATGTGAGCTTATGGCATAGTGCAGCTTGTGTATGTGCATGTGTGCATGCAAGCAAAGTGCATCATTAATACACATTTTCAATCTTTTCCTTTGAAAGTACTTTGATTGCAACGAAACAATGTGGGTGTCACAAGAAATGTTTTGTTCTGACCTGCATATGTGAGATTCTTTTCATGTTTCTGTATAGCACTAAGCCCAGAACTAGGATGTGAAGGATGCTCTTTAGATAAACAAGAATTCCCCCGTAATTAAATGTCTTGCCTGCTTAGTTTTTGATCGAGTAGAAATTACATTACTTGAACATAAACTTTCACATTTTGACACGCCGCTGCCGCCTAAGACACCGGAAAAATAAACCAAAGTCTCGCCTTATGGTGATGCATTGCTCCAAAACAAGGACAGATTTTGATACGAGAAAATTTTGTTATAGCTTGAATAATTAATCAGTAAAATCAATACAATTACAGTACTGTACCTCATATCTGTGTCTATGACGTTCTTCCACATAGTCTTTGTTACCATATAGTTTTCCTATAAGTTAAATAAACGTATTAAAATAAGAAATGTCAGTATATATATATATATATATATATATATATATATATATATATATATATATATATATATATATATATATATATATGTATATATGTTAATATAACAAACAACAATAATGGGTAAAATCAAGCACTTTTAAACTTGTATACTTGCTTAGCATCAATAATGTTAAACAATTATGTAATCTAGCAAAAATTACATACGCTGATTTAAATTATAAGAAATAATGTCGAAATTGATATATTGCTAACTCAGGGCTCCGAAAAACTTTGACTGGGGTGTCAGACATTTTTTCAAAGCAACTGTGTCACCGATGCTGTGAAAAGCAAAGAAAATAAAATAAATAAAATAAAAAACTAACGTTGTTATTACTGACATTGTATTTTAAAAAGATTTTAATTTTTAATATCAATTAGATTTTAAATAGGATTTAACTACTACGTAGAAGTTATTTAGATACATGTGGTCAGGCTCATGTGTCCACATAGTGTTGATTTTGAACTGTCGGGGTTAATGACACAAGGTTTGATGGCCAACTTTGTTTATTGACAATCATGCATTTTCGTTTTCCCGAAGATACACGAACTTTACTGAACCTCATTTCGAGACCTCTTTGATTGTATTTTGACTTTTTAAAATTATTTATTTATAACTAAACAGTTTGCCAAGACCGTACGAATTAACATCCCGCATGGAATCTCTTTGATATAGTCCGATGACATGACCTTCAAGGATCCCTCATTATCAGGTGTTTAAGGGTTCCGTCTGTCATGCGATGTGATTACTAAATAAACAACTCAACAACAAAAGTAATGATGATTCGGATGATGACACAAAAGGAACAGATTGAGATCATGGATTCTAACTGATGAATAAACAAAAGCCTAATTTATTATTGTTTTGTATTGTATACTGCTCACGGTTCATGGTATTACTAGTATTATGTTATAATGTAAATCCAATAAGTTGCAATTAACATATGGAATAAAGGAAATTAAATATATTTTATGCATAAACAAAATGTGATTAACTTATTAAAAATAATTTTCAAAACAGCCAAATTTGTATGTATTTGAAAAATTGACAGTCAGTAAATATATTATGATTTCATAAATATTTAAGGAATTCTTTTTCTATTTTTTATCAAAATTCATAAAATAAAATTGTTAGCATAGAAGTAACAATGGAACTATGATTTATGATGATGAAATGATACATATACCAGTAAAATGATATTACATGTAGAAATCTATTAATCTCATTTTAAATTATTTTTTACTAGAAATTCTCAAATATTGTCAACCTGTAAGAATGTCATCAAGTCTAAAATTAGCAGTTCAGCAGCTATACCAAAATGGCTAATTACAAATTAGACTCACTCATGACAGAAGTATCTGTTTTAAATAGAGTTTTACGTTTTCCAAGCCTCATTGTACCTCCCATTTGTCCTGTTGTGTGTTCTGGCATATCTATAACCTAGAAATAAATTATGACAATTCTGTTTTAAAAATTTGAATAAAAATTTTAAGTTCATAATACTCTGATATCCATTCAGACTAACCTGATAGTACATGTATTTAGTATGCAAGTCCAAAATCTTGAACTTTGTACCCCAATATGAAAACTTTGTCAGCATTTTGACACCAGAGAACAAATAAGAAGAATTAGGCAAAACCGAATTAATTTTGTGGTTTTAATATGCATTATTTATTCCTTATTTAATTACAAATTTCTTAGTTCTGATGTTACACTTTGATGTTAAGTATTATTATTAATGTATACATGTTAGCACATATAGTGTTATATGTAATATCTCTTCAACAGAGGAAATAAACAATGAAAGAAACATATCTTGCGTATGAGAAAGATGACATTCAATAATTATGCTGAATTGATAATTCTAAAAAAAATATCACTGACTTGGACTACACCTAGAATAAAGACTAGTTCTTCTTAAGAAACTTAACCAAAAAAATTAAACAAGTCTTGTAGATAAAAATTTACAACAGAGTCTTATGTGAGACACAACATGAAATAAAAGCACTGCATTACCAGCTAAATAAAATCTTAATATCAATACAAGGGAAAAGATTTATAATGTTCCAGATGTGAAGTTAAAATCTTCATAAATTTGGAAAAAGTTAGAATTATTTCTTTGTTTTATTGAAGATAAAGTTATAAAGATTATGTTTGATTTAACTTCTAAAGCTGATTAAATACAAACCACCTGGATATTTGGTGTTAGGGTCTAATTCCGTGGAATGAGCATCTGACCAGTTGAGGACATTTCTAGCAAACTCAATAACAGCACATTGTAGTCCCAAACATACACCTACAATATAGAGAATATATCTACAAACACAAAAAATCAAATTTTAAAGACCATGGGAGTTACATGTATATACACATTACACTAGAATAGCAAAATTTCAGAGAGACATGAATTACAGAAACTCCACAAACTTTAATTAACTGATGATGCCCATCTGTTAAACTATAACCAGTTTATCTTGTACAAACTTCATCTGATGGCTAAAATATTTTCAAACAAAAGGTTCATGTATTAAAGTCAAAAATTGTTAAACCCAAAGTCTTTCCGATGTGACAATTTAATGGAGTTAAACTAACTTTATTTCATCATTAAATAACAAAATACAACCTTACCTAGAAAAGGAACATTATTTGTTCTTGCCCAGTTCACTGCCATGATTTTTCCTTCTGTACCCCTCACACCAAATCCACCTGGTACCAATATACCACTACAATTTAAAGTGTTTTAAAATTATTGGTTACATTAATCAATAATAAACAAGTCTTAATTGTAATAAAATTGCATAAGTCTTAATTGAAATAAGATTGCATCAGTATGTCTCCCCCCCCCCCCCCCCTGCAAAAAAAAAAAAAAAAAAAAAAAAAAAAATTAAGTCCAAGTTTGGGTTAAAACTAGCCCACTGGAGCATTTACATCCACTCCTTATCATTCCAGAAAGATTTGAAAATATACATCCAAGACAAGAAATGCTTCTAAGAAATTAACTCAAATTCCACTAACCAATATGTCTCAAAATTTGTTTAAGGGACATAAAGATTACAGAACAGTGTGAGTACCTGCAAATATGGTCATCAAAAATATAAAAATGAGACATAGGAAATAATGTTGACATTAACAATAGATATAACTTATTCCATACTTTATGCAAGAGATTTAAATTTATTGTCTTGTTTATTAATGCCAGCACAATATAGAACATTTTAGATGAAGAAATTTTCTAAAAGTACACATAAAAAGAAAACTTTTTTCTTTTTTGAAAACACTTCTTTTCAAGAAATTCAGGAAAGTAACAAAACATGACAATAAAAATTTTATGAATTTCAATATAATTCATTAGCATCAGCAATAAGTATCATCCAGTGATGCATAAACATTCCCTGATTTACAATACTTAACATTGTTCACCACTCATTTACAAAACTTACTTTGCACTAACTAGTTGATGCCAGGCTTCATGATATTTTGATGGATTTTCTTTCAGCATGTCCCTCTCCAGATTAGCAGCTTCTATGTACTATACATAAATCAAAGTATAGAACAAATTTAATAACTTAATCTTCAATGTTTGTCAATCAAAAATACCTGTAGGTATATTGATTTTATTGTGCAGTAAAACTCCATTACTGAAAGTGTATTGAACTCGGGTTAATCACTGCTGATTTCAAGGTTCAAGTTTGAGGAGAACTGATAATGACATCATTATAGAGTAATAGTAATATAAACAATGGGAAAACTGGATTTAAATTTCTTCTGCTCTTTCACTTTGAGAGACAGCAACGCATTGACCCTTCACGCAGATCTCACGTGATATCCTTGGTTTGATGACGTAAAAGAATCTCCTTTTAGTTATGTACTTCAATACATAAAATGAATAACCGTAAGATTCGCTGAAATACATGTATTAATCTGTCTTTTCTGAACAAATTTGTAATTACAAACTACCGTGACTGTGTAAGTTAAGCACCTGTCTAATTAGAACAACAAGAATTCCACAGATTTGTATGTCTCGTCTGGTTTGTTATTGAGTAGAAAATAAATTGCTTTAACATAAACTTTCACATTTTGACATTCCCACTGCTGACATCCAGAAAAGTAACACCTAAGTCTTGCCTTATGGCGATGCCAGGCTCGACAAAAACTATAGTTAAGAGAGTGATTGGTTTTAATAATCAATCAATGTATCATTATAGTGAATGGGTGATTCTTACAAAAATTGATTTCAAATAAGGGGATATTGTTTCCGTCTTCAATGTGTTAAGATTTTACATGATATTTAACTCAATAAAAATCAAACAATACTGTGTTTAAAAGTAAATAGAACAGAAGCAATATGTTTATTTACAAACTGAGAGAGAGAGAGAGAGAGAAAGAGACAGACAGAGAGAGAGAAAGAGAGAGAGAGAGAGAGAGAGAGCTTTAATCATAGATGTGTGTATAATAAAAAAGAGAGAGAAGACTTACCTTTAAGTTTAATTTATGACTAACACGAAGTGCTGAATGTTTTAAAGCTTTAACAACAGAGGCATAAGCATCTTCTAACTGTGTATATTTACCAACAAGTGCTATAGTGACTTCCTTCAGTAATCTATCATATCTGTTTAAAAACACATCATAAGACATAAAAAAAGGTTAAATGATGTTTATTTTAAAATATAATTAACAATAGTTGTGAATATGCAATGTCTCAATTTTTACTACAAGTATGGAGATCTTTTTCATATTAGTTCTTGTGTTATATGCCACATTAAAACCTGTATATTCATCTCTTTAAATATCACCTGTCAACTAAAACTACTATTTTTAAGATTCTTATTTTGATAATAAAGAATGTCTATACAAAGACCACCTGTTATATTCTGTATTTTTTGTTCCTTTATTGTTGAATCAATTTTGACCATAAAAAATTCATTGCACTAATAATGACCAGTGCTTGAATGCCCAGGTAAGCAATATGGACCCTTAAAACATAGCAACTACAATCAAAACTTGACATTTAAGTCACCAATGATACATCAGAGATGATGTAATCACCTGTCAGCTAGATCCTTCCATCTGATCATCATTCTACCCTCTCCAGGTGATGAGAATTTGAGTTGAAGTCTGTCAGCCAGATAATCTGATACACCCTGCGTCTTAAGTAGTATTGGTACACGGTAGATTGAGGACACGTCATGGATAGAAAATACCTAGAATCAAATACATATATAAGATATATATCATAAACTGCTAAAATAAAATATGTAAAATAATCAATCTGGGTATTTTTAATGATGCAATTTAACTAACAAAAACAATTCATTTACTTAGAGTAAAATCTAGTTGTTCCGTGTGAGTATATTTGAATTTAAAAAGTTTAAAATCTTTGCCTTGGTACCCAGATATAAAACTGTTCCTGACAACCTGACATCATTGATTACATGTTGGTATCAATTACATCAAAAGCTCATTTTCTAATTTCATTTTAAATGGCTTATGTACCAAATGCAGCAAAATGGTCATTTGATGCTGATCATGAGAGGCTTAAAACAGATTACAGTAAAACCTAGTTATTATGCCCCTGGATAACTTCACTTACAGTTTTACAAATTCCAAAAGTTAACATTTTGTAAGTCACCTTTGAAAAACCCCTTGATAATGATTAAATTTACCTGAACAAATGGACACAATAAATCATAACCTGTATATCCAACTTACCTGACTCAGACAGACATGACAGAATAGAGATATATCCAACTTACCCGACTTGGACGGAAATGACAGAATAGATATATCCAACTTACTGACTCGGATGGACATGACAGAATAGAGAAATATCCAACTTACCTGACTCGGACGGAAATGACAGAATAGATATATCCAACTTACCTGACTTGGATGGACATGACAGAATAGAGAGATATCCAACTTACCTGACTCGGACGGACATGACAGAATAGATATATCCAACTTACCTGACTTGGATGGACATGACAGAAGAGAGATATCCAACTTACCTGACTCGGACGGACATGACAGAATAGAGAGATATCCAAATTACCCGACTTGGATGGACATGACAGAATAGAGAGATATCCAACTTACCTGACTCGGACAGACATGACAGAATAGAGAGATATCCAAATTACCTGACTCGGATGGACATGACAGAATAGAGAGATATCCAACTTACCTGACTCGGATGGACATGACAGAATAGAGAGATCTTTGATTTTACACTGTCAGCTACTGGTGTTACACTTCGACAAACAATCTACAAATATATATACTTTTATCAGTATAAAATATAAATTAATCACTAATAAAATAGTGGTGCAAGGTGAATATAAAAATAGGCAGAAAAATCTCTGGATCTCAGCTAAAAATATTTCAGTTTAGGCTTGATTTGATTATTTGATCCAATCTGATGAAATGTAATTAGAATTTATCTTTCATGACAAGAATATTTTTTAATATCAAGAGCTCATTTTTGCTACAAATGAAGGGAAAGAGATTGTCTATATGAAGAACTGATAGTTTACTACATCTGATCTAGAAGATTTCTGATATACATTTTGTGTACATGTAACTTCATCAAAAAAACACGTCACAGACAATTTCTATGTTCAAGTTAAAACAAGAGTACTGCCAAGCAGTACATAATATGCCAGCTAGTGGGATATTGTAGTTCATTCAATTGATGATTTGCAACAATTACTTAGTTTTTTTTCCCAGAGGTGGGCATATAAAAACATACTGGTAATCTGTATTACAAAATTGTCAAAAGATAAAAAGAATTAAGAGACACAAAAATGTAAAAAAAATCTCTGAATTTGAGTTGATAACTAAGTGATGTCCAATTGGACAAAAATTAATAATGGATAATTGGAGAGGCATAATCGATCAATTAATCGATTAATAATCGGAATTACTTGGTAATTGTACATCAGTAACAAATAAAGCTGAATTTAAATACTTTTATTGTGAAGCTTTTTTTGCTTTGTGATTGTAAGTTAAAGGCCAGATAGCTACTTGCCCTGACAGAATGACAGTGACACAGAAACCAGAGTACCAATAAACAAGAGGCCCAATAGGGCCTGTGATGCTCAACTGGCTGCATATGTAAGACAATGTTTGTTTTTGATTGTAATGCTGTTTAACGTTCAACTCACGAATATTTCACTTATATGGAGACTGTCAGTTTTGGAAAAATGGTGGAGGACACTGGAGTATCGGCTAGCGCCCCTGGGCATTAATGCAAAATGTCAGGGGTGAAAGGCGCTGTGATTCGTAACATCGAATGCTTAAGACCACTCGGCCACTGCGGCGCCTATAAGACAATGTGATGTGGTTACCATAATTGGTTCATCAGCTAAAGATGGGAAATAAATTGAGCTTATGACCATTTTTGCTTCAATGAAGACTACTTTGCAACACACACATGCAGGCATGCTTCGCTATGCCATAAACTCAGCTGGGTTTAGCTAGTTGAGCTTAGAATGGATCCACAATGGCTATTTTTTTATATCTAGTAATAACAGGCATCTTAGACTGGTTCAAACTTTTTTCAGGCCGATGTAGGAACCTTCCACATGAAGTTTGGTTCCAACTCACCCAGTGGTTTTAGAGGGAAAGATTTTTACTTAATATTACACCTAATTTGCATATTTCTTGAAAATTGGGTCAATAAAAGTTTTCTCAGAAAAAAACATTATATATTTTGAATCCCACACAGTATACTTTCTATATTTAAAATTTGAGCTCAATTGGTGGAAAAAAGGATCCAAATGGTAATTTTTGTTGTTGTTTTTTTTTTCCTTCTTTTTTAGTAATGACGGCCATCTTGGATGTCAGGCCGGGTTGCCTGGTACAACCTTTAGTCAGGTCGACGTAGGGACCTTCCACACAAAATTTCATTCCAATTGGCCCAGTGGTTTCAGAGGAGAAGATTTTCAAAGATTTCACTAAATATTACACCTAATATGCATAATTCTTGAAAATCAGGTCAACGAAAAATTTCTCACAAAAACCGGTTAAATATGTATTCAACATAATGATATACTTTGTATATTTCAAATTTGAGCTTAATTGGTTGAAAAATGGATCCACAATGGCCATTTTAGTGTTTTTTCTACTTATAGTAACAACGGCCATCTTGGATGTTGGACAAGGTTGTCTGGTACAAACTTTAGTCAGGCCAACGTAGGGACCTTCAACACCAAATTTGGTTCCAATTGCCCCAGTGCTTTCAGAGGAGAAGATTTTCAAAGAATTGATTAAATATTACACCTCACTTGCATAATTCGTAAAAATTGGGTCAACGAAAAATTTCTCAGAAAAACCTGTTTTATATGTTGAATGCCCCGCTATCTACTCTCTACATTTCAAATTTGAACAAAAATGGTTAAAAAATGACTCAGCAATGGCTATTTATGTGTTTTTTGCTATTTATAGTAACAGTGGCCATCTTGGATGTCAGGCTGGGTCGCCTGGTACAAACTTTAGTCTACTCCACCTAAGGACCTTCCACACTGAATTTGGTTCCAATTGGCCCAGTGCTTTCAGAGGAGAAGATTTTCAAAGAATTGATTAAATATTACAACTCATTTGCATACTTCGTAAAAATTGGGTCAACGAAAAATTTCTCAGAAAAACCTGTTTTATATGTTGAATGCCCCACTATCTACTCTCTACATTTCAAATTTGAACAAAAACCGTTAAAAATGACTCAACAATGGCTATTTATGTGTTTTTGCTATTTATAGTAACAGTGGCCATCTTGGATGTCGGGTGGGGTTTGCCTGGTACAAACTTTAGTCTACTCCACCTAAGGACCTTCCACACCGAATTTGGTTCCAATTGGCCCAGTGGTTTCAGAAGGGAAGATTAAAGTTTACGCAAGCATGCACGGATGCACGCAAAACCATGCCATAAGCTCAGCTGGCTATAGCCAGTTGAGCTAAAAAACAATCTACAGCCAGCAAACCGACAATTTCTCACAATAAGATCTACCCAAGTGGGATTCAAACTTTAGTGGTAGAAGGAAAAGTGATCCTATGTTGGTGTTTTAGACCAATCAGCCACTGAGACAATTAAAAAATTATTATTTTACATATTTACACTGATCCTTGGTACACTAATCGTAATCTCAATAAGTTATTTATGTATGACTACCCTGAAATATAAGTACTTACCAGATCTGGACTAAGACCTAACCCTCGTAGTTCTCTAACACTGGACTGTGTGGGTTTAGTTTTTTGTTCACCAGTGGCTTGGGGCTAAAAGACAATAAAACATTCATTCATATGAATGTATTTTTACAATGAATAAAATTAACAATGTTAATCTGTCAAATTTTACATACACAACAATCCTCCTTTTAAAGTCACATTATTTATTTTCAATAATCCTGCTATTCTAAACTAATAACCACCTTGGTGGCTCAGTGGTAAAGTGTCTACCTCCAGTGTGGAAGTTGTGGGTTTGAACCTGACCAGGGAATGCATAGGACTTAAAATTTCAGATACAACTTACTCATATGGCATTAGAAGGAGAAAATATCAACTGGTTCACCTGGTGGCAAGATAATTTGGCTGGGGGTGTTGGATGCCTGTCTGTGGCATACCGACTATGTTAGCTAGCACCTTAACAATAAGCAGCCTTGAGTTCATCACAGTACAAGGTAGACCATTATACAAACTGGACAACTCAAACATACAATAACTTCTTCCATTGATCCTTAATAAGAATAATTTACTTGCTCTCTTTGCAAATAGCTGAAAAATTGCTAATGTGATGTTAAACAACATTACTAACAACCAACCAACCAGACTTTTCTGAAATGCTCACATGACCAAAACAAAATTTCCCTGAAGATAAATAAGGAGTAAGGAGATATATTTGGAATATCTTAACTTTTTTCAATCACTTTCAGTTTAGAGCATCCTCTATAGATTCTATAGGTGCTTTACTCGGTTAACAAGTCAACAGTGGTTTCCAGCATGATTTTGTTCCTCATCCAAAAAACTTATTCAATTTGTAATTTTCAAATACTAACTACAACTTTAAGATACAGTTTTAGGGCTAAGACATATAAAATTGAGTAATTTTTGTTGAATAAATTCACAATATTACCTGTGGGACTAAACTAACATGTACACAACAAAAATCTTCTCTTTTAACACTAAAATGGAAAAATTGTCTGAATGCTTCTATAAATGGCATGCCTTCTATATCACCAATTGTTCCTCCAAGCTAAAAAAAAATAAAAAATAATAATAAATGTTTACATGTAAAATCTGGTAAGCATGTGATACTGTGATTGTTTAATATAAACTAAATACATATGGTTATCAATCAACTTTAAGTCTAAGGTATTAAAATCAACAAGCTCAGAAAGTTTGTTAAAACATATAAAGAATATTATAAAATGATAAATTTAAGGAAAGACAACATCACAGCATGATTAATACATTATTTATTGTATATATATATATATATATATATATATATATATATATATATATATATATACACAATAAATAATGAATTTCTGAATATATATATATATATATATATATATATATATATATTATATATAATATACAATAAATAATGAATTTCTGAGATTCGCTTTTAAGTATAAATTTAGTTTAGATATTAACCATTCTATCTAATGATTTGGCGTATCTCATGTACAATATGAACATGGAGTTACAAATTAAGAGACAAAACAGAAATAATTTAAATAATGCTTAAAAACAGAAAAAAGGTAGATATATGAAGTTAGATGTAAACTTTTATTCAAAAAAGTAAATAAATGCAAATTTGTAGGATTAACAAGAGGCCCATAGGCCTTAACGCTCACCTGAGTATATGTCCAAAATTGTTTGCAAAGCGCAAAAGACGATATATTAGGTACAGAAACTTTACAAGATTTCTCAAGTTAAAACTCCCACAAAACTTAATCAGAAATATATCCACTCACATTTCATTTATAAGTAGCTTATATAATATGCATGAAGTAACTGTAATGCAATGAATTATTTCCGAATCATTCACAAATTTCAGTATACTTATGCAACTATGTCCTTGACCTTTGAACATATATGACCTTGAACCATATATGATCGCCATGTCAATACCTACAATATTCTAATATACATGTCTATACAAAAAGTTAATAGTTTTCAAGATAATAAGCAATTTAAGGCTTTTTTGCAGCTGTGACCTTGACCTTTGAACACATGACCTACAACTATATATCAAAATGATCGTCATATCAATACCTACAATATTCTAATATACATGCTATACAAAAAGTTAATAGTTTTCATATTAATTAGCAATTTTTGTCTTCTTTTGCAGCTGTGATCTTCACCTTTGTACCTATGACCTTGAACCATATATCAAAATGATTGTCATATCAATACCTACAATATTCTAATATATATTCCTATACAAAAAGTTAACAGTTTTCAAGATAATTAGTAATTTAAGTCTTCTTTTGCAGCTTTGACCTTGACCTTTGAACATATGACCTTGAACCATATATCAAAATGATCGTTGCCACAATACCTACAATATTCTAATATACATGCCTATACAAAAAGTTAAGTTTTCAAGATAATTAGCAATTTTAGTATTTATAAGCCAAAAATAACATTTCAGAGGCAACAACTCCTACATGGATTATCATATAGTTATGAAACTTGGTACCTTTTTAAATTTTGTCATGCTGAACATTTTTACAATGTTTTGATTTCAAATTCTCTTATTATTTACAAGAAAAATGCCTAAAACTGCATAAATCACAAATTAGGTCATGACCTTGATTCGTGACCTTGACCCTAATTTAAAGGTCATTTCAAGAAAAAGTCAAAACTGAAAATCTCATGTCATTATCTGTTCAAATAGTGAAGTTATAACAATTTGAAGCCATTTTACGAAATTTTTTAAATTAAACACAAAAACGCGTAACCCATTTTTCGACCAAATTTCACGAAATGAAAAAACTATAGGCTTAAGACTCTAGAGAAGCCAAATATCACATCAGATTTTTTCTCCAATCATTACTTTCGGAGAAGAAGATTTTTTAGGATTTTTGGACCCCTAGGTCACCTTGACCTAGTTTTGGTAGCCATGGCAACGCCATGAACAAATCTGAATTGCACCGGCCCATATATGCTTCTGACTAAGTATCATTGAAATCTGTCCAGCAGTTTTGGAGGAGAAGTCGAAAATAGGTGTTAACGACGCATGCACGCAATCACGCACACACACATGCACATACACAAGCTGTGCCATGCCATAAGCTCACATGACCGTTTGGTCAGGTGAGCTAAAAACTGACACATAATTTGAATTAAATTGATAATGCTTATTCTTTTGCAACAAACAATTTACATTAAACCAAAATTGCATTTTGCCACATTAGAAGGATATATAAAGCAAGGATGGAGCCAAAAACAGGATTATTTACCGTGACTCAGTTCATATTAGAAAATAATTTATTTGTAGCTGCCCTTAAAAAATCTACAAAATATTTGTCTTTTATCTTTCTCTGACATAGGGTGGATAAACAGTTATTTTATAAATTCATTTGAATCAATATAATATCTACCTCTACAATACAGACTTCTGGTGTTTTATTATCTCCATCAACTGGTATCTTAGCAACTCGTTCTACCCATTCCTGTATGGCATCCGTTATATGTGGTACAACTGTAACAGTCCAAAAAGTACTTAAGATTTTCAAAAAATAAAAGGCAAGGGATTTCTAGTTTATAAGACTCATCTGAAGAAATGTACCTGATTTGTAGTTTAAGAAGCTTGCCTTATAGTTCATACAAAACTATTTGTGAACACTAAAAATAAATGTCACGAAGACACAAACATTACCATATACATGTTTACTGATATCATAAACAAGTCAGAAATGTAATATTATATGTACTGATGACAAATATGAAGACTTTCAGTTTTAACGAAAAAGATAAAAAATAAAAACCTAAATAAAATGTTTCTAAAATGACATATTTTTATTGAACATCTCTTTAAAACTGCACAAATTTTATAATTATTTAATAATTTTACCTTGTACAGTTTTCCCGAGATAGTCGCCCCGTCTTTCTTTATTGATGACATGTTGATATATCTTCCCAGTTGTTATATTATTATCTCTATGTAGAGTTACATCTAAAAACCGTTCATAATTTCCTAAATCTAAATCAACTTCTCCACCATCATCAAGTACAAATACCTCACCTGTGAATGTACAAAAGTAAAAATTTACATTATCCTAAATACAACAGAAAAACATAATATACTGGAATATAGAGGGTACCTAGAAGCGATCATTTGGATGTGATTGTCAGATAAATTTTTTTTATTGAACCTTCAAATTGCACTTCTACCAATATCAAAGACTTTTGCAATCACATGAAAATTAAACATATGATTAAAAAATTTTGAGAGACAAATGTGTAAAATACCGATAATTCAAAATGCTTTTGTTTGTCTTTTATTCCCAAGGACATAGAGGTTTTTTTAAAATTTATAAAAATGACCTTTTTACAGTTTTAAAATAGTAAAATACTGTAGTTAAAACTTTTGTAATTTTAATTTTTTATTTCACAAAAATATTATCATTATTTACAAACCATGCTCATAGGGTGAAAATGTTCCTGCGTCTATGTTAATGTAGGGATCTATCTTTATGGAAGTGACACGAACACCACATGATTTGAGAATCAGACCCAGGCTACTAGCAATAACTCCTTTACCAATCCCACTAATCACGCCTCCAGTGACGAGGACGTACTTCATAGCAACACTACGGATAAGGCTTGCCAGTGTGACAGGGTTATCACTATAGTCTATTCTAAAAAATATAAAAGTTAGTCATTTTAAAAATAAATATACTGTGATACAAGTATAATGATAATGATAAGCATTCTGTTCAATTAATTTTAAATACTAATTGAAAGTAGTTTCCAATTTTATAATAAACCTGGAGAAATGACCAATCATAATACTCATCAAAATTCAGTGCATGTTTAATTTTGACATTTGACTTTTGAGCAGCAGTAGTCCAAACTCTATCTGTTAATTCATTAACACTGCACAGACAGAAATAATGTTCAAATATTTTGGTGGTCAAAAACAAGTTGCATGTTTAAATGAAATTTAAACCAAAAATTAAAAGTATTAATAACAATAATAATAACAAATAAGATAACATTACAAGAATTGAATTAAAGGTCAGCACATGAAACTCCATGTTGGTGCAAAAATACTGGACATTTTAACATTCAAACAATATACTAAACCATATTCATTATTACTAAAACCCTATTTTTCATGGATATTAGCCACAATGTACCTGAATGTAATTTTACTATTTATTCTAGAAACAATGTTTTGTCTGGAGGTGACCTGACGTATAATGTCAGTCTCTGCTCAACATTTTTTTTAAAAAGTCTGCATTTTCGGTAAAATTTTCAATTTTACTTCAACTGAAAAACTTTTTATGTCCAACAACTCCACCTTTTTATCCTTATAAGGCATGACCTATTAAACTATTGAGGTCAGTAAAATTTGCATGATTATTACCTCAATGTTATATAATTTCAACTAGAATCAATATTTTCAAAATAGCTTCAATTATATTTTTAATACTAGTATTGCTTGAGTTACATTTTTTATTTCTGGTGTATAATTAGTGTTTTCAAATGTATACATTTGAATGCATCATTCCTATAACATTTTCTGTCTTCAGGAGGTTGTCTTAAAATATGACTTGTCAGAAAAATGAGTTAAGTAATGGTGTTTAACTTTCCAGTCACAAATATTTCACTTATATTGAGATGCCGCCAACTATAGGCAAAAGTGCTGAAATTTTGCATGTGTGCATGATAGCATTATACAGCAGGATTCTTTATCGTGTCATGCCTACCTTAACATGGGACTTCGTTTATTTTAAGCTCTCATTCAAAAGAACTGTGACTTTTATTTAGTAATGCTGTGTGCTTTGTCAAAGAACAGTCACTACCTACTTTTACTCTAGGGTCAGACCCTGTCAGGTTCTATCCCATGACCTCCCACTTATGGAGCGAGTCAGAAAAAATGAGAAAAAACACCTTTTACTTGTTTAATATTTTTCTTTACCAAGTTGTAACTACTTAAATAGGGTATTATTTTTTAAGATTAAGTGAATTTTCAAGCAAACAATAGAAATATGGAAGAAAAATTAGAGAAAATTACCTTAAATTTACCATTAAATTGTTTGGAGAATGTCCTTCAGGTAATGTCAATGAACATGACCTCTAATGGCCACATGCTCAGAGTTTGTAAGTGTTCAACCCTATTTTCTGTTGTAATAGACCATTTGCCAATTAAATGTTCCGAGTCATTGTGAATCATTTCCCTATTTAGATATTACAATGACGGGGACAAAACCTCTGAATTTTCGGGTTTATTCATACAAAAGCACTGTTTTTACCAAATGTAGTTTCTATGTTGTCATTTTATTTAAAAAGTTTACCAAACAAGCCTAAATACATTTGAGACATGATATGCAAAATAAAATGGTTAAAAAGATGAAAATCTTATTTTTAGCTTTTTGTTTGCCAAGAGAAGTCATGTTTTATGTAAGGAAAAACCCTGAGAACTGTCCGGTCAAGTTGTAAAATCTTAATAGAAAACTGATTCATATTTTGGTCGGAATTTTAATTGGCAAATCCTTTATCATAATTTGGTTATGTCATTTGTGATGTCATCCACATTACCAGGCATCAATCAAACCTTATAAGGATTAAAAACATGGAGTTGTTGGACATAGAAAATTTTCAGTTTGAAGTGAAATTGAAAATTTTACATAGTGTGCAGATGTTTTAAAATAAGATTTTGTGCAGAGACTGACACTGTACATTAGGTCACCTTCAAACATTGTCATTAGAATAAATTATAAAATTATATATAGTATGGCTACAATCCACAAAAACAGTTTTATAAATCATGGATATGGTTTAGACTTCATGTATAAGTATTTTCAGTACAATTCATACGACATACATATATGTATAGATTACTGACCATGTTTATTCATTTTACTATGATTTTTGTGTAAACTGAATTTTTAGAACTTAGGTTACCTTGGTCTGCATGTTAAAATTTTTAAAAACAAAATTAATTTTCAACATAAAGTAATACGAAAGAGTCATTTTAAATATTTCTTCATTCGAATGGAAAAATAGAAGTCGGACCATTACAGTCTATATGTATTTCACAAAGAACGGAATGAGCTCATAAACCATCCCCAATTTTGTGAAATCGACTGATTATTTAATAGAGCAGAGGTTACCATATAAAATCGGTCGATGTAAGATTCAAAACGGTAAAACCATATTTCTAGGAAAGTAAACTTACTTAAAGAAGAGGAATTCCAGATAATCTTATTTGGTATTATTTCTAATTTTGCGGTAAATTTTCATTTAAAGAGCATCCGCCAATTTGCACGTTGTTTATTGCATTCGGAACATTACGAACACTACCACGATGAAAACTTCAGACGGGTTACGAAATTGAAAACCGGAATTAATTACGATAGACTAACATATTTCACGGCTAAAGAAATGGACTGCTTTTATTTCTTATTGTTTCGGTTTTCTAAATTATTTTTTTAATCAATGATAACCACATTAATTAATAACGACAGTTAACAGAACATTACATTGTTTCGTTTTTAAAATAGATTTTTAAACATGATTAATTAACTAAGTGACAAAAAAAGTAGTATCCGGGTTCGGAAAAAATTACCCCTAAATCATTTTTCAATTTGGACCTTATTGTGTATTGTTTAACCCGGTTACCAGATGGCGTTTTTAACACTTCATGGCAACGGAAGCTAAACAGGTGACAACCGTTTAGCGGAAAATGTTTTGGTGATGGATTAATTATTTATTACAACTGAAACAAGGCCAAACATTTTAAAATCGTTAAGGTATTTATTTTCAATGTTATGTGGGTGTTTATTATGTTCATTACATATCTCTATTAACTTTCGTTGCATTTACAGCCCCAGTCTGAAAGCAAAATATGTTCATCAGTGGACATCATGCAGACGAAATCGCATTCAGATTAGCTGCATTTTATACTTCATTTGCTTTCTGAATAGGACATTAATTTTGCTGCTCAAAGCTTTTTGCTACTCAAAGCGGTAAATTCCAGAGTGTTATTTTGATGACTTAAAAATTACTAAATTTTAAACTGAATTATGGCTAAGCTGGTGGTTCATTTGGAATGTAAGCATGTTTAGGGACAAGTGTTAGTTCAAGAGAGAGTAATACATAAATACCTTTCTCTGACTCTTCTTGTAATCTGTCTTAACCTTGCAATCTGAATGTCTGCAGCATATCAATGCAAGAATTTTTAATCACAGTCATGCAAGCTTGACTATTCCTATTAGTCATCTATTATATGTGACCTGTTTCACTTGATCTCAGAAGCTGCATTATTAAACATTACCCAACTCAATTGATCACAGAAGCTTTAAGGAACTCACTTGAGCACAGGATATTCTTTGTTAGTCACTTGATCATAAAAAGCCTGATTATTATGTTACTGAAAATCACTTGATCAAAAAGAAAACTTTGCTGTTATTCAAAAGTATTCACTCAATCAAATAAGTTTGTCTTGTTTCCAACGAAACTCAATTGATCTCATAAGTTCCCATCATGGTCAAAAGCACCCACTTGTTCACATAAATTTGCCTCAGAACCAATGGTACTGATAAAATTTATACTATTACTCAGTAAACAACTTGACTGTAATTCAAATGTACTTGCTTGATCACATGATAAGTTTGCCTCATAGTCAGTTATACTCACTTGTTCATATAACCTTGATTGTTATCAACAGTACTTACTTGTTCTCATAAGTTTTCCATCATTTTCCACAGCACTCACCTGTTCATATAAGTTTTGCATCATTTTAAACAGTACTTACTTTATCATAAGTTTAAGTCAAGTGTACCAACCTCCCTTGATCAGCAGACTCATGTGACAACAATAATTTAGTTTGTCAAAATGAAATAATTATGCTGGTTTCTAAATTACTAAAAATTAATCTATAAGCATTGAATTTTAAATTCAAGTGAGTTAGCATCCATGCAGTTCATTCATTGACCCAAGTGAATATCGAATTCAAATATCAAATAAATATATTTATTCCATTTATCCAAAATACAGGTCATCACCATGGCTTTAGCTGTTCAACCAACATCACTGTTACCAGAGTCACAGGGTGTACAGTTTACAGCCAGACCTGCCTTACGGACTCGAGATGGTTTACAATCAAGAACTGGCCGTGCATCTTCTCTTGGTAAGTTACTATTGTTATAAACTTGCACATATAGCCTAACATGTCTTATATATTTACACTTATTTAGAGGACAGCAAATTAATAGAGTAATTTTACTTATTATCAAGGGTAGTTACATTAAAAATGTAAGAATGTAATGTATATACATGTAATATGTATGAAGTAATCAGTGAGCTGATATTTTAGATGTAAATTGGTTTTGAAAAAAAAGATATGGGTATAAGCTGTCTTGATATGGACTATATTAGCTCACCATTTGACTGGTGTTATTAAATGAAAGGTGAGAGATATATTTAATTTTTACCTAATTTTATTTTCTAGGGAGCCAACCTGACAGCGGAGTTATGACTCCGAATGGTAGTTTGTCAAGTATTGAAGTTGAGGCTCTATTACGAGAGAAGGTGAGGGCCAATCATCAAAATATCATGCAGGTAAGATATATAATTAACTTTAACATCATGTAGTGTGTAGTTAAGTGGAAAGAATGTCAGTTATAGACAACTGGTGGTCACAAAATTTAAACTTTAGGAAATTATCTGAAGTTGACTAAAAACTTGAAAAGTCACAAGTCATGTACACTGGGACTATTTGACATTTATTTGTGTCTGGGCGGATTTATTAATATAATTCTAATTGATTAATAAAAAATGTGTGATTTTAGATGTACATGATTTTAAACAGATATAAAACCCACAAACATTATAATGAATGTACAATTTGATAAATAAGAAGTGCAAATGTTCAGAATAAATCTAATTAAATGGCCATGTTAAATCTAATGACTGTGTGCTTAACAAAGTGTAGCCAATATCTGTTGGCATTGCAATGATTCAAATATAATAAACTTTAAAATGTGGTTTAAAAATTTATATATTGTATTTGTTGGTTTGGTTAAAATTAGTAGGTGTTGTGGTTAAAACTACTACATGCGTATTACTGTCACATAAAGGTGATATGGTAAAATTGTATATCAGTTATATGTATAAAAGATGGTGTGGTTGAATGACAAACAGATTGCAAGTTAAAAATGGTTTATTTGTATCACTTATATGGACAGTGAGATATATAATGATACATCAATTATTTTACACAATGTGGTGTGGTTATATAATAAGTTAGTAGATAAAGTGGTGTAAACTGTTCTGTTAACAAATACAGTTAATTAAAAATTAACACATGAGTTACCAGGTGTGGCTGAATATTACAAATATACCTGATAACCAGGTGTGGTTACTAATTAATTAAGTACCAGGTGCTGTGGTAAATACTGGTATATCAATCGCATACACATAAGATGGTGTGGTAATAATTATCTATCAGATTTACAGTAAGTTGTATTGTATAGGTGAAAGTAAAATATAAAAACTGCTTGAATATGAAATATAGATGTTTGATCATGTGTACTAATACAAAATATTTACACTTAGTACATAAATAAAAAGTAAATATTTCTTAAACACTTTCACCTGTATGTATCGGTAGTACATGTATTTATATAAAAACTTTTATCTATTAAATACTAATTCCAATATTTATCTATCTATTATGTTTTGTCTTTTATTCCTCTAATTCTACTAAAACTAATACCCAGTATTTCAATCAAACTTGAACTTAGATGTTTTCTCTGTCTCGGTTTCAGTTTCACCTGAAGTATTGTTAATTGTCATAGATTAACATAACAACTGCATGAGTAATTTGATATGTTTGGTCTGCTTAATGATTTATATTCTTCATGCTTGATTAGGTTTTTTTATACATGACATTATGGATTTTACTTGTGCAGTTAAACCTTGACCACTTGATCAATGCGGTTAAGCTCAAATAGTAGAGTGCTCGCTCCATAAATGGGAGGTTGTGGGTTTGAACCCCGGCCAGGTCTGACCCAAGTCTTGAAAGTGGGTAGTGGCTGTTCTTTCGCCAAGCACTCAGCATTACGAAATGAGAGTCATGGTTCTTTCAGATGGGAACTGAAAACAAATGAGGTCTTGGTCACAGCAGGCATGTAACTATAAAGAACCCTGCTGTGTAATGCCACCAGCACAATGCACAGGCAAAATTTTGCACTTTTGCCTATAGCTGACGTCTCGATATAAGTGAAATATTCTCGACTGGGACGTTAAACATCGTTACTCAACTCAACTAAACCTTGATCGTTTTCTCCATTTTTTTTTTTTTTCAATCATATTTTGCCATTGTAAAGTGGTTTTTACAATAAATCATGTAAAAAGTCTAAAAGAAATAGACTTTGGGACTTTAAAATTAATGTTTCCATAAGTGAGGTGGTAAAGTTTATCAGGGGTATTACATCAGTATATCCAGGTTTTACTGTATGTTAAATAGCCCTTAGTTCCTCTTGAAAATGAATCCAATAATTTGAATTTTATTTATTTAAAAGGATAAAAATTAGCATGATTTTAACTGAAATGAATAGCTTAGTTCTAAATACCAAATTAAGTCTTTTATTATGTCCATTATTTAGTTCTTTATTCACTTCTTTTTGTATTTGAAAATAACTAACACTATGTTGTAATAAAGGAGTTTATTCAACATTCCTGTCTGAATTCAGGTGTATTTGTTCATATCATGATTCTCCATTAGGATAATGGATATGATGAATCAAAAATCAATGGTTTTAATAAGCTTCGATTTAAATATGGGAAGAAATATTGATTCTGCAGTCCATACCTTGTCAATTTCATGTCAGGGATTAAAAAAAGAGAAATAAATAAGTAAAATGAGTAAATTAGTTATATACTGGTTCTTATGTAATGCAGACAAAATGATAGATTCTTTAAATTGTGGGGAAATTTTTTTTGTGTAATTTCAGAATTTTTTTTTAAATAAATGTTTTTCTTAGTTACTGATAAGAGATATTGTATTAATGGTGAGCAATGATCAGATAAGTCTCTGTATATCCCTGTCTAACACTCTTAGCATGATTATATAGGGAAAACATTTAATGTACATTTTTAAGTCAGTTCATTTTTATGAAAAGAAACATTTCAAGTTATTGGCATATTTTAATTTTCTGATTTACAGTTTTCCAATTTATAAGACATGAAAACTACTCCTCAGATCATATAAAAAATCTGCGATTTTGGAAATTTTTGAGTGAGACTTTTACATGAGTTGAAGCTGTTTTTCATCAAATTTTAGCTTGAAAACGACCTGCGTAAATTTCACGGGTGTGTAAATTACATGGGTTTTTATGGTACTGGTGGAATAAAGGAATTGTGACTCTAAAGAAAAATGATTTTTTGAGAAATCTTCATTCACAAAATACATAATGATTAGCTACTGTATTTACTATCAGCTTAATGTGGTCATTTATTTATGTGTGATGCCATCTTAAAGGACCAAAGAGTATGCAAATGGAAGAATAAAACAGTCTAAAAAGAAGAGGAAATCCTTATCGCTCTGTGTTTCTTTAGTTAGCTATAGGCTTTTGTGATAAAGAGAACTTTATTTATGCTCTTTTTATTAATAATAATTTCATCTAAAAAGCTATTTAAAATCCTAGGGGAATTGAAATATTTCACAATTATATTTTACCTATTTTTAACATATGTTTTTTGTTTCTATTTTCAGGCATTCATGACATATGATGTAGATCACAATAATGGTGTAACTAAGGGTGAATTCCGTCGGGTTTTGGAATCTTTTTGTTTACCCCTGAACACAGAACAGTTTGAAGCAGTGCTAGCTAAGGTATCTACCATAGCACCTGCTCAAATTTACTGTAACAGTTTTACATAATCTATATAACATTGTGGTAACCAAGATCCTGCAATCAATTTGTTCTTAATACATTTTTTTTTACACTTTTGTCTCAATTTTCATTTTGTTTTTTCCATTTTTAAGATATTTTATTTTTACCTATTAGCTTGGCATTTTTTTATGACTTTTTCATAGGATATTATAGAAGTGTGTTTTCATGTTTTAGATATTTTTCCCATGCACAATTATATATATTGATCACATTTTATCCCTTTTAGATACACTTCTTTTGTTTAAACTTATTTGGAATCTTTTTCTTACCTCAAACTCTCATCCTAGATTTTGTTCTATTTTTTAAAACTTTTTTATGAATACCAGAGTATGGTGAATGAAAAATGCAGCTTTTTTTCATTATTTTTTTTTTAATTAGATTTAATAATAATATTATTAATTATTTTATCATTTTTTTCACACTAAGATATGAAAATGATCAATTATTTCAATGAAAACTAAAAAGAATACCACATTTATGTTCCAAGATAATTTTTGAAAACACATTTGCTTTTTTTTTGACTAATGATAAACATATATAACTTTGTTTTGAGTGAGTTGTTGTGACTTAAACTTAACCCGGAATCTTGAGGTATGTTAACTTATCTGTCATGAACTGCCTGCATGTAAGTCAGCTATTTTTAATATTTTATCAAAATTTTTAATTTTTTAATACTGAATTAAAATTTAGTCGCTATTTCTTTACTAACATGTCTCTTAAAATAACTTTTCTCTCATGAACTGCCTGCATGTTAGTCAGCCATTTCGAATATATTATCGAAATTTTTACTTTTTTAAAACTGAATTAATTAAAATTTAGTTGCTGTTTTCTTTACTAACATGTCTCTTAGAATTAAACTCTCTATATCTAAGCTTTTAGGTAGTCATCTACCCTAGCCATGTAAAATGGTTTTATGCATTCCAATTTTTTTTTTTTTTTTTTTTTAAACCTGTAGATATGATGTATTTAATACATTTCCTCAAAGCTTAACCTTTCAGCTGACGAAGATTGAAGATTGCCTTCACTTACTTCAACTAATACTGTATTTCTTTGTTGATTTTACATTGTGACTTTAGATTGTGTCAAAAACTCCTAGCAGAGCTTTTAGGAATTAAAAACAGAAAGAGATGATTAAATAATACTATCTGTATCTAGTAAAAATATATTCATATTGAACAACTATTTCTTTCATTTTGATTAATACTTAAAATTTTGATTGGATTGGATTAATGGTGATTTATGTCTCAGTCCAGATTCTTTCAATTATGTTGAGGTGATCAGACCTCAGATGGTGGAGAAAAACTGGAATTTCAAAAATAAATAAATAAATAAACAATGAACTTCGGCAAGTAAACTGACAAACTTTCTCACACTAGAATCTGCCCAAATGGAATTTATACCTAGGTAATAAAAGTGCACATTTGAGACTGCTTGGGCACCAAGGCCCCACATAAGATTTGGGCCATGAAGCATAAATAACCTGTATTTGACTGTTGCTTGTGTAGGTTTTGTTTTTTAGTAGGGAACCACTAATGTCATTTAATGCCTTGTGTCTCAGTAATTTTACCATATTTATGTATACCAGTATTAAGATTTAAAACTCTGACATAGTATCTGTATTTATGATATGAAACAAAATAAAAATATGATATAGTCTTTCTTTTCTTTTTATTCTCTTATGTAAAAAACATCAAAATTAACTATACATGCTATTTAAATTAAGTTAATGCTTTAAATAAACTTTTATATACAAATATGTTATATAATTTTTAACCCTAAATTCCTCATTATATACAATATATATATTGATAGTATTTAATCTAAAACATAAAAGTAAAATCTGTTTGAACTGAGTATTGAATAACTAAACCAGATTTGATCATAATTTTGTATCATACAATGCCTCTGTGGTATTATATTATAGTGTACTGTATATGTAAAACTTGATTTGTAAAATGTCAAACTTAATGAAAATGTTTACAAATCAGTAGCCAAACCTGTGCTTTGACTTGGAGGGACAAAAACTATCTGAGTTATGTTATGTTATGTCACCTGGAAGTAATTATTCCACAAGTTAAATATATCTGTCTTTATGTGTATAAAAGAAACTACCATAGTTGCTCAGGTTTCAGTTCAAACAGGTTTCACTGTTCAAATCTCCAATATATGCATGCATATATACCAGTATCTTGTAATGATATATTAACAGAGATGTTTCCAGATCCAATAATTGTAAGAAATAAATAAAAAAAAACAGTATTATACAAAAATCAGTAGATCTGGCAAATTTCTGTCTACGGTTTACATATTCATGTACAATGTTAATCTGTACATATAGACAAGTTTGTGTTTTGGTTATCAATATTTTGCATGTTATTTCAGAGATTTGAGGGTGTTTTTATAGCATGGAATATTAAATATTTTTGTAAAAAAAATTATTATCTTGTAATGCATGTTATAAATTCAGACATTAGATGAAATATTCTCAATCCTATTCACCTTGTTGTAACCTGGTTGGAAAAATACCTCCCTTGTGATTTTTTTTCTGTTTTAAGCAAGGATTATGCCAATGATAATGTCAATCATAATAAGTAGTCTAAAAGTATATTTGTTTTAAACTTAGTAGGTGATTATGATTTTTAGAATTTTTTAATTTAATTGATTTTGCTGAAGTATACAATAAAATATGCATCAAATTTTTCTAGAAAAAAAAAATCAGTCACTTTCATTGTAAATTGATGCATTGGAAATTATAAAGTTTATAGTATTTTAAAATTCATAACATTTTGTCAGTCATCACTATTTTAAATCCAGATTTTTTTAATATCATTTATTGACCATATAAACTAGGTCTTATGAATTAAATTGTATTTTGTATAGGTGGACAAACATCCAAATGGAACTGTTAAATATTCAGATTTTATGGATAAATTTTATGGTCAAAATGTAAAGATGGCACCACCAGAAAGATGGAGTGGCTTCAAAAGGTACACATAATTTTTTTTGTATACTTGACCACCAGTTTGTGAATATTCAATTCTGGGCCACAAGAAGAATCAGAATAAAACTTGTCAAATGACATCATGGATATTAACTGTCATCAGATTCTCTTGTGACATCATTGATATTAACTGTCATCAGATTCTCTTGTGACATCATGGATATTAGCTGTCATCAGATTCTCTTGTGACATCATGGATATTAACTGTCATCAGATTCTCTTGTGACATCATGGATATTAACTGTCATCAGATTCTCTTGTGACATCGTGGATATTAACTGTCATCAGATTCTCTTGTGACATCATTGATATTAACTGTCATCAAATTCTCTTGTGACATCATTGATATTAACTGTCATCAGATTCTCTTGTGACATCATGGATATTAACTGTCATCAAATTCTCTTGTGACATCATGGATATTAACTGTCATCAGATTCTCTTTTGACATCATGATATTAACTGTCATCAGATTCTCTTGTGACATCATGTTACTTTAATATCCAAGTTTTGACATCAAGTGATAGGAAATACATTCATATCTTGTTTTTGCATCAAATTATGGGAGGGGTCACTTCAGTATGCAGTTGTTGATATCAATTACTTGAAACACTTTGCCTATCCAGTTTTTGACATCACATTAATGTTATTTTATATAATTCAGGATGGTACCACCAGGATCAGCCAAGGAAATCAATACTAGACATGGTAGAAAAAATGATCAGAGACAAAGTAAGTTATGTATGAAATTATTGTTTATTTAGATTATTTTCTGTATATTCACAAAGCATACAAAAGCAAATTAAAAAAAAAAAAAAAAAAAAAAAAAAAATCAACAGGTGTAAATGATGCATTACTGCAATAAAAAGCTCATTTCACTGGCGATATATTGAGGGAGTCAATAGAAGATTTTAAGGGGCATTCTAACAAGGTTTTAGTGTATCTGGTTTTAGAGATATTCATTTAGCCAGACATTGTAAAATCTTCAACAAATCTTTCCTGTACACCTTGCTACATTGTACATTGACAAAAAGTCCTCAAGCGTTACAATATAAACTCCATTTTAAAATTAAAAGAAAGATATACATGTATATAAAATATCCATGTAATATAAAGTTTTTTAACAATTAGATATGAAATTAATTGACAAATTAATTTGTATTTTTTTTCAGGTTTCTTCTAATTTGAAGTCTGTTGTTAAAGCATTACAGTTATTTGATTATAACAGAGATGGCAAAATACAGCGTCATGAATTACGAAGAGTTCTAGAAAATTATTGTTTTAAATTATCAGATCAACAGTATGAAAAGTAAGTCAGTATCAGTTTTAAAATATAATTATTGATGATGAGGTTCAACAGACAAAGGCATGAATCTGTATATTGAATATGATATAATACTATTTATGATTGTCTTCATGTTATAAATTTTTAACGTAACATTGTAGTCTGAAAACGAACAGCATAGTTTATCAAAACCTAGCAAAACTGTCCAATTTTTAAATGACAGCCATTTATTTTAAATTGAAAAAAAAAAAAATCCACAAAAGTCAAAAATGAACATTATCTAGAATTATCCATGGTACATATTATGACATTTAACTGTATGATTAAGCTATACAGTATATTTATATTTACCTTTTCTTTTTATTTCCAGATTGTGGAACAGGTATGATTTCCATCACACTGGAATGGTAAACTACAAAGACTTTTTACAGCGTTTAGGTATAGGTGTGTCACAGAGAGCCAAACCAAACATAGAAGGTGCTAAAGGAGGTGTGTAGATTAACAAAAAAACTTGAAATACATGTATATTCTATGAGATTCTTCTTAGAAATGTTTAATGTGATGATGTAAAAATCATTCCTAATGACCTCAGATTTCATTTTTTTTATTCTCTAGCATTCATTGTGACCATCCTATGTGTATGACAGGTAGATGTTAGTTATCCTCTTGTTAGGTGTTAGGGAAATATAAATTAAAAAATGCAACCAAACAAACTTGTATATAAAACTATTTGTTAGTGAAAACTAGAGCAGATTGCTTCAATAAGATCTGTATATGCCATCTGACGACTTTGATTTTCTATCTAGATATACCTATGATCAGTTTCCTTGGATATATTTTCAGAGGTCAATTACTTGTACACTTAAACATTTACATTAAGACAATATTTATAAGAACCTGTGGGTGGACTTTATTGAAAGGTTTTATGGTATAAAGACCACCTTCATACAAACTCCACATGTTAAGGTCCTTTGGACTTTACATACATGTTTTAACACATAAAGACCACCTGTCTAAGAAGTCTTTATTCCTATGGAAAAATGGGTGGTCTTAATACAAAGGTTTAACTGTTGAAAAACCACCTTTCTATAAACTCCATTTTCAGATCCTGTGGATGGACTTTATATACATGTTTTTACACATTAATACCACCTTTCTAGGAAGGCCTTATTTCTTAAGTCCAGTGGTGGTCTTTATATAGAATGTATTTCATTTTAAAGCCTTTATATTGTTTACATAAGGGTACTTTTGGTTGAAATATGATGCATAGAACCTTTAAAAAAATTTTCTTAATGAACAATTGGTCTTTATTTAGAGGTGGTCACTATGTAAGGTTTTGGTGTACATTGGCTGACTGTGTCAGATAACAGTTTGTCTTTATTTAGAGGTGGTCACTATGTAAGGTTTTGGTGTACATTGGCAGACTGTGTCAGATGACAGTTGGTCTTTATTTAGAGGTGGTCACTGTGTAAGGTTTTGGTGTTCATTGGCAGACTGTGTCAGATGACAGTTGGTCTTTATTTAGAGGTGGTCACTGTGTAAGGTTTTGGTGTACATTGGCAGACTGTGTCAGATGACAGTTGGTCTTTATTTAGAGGTGGTCACTGTGTAAGGTTTTGGCGTACATTGGCTGACTGTGTCAGATAACAGTTTGTCTTTATTTAGGTGGTCACTGTGTAAGGTTTTGTAAGGAGTGACTGTGTCAGATAATTTTATGTTAATCTATATTGCATGATTTGGTGATAAACAAGTATACATTTTCATATAATTTCCAAGAATAAAATTTTACTATTTCTTCTAATTAATATTTTTATGAAATAAGAATTGTTGTTTTATTTCAGAAAAGTTTAGTGTAAGATAAATTTTATATAGTTAATTGTTGTAATTATACACTGCATGTAATTCTATCAATTGACAGCCACCAGAATTTGTATAAACAATTATTCAAGTTGGAATGGTTTTGTTTCTTATTCTCAATTTTCAAATCAAATTAATCAATCTGATTCCATTTGAAATCTTTCATATTAAAATAATTTGTTTGGTTTTATAGGAAACTGTTTTCATATCCAGTGAATCTGTTCCTTGGAAACTCAACACTGATATAAATGAAACTCATTTGCTAGGGTACAATTTTACCATACAAAACCTCTTTTTCTGTTACCAGTATTCATAATCATCATTAGTTCTGGTTAAAAAATATATCACCAATAATTTCACAATTAGCTAAATTTTCATTTTTGCTGTAATACCAGCAAGTATAATTGCAATGGAATTGAAACATTTAAAATGTTACAAAATGTAGTTGATGAAAGGATTCATTCATAGGTGCCATCAATTTTTTAGTAAAATTATGATCACATATATAAACTTTATGCTTCTCTGCATCAAAATTTGATTTGAATTCACTGTAGTTCAAGTTTTACAATTGATTATTTTGAGATTTTACAAGTTAAATGTGACTGCAAAAATTATAACCCAAAAAATGTGCCAATGAAAAAAGTGATATAACAACATCACCAGTTATAGATAACCATGTGCTTACAAAAATGATATTGAGACATCACACCAGTTACAGGTCAGCAAGGATTGATAAATGTCCACTGTATTATATTTTGCATGGTATTAAGTAAACCACCTGTTTCAATTTGTATTGTCCATTTGGACATAAAGTTTCTATTTGCTTGTTATCACAGCTTCAAGTTATATTTACAAACTTGAATGGATTATTAATCAAACAAGGCATGTAAAATATACACAAAAAATATTTCTTTGATAATGCTATATTATATATACGTATACACCATTGTAAGAAAGAATATACATGTATATGGATGGCTTAAAGCATGGATAATATCACTATGCACAGAGAACATGTTAATTTTTTGTTTTACCATTATTATTTTTAGAGGACATATTCTTATTTTCAGTTAAAAATATGAATAAAAAGCAGTTTTTCACCATAAAAATTCACCAAAAAATTGCACCCATCAAATATTGCATGCAACTTTTTTTTTAAATTTTATTTGTAGTATGTTTGAAGAAATAACTCACATATTTCCTTATAAATGTTTAATAAATCTAATTCTTTGCAAACTTGATACTAATTCCACATAAAGGAGTTGAGTTATCTCCCCTTAAGAATTTTTTTCAATTGCAGGAGAAATTTGATTTTTTTTAAAAACATAGAGAACATTGTTTGTATTTGTTTTTTGTCTTCTTTTAAACTGAAATGTAGGTAACTTAAATACTGTGGAAACTTGATTAAAAAAACAAAAAGCAGTTCAAGAATTTATTTATTTATTTGGTTTTTTTTTGTCATTTCAGCATTATTCTGGACACAGAATCCCCAGGGAGGCAATGCTAACAGCAATAACAAAATGGTGGATAAACAGAAACAAGAAGATTTAGCTACATTACCTAAACTAAACTTTGATCAGATAGAGGCTGTATTCAGATCAAGGGTTTGTTTTACTTATATTGACATATTTTCTCCAAGTTATTGTTTGGATCTAGGTTGCTGAGTGGTCACAGGTCACATTGCCTCTCACTGCCTAGGTTTGAATCCCACTCAGCAGATGCTAGTGTTAGGAAGTTTGTCAGTTCTCTTGTTGAAGGTCTGTGAGTTTCTCTATCATCCATGAACAGATAACCTTTATATATAAGTAAAAGAATCTTAACTGAGGTGTAAAATACCATTAATCCAATCTAATCCACCATTAATCCAATCTAATCCACTCAGAGATTAAGTTATATTTTAATCAATAAATGCCACTGTAAATCTTGACTGTGTAAAATA
This sequence comes from Tegillarca granosa, assembly GCA_029721355.1. Lineage (NCBI taxonomy): Eukaryota > Metazoa > Mollusca > Bivalvia > Arcoida > Arcidae > Tegillarca > Tegillarca granosa. The sequence goes on from CM056596.1 coordinate 48,455,764, forward strand.
TTAATTTCCAATTTTTCTATTTATTAAGCCATTACTACAACTTTCCACAACAATATTTTCTGTGGTTAGATGCTTGAGACTTTTAAATGTAACTAAAAGTACACAACTGATTAAATGTGGTCACAGTGCCTCACTGCCTAGGTTAAAATCCTATTTGGGCAGATCATAGTGTGGGAAATTATTCATTTCCCTTAATAAAGATCACAGTTTTTTCAGGTCAAGTTTCTTCCAACATCCCTAATTGATATAAGGGAAGGAATCTTGACCTAGTCACAAAACTCCATCACTCCATTCCACTCTTGTTAGGTTTTTTTTTAAAAAAATATAAAGTTTGAATTGATTATAATCTTGATATGTTTTGATAAGTCTTCAATGGCTTAAATAAACATCATCAATTAAAAAACAGAAGATGAAAAATGTAATGGTTTGGTTAAATTCATATTCATTTTTAAAAGAAGTACATGTATATAAAATCTATATGCTTGTAAAGATAATCTATCTATTATTGTTTATTATTCCAAATCCCCCACCCACACCACCTAACCTGCCCCTCCCCGCCCCACCCCGCCCCAAAAATCATTAAAATAAAATAAAAATTAAAAATAAATAGATAAATAAATAAACAAATAAATAAATAAATAAATAAATAAATAAATAAATAAACATGCCTTATTGATAATTTTTTCAATTTGTTTCAGATGAAGCAGAATTATTTGAACCTGAAGAAGATCTTTATATCCTTTGATCGTCATTTAGATGGTTTTATCACCATTGATGACCTTAAATCAATCTTAACACACTTCACAATACCAATGTCTGACCAGCTGTTTGGACAATTAATGGAAAGGTAATTAAATGATACTACAGTGAAACCTGTCTAAATCAAACACCCTTAGAACTGAATATTTTGACTTAATTAGACAAGTATTTGGTTTACACAGATTAATTAAACATACAATATTAACAGTATGTTCTAAGATATTAGTTCAGTTTAGATTCACTTTGGGTTTTTTAAACATTTGTTCTTCACAGATTCCACTATGTTTGTTATTGTAAAGTCTTTGGTTTTCACTGGTTTCATGCAGTAGAATTTATTTTCCCTTTGCTGATAGTGTATTGATGATGGTGTTTGTTTTTTATTAAATCTGTGTAGAGTATGTATATTTTCATTGAAATAGTCATGCAGTAGAATTTATTTTCACTTTGCTGATAGTGTATTGATGATGGTGTTAGTTTTTTAATAAATCTGTGTAGAGTATGTATATTTTCATTGAAATAGTCATGCAGTAGAATTTATTTTCCCTTTGCTGATAGTGTATTGATGATGGTGTTTGTTTTTTATTAAATCTGTGTAGAGTATGTATATTTTCATTGAAATAGTCATGCAGTAGAATTTATTTTCACTTCGCTAATAGTGTATTGATGATGGTGTTAGTTTTCATTAAATCTGTGTAAAGTATGTATATTTTCATTGAAATAGAATGAGGAAATATAATATGGCCATTTTTTTAAAAATGAATTCCATTTGTTCTTCTAAAATGAAAAATAAATGACATCATATTTTATTTTCAGGTGTGGTGTAAGGGGAACTGGAAAGATTTCCTGGGAAGCATTTCTAGATAAATTCCAGGATCCTCAAGCCAGTGGAAATGGTCAAACTTTGCCCATTAAACCTAGTCATAAGTAAGATGTATTTTTTAAATTTAGATCACATATAAACTTTTTATAAGAAACATGTTTTGTTATATTTTGAAGTAATGAACAATATATATAAACTTTTTTAGTGTTTCGGGTAAAGCTTACAAACTGGTATGGTTGAATTTTATAAAATTAAAATTGGTGATATGTTGGAAAAAAAATTTATTGTATGTTATGATTTGCAGTAGTAGTTTATAGGTGGGTGGGTTGTGGCAGATGAAATGGTTACAGGATTGTATTTTGTGAGGAGTAGGTTTCTATTGAAGCCAACCTATCTATTGATTTGGTGGATTTTGAGTGTCTGGTAGGCACTAATAATAAAATAAGTTACTAGAATTAATCATTTTTTTTACTGATTTAATTGTGTTGTATTGAAAAATGACAAACTTATAACTAATACTAAAACAATATTTTATTAACAGATTTTTCCCAATTCGAGAAGGGATGAAAACGGTAGAGACAGATGATATTTGGAAATTATTGTACAAACATGTACACAATCATTACAGTTCACTTAAAGAAGCATTTCTACAGTTTGATATAGTATGTATTAAAATGTATAAACATTAAGTTATTAAAACATTTTTATATTATTTCCTGGAAAATTGTAAAACTTATGAGTTGTCTACCTTTACATAGCAATAAATAGTGTAAAAAGCATTACTTTTTCTCAAGTATACTTGCTAGTAAAAGATTGTTATTTATCAAAATTTTGCAGTAGAATAAAAAATAATATTTTTTATGAAATAATGATTCAGAACATGCAAAGTCAGCAAAGTTGCTTTCCAAAATTTTCTCATTATAATTGAATTTTTATACGCCCGTCATATGACGGGACGTATTATGTTACGGTGCTGTCCGTCCGGGCGGGCGGGCGGGCGGGCGTCTGTTAACAATTTGTATTCCGTTCAATAGAGACCACAAACATTTATGGATTCAAATGAAATTTGGTATACAGCTTTACCATGGTAATACCTTGTGCAAGTTCGAATTAGAACTTTTTCGGATTATTTTTGGAGGAGTTATGCCCCTTTTTTAACTTAGAAATTTTTGTATGTATGACAATGTGGTTTCCGATCATCAGAGCCTACAACTATTTATGGATTCAAATGAAATTTGGTATACACATTTACGATGTTATTATCTGGTGCAATTTCGAATTACAACTTTTTCAGATTATTTTTGGAGGAGTTATGCCCCTTTTTTAACTTAAAACACCTTTTTATCATACTGCACAGATCACGACAACAGTTCAAATTATAATTAAGCTTTATAGATATAAATTATTTCAGGTTGGTTAAAAAAAAGGTTCTCAAAACATTTCAGACAAAAAATGTATTTGTTTCCTAAAATCTTCCTGCATGCAATGCTTAACACATGAAAACACTGCCATGACCTAACATTATATTTTAAACTTCTTCCTTGCTGGAAATGAATATGAATTATATAGCAGTCTACCACTATCCATTTAGCAATATATTTTTACATACATATATCCTAGTTGTACTTATACTTCTCAGTAAGGAATGGAACAATCTAGAGGATTAGTGACGAATTCATTCGGAACATCCTCTGGATGTGAAATGATAAAGGCGACAACTTTCTCCTTTTTAGCAGCATATATTTGCATCTTGGGGACCTTGAAAACTCCTCGATAGATTTTGCTAAAAATTTCTGAGGTTATGGAGTCTAATGCGATCTAGCTATCTAACTTGGTGAAATTTTTGGGAAAAATCGGTATCATACTTAATTTTGGGGTCAAACATGCGAAAAATGAATTTTTCCAAAAAACAATTACGTTTAACGCACTCCTGTTCAATAACAGTTCATTGTACGAAAAAGTCGTCCATTGACCGAAAAATGTTTAAGATCTGACAGAAAAGACGGTATTTTTATATTTTTTCTATCTTTTACATAAAATCCACAATAACTGTTTAAAGTCGGCGCTATCATCCAAAAACAATTTAACGTACCGTTTTGAATTCGTACCCATATTAAAGTAACCAATTCTGTACCAAATTATTGGTAGGTTTGGCACTTATCCGTTAGGTCTGTGTCAAACTTTTGAGTGGCAAGTTCTGTGGATGAGCTCTACTGATAGAAATCCTCTAGATTGTTCCATTCTTTCCCGCGAAACCCCTAAAGGTGTTGCCACACTAGTAAATAGTACTACTCGATCAATATAACACGGGTGTATAATGCTACGCTCGGCGGTGCTCTTGTTTTCATTCAATCAATTTGAAGCTAGTTTTAGCCTTTCAAGCATATGACAAAATTTTAAATTGAACAAAAGTTTGTTTTAAACAGCATCTTTTCTCCAAAACATATATAATATTATTCTATAAACTGCATCTTTTCTTGAAAACATATATAATATTATTCTAGAATTTCTACATTTATAAATCAAGTTGGTAATTTATTATTGTTTATGATTTTAGAGCCGCAAAGGAAAAGTCTCACGGAAAGAATTAAGAAAAATAATAGAAAAATTTACATTCCGTTTGGATGAGGATCAGTTCAAACAACTGATGTTAAAATTAGACCCATATCATACCAACAGCATATCATATCAGGGATTTTTAGATTTATTTGAGGAAACTGATGGACCAGTAAGTATATTATTATTATTTTTTTTTTTTTTAAACAGAAGTGATTAAAGTTAAAAAAGATTATTTAATAATATTTGAGGGATCAGAATTACACCTGAAAATGTACATGAAATAAAATATATCATGTTTTATATTTGAATCAATTTTATTTAAAAATTTAAAGTAATACCTGGCTATGTTTCTGATTCAGTAGTAAGCAGAGTAGAAGAACAGGTGATAATCCCATACAAACAAAGTGGTCTAGAATTCTTTCTATTCAAGCAGATATGAATTATTTAAAATAAATAAATTGAAAAGTTACTCATCTTATTACATTAGAATATTGTTAAAACCAATATAACTTTGTCTTGTCAGTAATCAGGGAAGAATAAAACTAATTAAAATCTTAATATTACTGGTATATTTTATTTTTTATTTCAGGAGGGACATAAATGGTTAAATTCAGTTCACAAATTTAATGACAAGCCAAAACCAGCAATAATGGCCTGGGAAACAGTAAGTCTGATTAGTTTTCTTGGTTTTAAGTTGTAATACTCTTTTATGTGGTTGTTTGAATTAGATATCACTTTTAATTTTGACAATGATTCTGCGTTATTATGTTTCTTTGAGATATATAATTTTTAGCTTCAAGTTGGATTACAAAAAAAAAAAAAAAGATAAAAGAATCAGAAAAAATGTTATAAATCAAAATAAAGAAAAGCTCCCTGTCATGTAGGTATGTTACATTAATACCTAGAGATGTAGCAAGTTTTTTAAATATCTGAACAATATCTTGTTCATCCTGGCATTTTTTCTGGTCACTAAGATATAAGGTCCAAAGTTGGTACTTCCCTTCTATAACTGTAACTAGACTAAGACCATCTTTACCTATAAAGAAATATATGTGACATGGTGATAAATATTTTTCTTTTTTTCTTTTTCTTTTTTTTTTTTTTTTTGATTTCAGTTCATTTTTTTTCCTGCAAAACTTTAAACTTTAAAACATGTTTATTTATTCCACTTTTTTAATTTAAAACTTCAAAATTAAAGAATTGCTACAGTATTTCCTTTTTAGATTATATATGTACTTTTTGTTGGTTGACAAAAAAAAAATGAATATTTCTTAAAATATGGTCATTTTAAATTCATCTCTTTCTTAAAGGTTGAAGACATCATGAAAGAAAAGATAGTTGAGAATTGGAAGTCCGTATCAAGTGCCTTGATGAATTATGATTCTAAAGGAGAGGGCAAAATTACTCCAGCCAAGTTAAAAAAAGTACTAGATACCTATGTACTACCTACATCAGACAGCCATTTTGATCAGTATGTATTGGTTTTATTGTACTATAACTTAGTAAATGGGAATAATTTGTTGTTTATTATAATTATTAATGTTATTATTATTATAGAATTTACAAACTCAAAACATTGTTCTTTTCAGTAATTTGCATAAAACTTTTGGGAAAATAAAGGTCCTCAGCAGATCCAGGGCAGAGCGGTATTCTGTGTCAAGGGGGCAAAGCCCCCAGTAAAAATAGTTTTTTTTTAATATTTCTGAGGACCTTTTGACCACATTTTTCTCTCTCTCTCTCTCTCTCTCTCTCTCTCTCTCTCTCTCTCTCTCTCTCTCTCTCTCTCTCTCTCTCTCTCTCTCTCAAAACTAAGAATTTGATAATGATAATTTTATTATTTTGATTTTTCAGCATGTTGGCAAGATGTTCAGACCAGGCTAACGGAAAAGTGAACTATGTAGAATTCCTAGAAAAGATGAATGTTGATGTGACTCCTGGAGATCTTAAAGGACTCAGTACACAGATATTTGATGGAAGTAATGAGCGCGAGTCAATCAGACTCGGAGATCAGTTAACAAGGTAATACTCGTCATTGTGTTTCCCTAATCTCTCTGATATATCAGTGTTAATATGTCAGAATTTAGAATACATATCCTTAACTCAGTAGGTAGTACTTTGCCATTTAGCAAAATTTTCAGCTGTTTAATTTTTGAAATTTATTTAAAACTAAGGTTTGTTTCCTCATGCAAAGCATTTTTAGCTGGATTTGAATTCCTATAATTTTGGATCTTTTGATTCATTAATTTTCAACTGTTTGGCTTAAGTTTTTTTATCGATCAAACTTTTTGGCACCTAGTGTCACAGATGAGGAATAATTTCCGCAATGTGCACATATGGCACATCAAATTTAACAGGTATTTTTGTTACAAAGATATTACATCATTTTATTGTTTACAATAATTTTATGTGAACATTTAAATTTAATTTCAGACAAGCCAGAATGCATCAGATACGAGGACAGAGAACGGATGGTATGTCAGCTGATGAGGTCATCACTAGGTTGAAGGACAGAATGTCACAACACAAACCACAGATACGGCAATCATTCCTCGCCTTTGATAAATCTGGAAAGGGTAGAGTAACCAAAAAGAATTTTAGAGAGGTAAAAATTAATTTAAAAACATTACTTTGTTTGTTCAAATAACACCTGTAAATAAAGGGGCATCAGTGACTAAGTAGCTTAAAGTGCTAAGTTATGGGTTACAGCACCTCATTTGAATTTGATTGGTGATTTTAGTTATGGCATTTAGGTTTTCTCCACAATTTAGGAACAGAGTCTTGAAATAATTAGAAGAAAAAGAAGACTGGTGTTTGAAACAAAATTACTCTTTTCCAAGTCTATGCCTTAAGTCCAAGGCCCCACAAACAGCAGATTTAGAGGAAAAATAGAATAAGCTTTTAAGTTCAAGTAATTGCAGAAGTTAAAAATCATTTTAGAGAATTTGCAAATCCCAAGTGAGGTTGAAAATGAAAATTAATAACATCTGTTCTAAGTTAATTAAAACTGGTAAAATACATCAAACTGAAACAAAACAATTAAATAGATGAAAATCACTCCTCAGATCCTATAAAAAATCTGTAATTCTGGAAATTTTTGAGTGTGAATTTTACAGGAGTTGTAGCTTTTTTATCAAATTTTAGCTTGAAACCACCTGCATAAATTACACAGGTGCGTAAATTACATGGAATTTTATGGTAATCCTCATCACTTGTTTAAAAAGTAATCATACATGTATGCTAAATTATGTTGTATCATTCTTTCTCAGATTTTAAATACCTATGGAATAGTTATGACCGATGAACAGTTCAAGGAATTAACAACAAAATTAGGATTTACAAACGGTCATTTATTGTATAGTGACTTTGTCGTAGCATTTGAAGACCCACGTATAGGTGGGCCAACAGAAGATGTTGAACGTGAAAATAACTTCAGAGTAAACCCGATACGTGGTGAATATGGAATGTCAGCTGATGAAGTGGAGAAAAAACTCCGACAAAAACTCAGAGAAAACTTTACAGTAAGTTATTTACTTACAGGAAACTGTAAATTCTAAAATCAAGGCTCTGATGGTTGAGAAATCTAAAGAATTGCAGATTGCAGATTGCAGTGCCTCTTACCATCTAGCCTAAAATCCTACATGGCAGATACTAACTAGTGTGAGAGAATATGTCAGTTTTCTTGTTGAAAATTGCTGGTTTTCTCTGGGCACTCCACTTTTTTCTGCCATTAAAGAAATAACCTCTTCAATGAAAGAAACTTATCGGGCAAAAAATGTCATTACTACATTCTACCTATCAATTTTCTAATTCTTCTTTTAATTTATATTTAAAAAAACACATTGCTGTTGTATCTCTGACAAGGTTTTATTAATGACCAATGAACGTGCAAAGAATCGGGGGAACAATAATACCATTTTTTGCCAGAACACTGAAAATTGAGTATATGTATTGAATAACTTTTTCTCACATTTCAAACTAAACACATTTTGTAAAAGAAAAATTATTGAAGGACGTTGGGTCTTATTGAATTAATGAGAAAAAATAGAAATTATAAAGAATTTAAAAAACATATTTTTCAAAGAACATGAATGTTTTTGTACATGTATTTTGAAACTTACTTAAATATTTACATAAGTAATAATTAATTTGATAATTTTCTTTTTCAGAATTTACGTGGTGCATTTTACAAATTTGATGATGATCATAATGGTTTAATTACCAAGGAAAATTTCCGTAGAATATTAGACTCATTTATGTGTATAATGTCGGACAATGAATTTGATGTATTTTGTAAACGTATGGGTATTAGTGAAAGATCTAGAATTACTTATGAAGATTTCTTAAACAGATTTGAAATTAGAGATACGGCAGAAGGGCATAAATGGTTAAATTCTTGTCACAGGTAAGAGTATTGTATGTTGTTGTTGTTGTTCTTCTTCTTCAAAAAAAAAAAAAAAAAAAAAAAAAAAAAACCAGAATGTTTGGAATTGTAAATTGGAAAGTTTTTGAGTTTTCTATATTAAATCTTTGCATGTCCTGTAGTTTTGTAGTAGCTTCAGTTTAGATTTTTTTAAAACAGGTTTCTTGAAATTACATTGATTTTCGATGAAAACATCTGTGCATGCAGTTGAAAAAATTATGAAACATGACATGATGAATTTATTTAAAACCTCTTTCTTTAATAAATCGTTACTTCTACAGTTCCATTATTACATGTAGTTTTAGTTTAAATGTTTTTTAAAAGAAAGGTTTCATGAAATTTAAGTGATTTTTAATAAAAAAAAATTTGTGCATGCAGTTGAAAATACTGTAAAATCACAAATATTCATGAGGAATTATATTTTGTTATTTTTGTGGTTTGCTGAAACCAGGAAATTAAATGTCATAGAAAATTTTAAATTACCATTGCCTTCAATGGGATTTAATTTCACAAATCCCAATTCCATGAAAATTTCTACTAACAGAAATTTTTAAAAAGTCAAAACCACGAAATTTCAACCCAACAAATATTAATGATTTTACAGTAGTTGTGAATTCAGATATACAAAACAATTACTTAAAAAACTTCTAAGAATGCTTTAGAATTAAAAATATAAAATAAAACTGAAAGATCTTCTGATTTATGGACTCGTAAATTTTACTTTTTATTTCCACAGATTCAATGAAGTTAATCCATGTAAAGAAACAACAGCAGAAGAAGCCTTTAAATTACTGGCAGAAAAATCACACAGGCAGTGGAAAGATATCTCAAAGGTATAATAATATAATGGGAACTATGAATTATATAACAAAATGTTAAAAACATAAAAGTTTGGAAAGTTATTGGTGATTAACTGTGATTATTTGTGCTCCTTTCCTGCAGAGTATGTACTCTTCTTGATTTTCTTGATTTTTCTTTGTAAAGGTATAACCTTTTTACCTATAATAAGTTGAGACATGGGGTGGAAGTGGGGAGTACATGTAATGGTATTAAACACCCCAGGTAAGATTCTTTTACTTGCATCAAGATGATCATTTTTTAGGATTTTTAAAGAAACCTGAATATCCAGATAACAAGCACTATTTGGCAAGTGAACTGATAACTTTCTTGGACTATAACCTGTTTGAGCTGATTTAAAACTAGGAGGTGAGACATGTTGTGACCCATAAGCTAATGTTTTATACCAGTCAGCCACAGAGGCCCTTGTAGGAAAAAAATATTATTTTTAAAAAAAAATTATGGAAAAAGTTAGGATCAAAACCGTTACAAGTAATCATGAAATGTAAGTTTACAATGTTCAGTTTTATTGGAGATGTTCAACTATCTGGTAAGTTATTGATAAATCTTCATTCAGCACATAAGTGTTTATTATGTTACCATGGTTACATAGACATGACTTTATCATTTCAGGCATTTATCAGTATGGATATGAAGAGTACTGGTATGATTACAAAGAAAGATCTACGAGATTTACTCTTTAGATTTGTCATACCTATGGGACCAGAACAGTTTAAACGACTCTGGGCAATGTGAGTTGAGTTTTTATTTGAAAAAAATTGTAAAATTATATTTTTAATGGTTTGATAAAATATTGCATGTTATTGAATTTTCAATGATTTTATTCCCTGCATACCAGTAAATTTTATATGATTATAATTAATGCACAAAGTTTTTAAAGTCAGCGATGTCAGTAAATGCTTACCAAAGTGATCTTATTCTGTTGTTTTCTGTGTAGCTAAAATGCTTTGACTTTTTAACTCTAGATCTGCAGAATTCTTTAGTGAATTGTAAAATAGAAAACTAAAAGGTATTTGGTAATTACATCAATGAGAAAAGATAAAAAAAAATATAATTTGAAAATTTTCAATCTTCTTTGGATGTGAGACCAAAACCCTTGACTTTGAACTAGGGGCCACAGTGGATGAGTGCTTCAGTCCAAGTTGTCTCATCACTTTGGGTTTGACCAAAATTGACCACAAAAGGGTTATTTCCTTGCCATGTCTTTTTTGGTTTGTTGTCCAAGATAGATATCTATGACATTATGAGTGAGTGTACTAGTGCATTTGGGCAGCATTTCACAATATCAAATCTAAATTAAAATGTTCATGATAAGTAAGTAAGAATTTTTATATTATTTACATTATTGTTATTTTATTTTAATTTGTTGTGTACTTTTAGGTATGATGACAAAGGCAAGGGCAGTATTACACATCAAGATTTTGTGAACAAGCTTGCTGCTGCGGAATTTACACCAGATGATTTCACTGGTACAAGTACCAGGATTATTGATGATAGTCGTAAATTCCTTGAAGATCATAATGACTCTCAGTTAGCCAAACATCAGAGAATAACCCTCCATCAAGCTCAGAGGGTAGCCTTCATGCCAGCAGAAGAAGTAGAAAGACAATTAAGGTCAGAATAAGTTAAATCAAAGATTGTAAAAATTAATGATGGGCTGATTAATAAGAATATTTGACATCTAATCATTTTTTATCATAATAGATCAAATCATTCATAATTTCTAGAGGACAATTACATTTAATTCAATAAATTTTGTAAAAGAGATCTAGAAAAATATGTTGCCTGAAGAATTTTCAGTTATGATGATCTACCAAAACTTTTTTAAAATATTAACTTTGATTAGGTATTATTCATACCATGTAAATATATTTACAGTGTGTTATCTCATTTTGTCTCCACAATTCCAAAATTAATTTTAAAAATATTAAAATTAAAACTGATTCATCAGTAGCTGATCAATTGTCATTTTCCTAATCACAGATTTTATAGGGATTCAGCAACTACACTGTTGGGATTTTATCACAGATAATTGAAACATTTCATGTTCAGTTGTGTTTCTGTTAACACAGATTTTAGAAAAAAAGTGCTTGAGAGGGAAATAAAACATAAAAATAACATTTGTTGTACTTTCTTGTGATAGAGTATCTTGTTTGATCTAAATGGACTCAATAGAATCCTCCTATTCAATTTTGTAGGAAAAAAATTCCCAATTAACAGACTTCAAGGAGAGGTTTCATTGAAGATTGGCTAGTTTTGTCAGTCATAAAGATCTCTAATAGCAAAACTAGAGAGAGAGAGCATAAATTTATGTCTAAGGCATCAAACAATTTATTGTTTTTTTTAAATGTAATTTTGTTTAATCATTTCAGAGATAAAATCCGAGACAAATACGAAGATTTCTACTCAGCGTTTAGGAAGTATGACATTAAAAAGAAAGGTTCACTATCCCTCAATGAAATACAGAAAGTTTTAGTTGATCTTAACTTCTTTATGAATGATGAAGAATTCTTTAGATTGCTGGACAGGTATGTACATACAGTAAAACCTGTATATATAGACACCAACTCCATGGCCCAAAAAGACTATATAGGTGGCCCATAAAGAGAGGACATTTCTGGTTTAAATATTTAGCAAAATTTACTGTGTCTACTGGTTTTATAGACAATTGGTTTTTATACAGCCTGTTTACCAGTGGTATTAAGACTGTTTGTTTATCCTTGTTAACATTTCAACTTTCAACCAAATTGAATATCTACATCCAGGTATGATAACTGACAACATATTGTAAAGTTTATGATATAGTTTTTATGCAATTTCATATGCACTTTGACTGAAATGTAAAAATAAAATCCAAATAATATCAGTGTAAGTCAATATGGAATCAGAATGTAGAAAGAATTTTTTTAGTAAATAGACATTGAAATTCATTGAAAAATCATTATTTCAAAATTATTATCTGCAATAAACAAATCTTTTGTTCTCTTAGTCATACACACTTCTTATCTATGACTTATTGATCTTATTTAGGATTGGTTTAACTACCAGAGGAAGTAGGCTCAATTATGAAGACTTCTTGAGGGCATTCGAAGATGGACGCAAATCTAGTTATGGACATAGGAAAGAAGATGTCATTATTGAAGAACATCAAGGCTTGAAGCCAACAGAAGCTGAGAATCGTCTTCGTGATGTAGTTGCTGCTCAGAGTGATCTGATTGGCAGAGTATGTACCTACACAGACATATGTGTACTTATATAACAATGCTATCAGCAAAACAAAGTCCTGAAATAGAGTTAAACTTTGTTTTTTTACATTTTCTGGAACACAGGGATACAAAATTCTCATCATTATGATTCTGAAAAAGAGGAAGTCTATTATGTTAAAATAAAATTAAATTTATTTTGGTTTACCCACTATGTATATGTAAATTTTTACCTGCAGTAATGTAAATTGGCATCACCAGAAATCTGTTTGAGTTATACATGGCATCTCAAAATATAGATGATTTTAAATTTATTTAAGATTTGAGCTTTGATATTCTTCATATGATTGTAAGTGCTAAATCATAGGCAAACCATGCCCAAATTTAAAATTTAAAAAATTTAGTTGAGATTTATGAATTTATTTATTATTTTTATTTTTTTTTTTTATTTTATGTTTTTTTTTTTTGGTGAAGTTAATAATTTATCATCTGTAGAATCATTAAAATTTATTGGGTCAAAATTTTGTGGTTTTGCAATTTAAAAAATATTTGCTGCAAAAAAATTGCTTGGAATCGAGTTTTGTGACCATAAGTCCTTATTGTGAAAATAAGCTCTGTTAAATTTGTAATCCTTGATAATAAAAAATTTCATTGACATTATATTTCGTGGCTTTTACCAACCAACTAAAATAGCAAAAAATTAATCTCAACAATCATTTGTGATCTGACAAAATTACTTATTTATTTGTATAGTGTTGTTTTAATATTAAAAAAACCTTTATTTGGAGCTTATTTATTATTTTTTTGTAAAGAATTAATTGTATACAGTTCCAACAACTACAACATACCATAATTTAACCAAATTAACCAAAAACAATTTAATTATAGCCGCTTTATACTGTTTTATATTGCTTTATATTATTTACCCCTATCATTTGTATCTGTTTTTGTATTTTCAGGCTTTTGCAGCATTTGATAAAAAACAGACCAATCATATTCCTCTCCAAGATTTTAGAAGAGTCTTAGATATTTTTGCATTTAAATTGACTGACTCCCAGTGGCGCCATCTAGTGTCAAAATTACAAGTAAATGCTGAAAGTTTGGTGAATTATAGAATGTTTTTAGACAACTACACAATGTCAGGACAAGAGGTAAGGGTATCTATATAATATAGTAGAACCCCCTTATGTAGCCGCTCTTTCTGTGATGAAAATGTGGGCTAGTAAGAAGGATGATCTTTATTGAGACGATGTTTCCTGTATATTGCAAGAAGGATGATCTTTATTGAGAGGATGCTTCCTGTATATTGTAAGAAGGATGATCTTTATTGAGAGGATGCTTCCTGTATATTGTAAGAAGGATGATCTTTATTGAGAGGATGCTTCCTGTATATTGTAAGAAGGATGATCTTTATCAAGAAGAAGATTTCCTTCATCAATATTTGATAAATGGTCTTAATTGAGAGGAACACTCTCCATATTTTATGTATGTTGTTTTTAAAGTTACTAATTAAGTCTTAAAGTCTTTAAAACAATGTTTCTGTACAGTAAATTTGTGCAGGAATCTTAAACATGTATATTTAACTCAATTATTTTTCTAATATGAATTTGTGTTTTATAGAATGAAACTACAAGATAAAATTCTGCAAACCTAATGAATGTTCTTTGTTGTTTCTTGGATAATCTAATGTGTGTGAAAATTTACTAAGCATTACTGCTTATAAGCACATTCTATCATTGTACTATTAATACATATATCCAATTGAATTTTAAACTTAATTGGAAAGTTCTACTTTTCTGCAGGATGCTGAGAAATGGATAGCTTCCATACAGAAATCCTTAAGGACACAGGAGCCATCATTAATGGCTGTAGATGAAGTACAGGAGAGAATCAGAGAAGCTGTCCAGGGACAGTTTTATACATTAGCTCGACTGTTTGCTGATATGGATTACGCCAGCATTGGTGTTGTATCTAAGGAAGATTTTAGAGATGCTTTAAATAAGAATGTCATCAGACTGACTGATGATCAGGTATATACATGTATAGGATATTTTGATTAAAAAAAAATAATTTAAACATGATAAAACCGTTTTTTAAGAGGCAAAATTCCAAGTCACAGGGATAACAGAGTGGGAGGGAGAAGTGAATTAGTGTATTATTTTTTACTGATGGATATTTTACTTATTCACTTATATAAGGGTGGTTAAAAAAACTGGACTATTTGAAGAAAAAATACTAACTTTTAACAAGTGAACTGACTAACTTTTTCAACACTAGGATTTGCAGCTGAAGCTATTTCAAACCTAGTCAGCCAGAAGCACTGGATTCTTAAGATGGTACATTAGATGACTCTGCAACTGAACTCACCATTTTAATTTCATAATAAATCATATTCTGGCTTCTGTCTGATTTTCAGTTTTCATGAAAAAAAAAATGGCTGACTTGTTACCTTTAGAGTGGTTATCGTAATGTTGTTTTATGCTCCAGTCACAGTTCTTTCATTTGTAGTAAGACAGCCAGGTTTATGTGTTGAATGCAACTGGAGCACTTTAGGGAAACCAATGGCTGGGGCAGAAGAAAATACAAACTTTTACTAGGTCGTTCATTGAGTCCCCTTTTTCTTTTTTAATTTTTTGGCACTTCCACTTATGATTATTAAATATATTTCAGTTTGAGAGTGTTTTGGCCAGTGTACCAACAAATGAATTTGGTAATGTTGAGTATAAAAAGTTCCTTAAGCGTTACTCTGATGATGAGATGGACTTGACAGGAATTGTTCCCCCTACACCACAACCAAGACCTGTATCTACCATGCCATTAAGAAGACCAGGGTCTAGAGCAACACCTTTTGGTATGAATCATAGATCTATGTCACAGGTAAGTTAATGAAAATACCTTTACTTGTTTTTGTAAAATTTCATATGAAAATATTTGATTTTGTATTGTTGCTCCTGGCAGTTTGACATCCGAGAATAAATTATGAAATGATAATTTTTTTTTTTTTACATCATTTGACATGGTTTTAAATCAAGTCTATTGTTCTTTTCCTAGACATTGCAAATTGACACTGGTCTCAGGTCCCAGTCAAGATGTACATATCCTATTCTGGATTACATATGAATTGTTTGGTAAAACTTTGTTATCCAACTATTATATGAGCACTACATGGTTAAATATTTATACAGAAATTGGATGGTTCTATTTGTTTTACTGATGTGTCACTGACTGTATTTCCCATAATAGTTTTTACTTGGAAATTTTGTAATGAATTTTATTATAACCTCTTTTATCATAACAGCTTTTAATGTCTTACAGAAAAGGGTCATGCTTAAAGTGAGACTTAATCTAAGTGTTTGCTTTATACTCCTGTGTTAAATTTTGAAAGGTATGCCACGTCAATGCCATCGGTGCAGAGGATGCTGATTAATGAAAGCTTAAACAGAAAAAAACTGTAAATCTGTTTACAGTTGACATTATATTTTGGTTAATTGTGCTGAAATTGAAATCAAATGTTAAAGAAATTAATGTCTGTAGAAGCAGTAAGTCTAAATGACCACCTCTTCACTGAGTTTTATAGTTAATCTTCCATCAAAGAATTTCTTCATCTTGCTCCTGTTCAAAACATTTTCTTAACAAGTTTTATTTCATTTGGTTATTTTCTCATTCTTCAGCTTGAGTTTGACAGACCTGGTACCAGAATGTCAAGGCCACCATCTAGATTAATAGCCACGCCTCTTGTAAATATTGAGAGTACAGAACAGAGATTGAAAAATACGGTATACAGGAACTGGAAGGATATACAGAAACATTGTCGTATATATGACAGAGATAATACAGGGACCATTAACATTAAAGAACTGAGAGGTAAAGTTCAACCTTTGTAGTTATGAGAGGAAACAATGGCTTGATAAAGCATGTATACAAGGGTTTTAGTAGTTGGACTTTTCAGAGTTTTAACCCATTAATGGTTGGTTCAGTATAATACTTATAGAAAGAGATGTTCAGTGTTACTTTCCTACATCAAAAACCAATCATTGACCAATAATATAGAGTACCTAATGGTCAACATCAGAGCATTCTTATACAAAATAGATCAGAAACACTTTTAAAATTTGTAGAAAGTACATTTGATTTATTAGGTTCTGTTGTAAATAAATGGCAAGTTATTGATGCTGTGTTTATAAGTTAATAAACCAAAAATCATCCAACCACCAACCAAGAAACAAACTTAAAAATATTTTGTAAATGTCTGGGTAGCTCAGTAGATATTGTGGAAGTAAGTGTTACACCCCTATCCAGATTTTTTACCTATACTGAGGCAGACAAGTCAAAGATGGTTGAGGAAACTAATGATTTCTGAGAAAACATCTGACCTTCAGCATGCTAACTGACTAACTTTCTCACAAAGGTTACTGCCCAAAATAGGATTTAAACCTAAGCAATAAGGTACGGATTCTCAATTGCTTGCTTTAGACCACTTGAAGGAGGCTTAGATGTTAGAATGCTCAACAATAATATATTGGATCCTGAATGAGATCCCTGGTCCAAATCTGCAATTTTTCTCCTTCCTTTTTATAGTAAAAATTTTGGTGTTGCACATGTTAGCTAATGTGTAATACTGTTTTACAGCATCATATACAGTAGTAAATCTTCTGACATTTACTATTGATGTTGCTGTATACCATTAATGACATGACATGTTTAAACAGACCAGCCATTTTATACCCATCTACTCATTATCAGTTCTCTCTCTTTATTTTTAGATATTTTATTGAGGTTTGGTGAAGATATGCCTGAAGAAGAGTTTTATGATTTGATGACAAAATATGACATGAAAGAAAATGGAACATTTTCATATGTAGATTTCCTGAGAAATTTTGTCATCAATCTAAAAGCCAAAGATGATGGTAATTTAATGTCAAGAAGAAAACTTCCTCCAACATCTAGGGCTCTGGTGAGTAAAATATAAAATGTATACATAAGGTATTTATATTTTTTAAGCTAGATATTGTGGATTTTTTCAAAAATGTATGTACATGTAAATAATTACTGTCACCAGATGATGTGAATATATTCCAAGAAAATAAATTGATTCAAAATGTTTAAATTTATTATTATTTAATCACCTAACCTTGTAGTGGCCTAAATGATGACTGTTTCATCCAGTAAGTGCCATTATAGTCTTCCTGACATAAAGACAGAAAGTGATTTTTCTCTCTTAAATCCTCACTTTTTAAGTGTGAAAAATCATAGGTCTTTCAGAAATGACTGGAAATTTATGGTACTGTATCATAACAATTTATCATTGCTAGAGTCATTTGTGTATGATATCCATATACTCCAGAATCCTTAATATTCATGGGGTTGCCATGTTAAAAAAAATCTTTTAGGAAAAAATTTTCATGGAATGAATTTTGTGAAAGTAAATCTCATTGGGACAGTGTTAATTAAAGATTGTCAATGACATTTAATTTTGTGGTTTTCACTTACCCATGAAAAATAGTAAAATTGAATATTTTTGATATTTCAGACTTTGTGTAATTAAATATCTTCAAATATGGCATGATATAATTTGATTATTTTTTAATTTTTTTTTTCCCACAGACACCTGCGGTCAAGTAAGCTCACCATTTTTTGATGCTATGCTAAGATTAAGAGAATGTGTTCTTCAGAACTGGAAGGAGATGAGACGAGATTTCCGTGGAATTGATGAAACAGGAAGGGGAGTTGTAGATTCTTTAGATTTTAGAAGGGTCTTACGTCAGTACAATGTCAATCTATCTGAGGAAGAATTTTTCCATCTTTTGTCATATTACGACAAAAACATAAACGGAAAGATTAGCTATAATGAATTTATTCGAGCATACTTACAAACAACATGAAATTAGGTTAAATAATTAGTATGTTTTTTTATCAAGTAACAAAAATACGAGAAAAAGTAGATAAAAAGATTTTGAGAAGAATTATTACTTTTGTAAAATAGCGTAAACTAAAATATTACAGATTTCAGAAGTATAGCTTGATTCTTCAGGTGAAATTGAAAAACTTCTGATAAAAAAATATTGATATTATTAGAGATAAGCTCAACAGTTTTAGTTGTTGAATTGCATATAGAATCTGTTGCTATGTCAACATTTAAGCAGAATTTTTGCAGTTTCATTTGTTTTCAGGTTTGTAATCTTTTCAGTTGATTCTTGCTTTTTAAATGTTAAGTTGAAAAATTGTGGGTATAAATTTGAAGTTTACATATCAAACCTGAATGAAAACAAGTAAGGAATTTAGGTTATGTCTATATTATAAAAATTTTACAGGTTTGGATAACTTGTACAGGTATTCATATGAAAGAAAAAATTAATGGTGATGAATAAAGAGTGGTTTACAATTTTTTATTACATTTTAACAGGCTTTTACAATATAAAGATTATAATTTCTGTTTGTCTGTCACCTCAGTGGCCATGTGGTCTAAAGCATGTGTAAAAAATCTCTCTCTAACAATCCTGAATAAGTGAAATTTGATCCACTCTCTACTGTAAGATAAGAAAGATCTGTGTCAGTTTGCCCAAAGAAGTCAAATTTTCAGTTTTTGACACACTCTAATTTTCTAAATGACAGTTGGAGAAAATGCAAGTGAATTAAAAAACACATGTAATATATTCACAAAAATATTATGTTCATGTCTTGTCTTCAGAAGATTACTTTGATTTGGAGAAATTGATTACAAATTGCAAAAAAAAAAAAAAAAAAAAAAAAAAATTACTACCAAAAATTACTTTGAATATAATATTTTTGAAATGTTCCATAATATATATATTTTAATTTTGCATTTTTGTACCAGTAAGATGTTTACTGCCATGTTAGATCTGTCCGAGCAATATTTTTTTACAGTCCATATTTGTATAAGATTGTTATTTTATAGAAGTAATCTGTTTTATTTTTTATAATTTTTTAAAATATATTTCTATATTTTATATTTTATCATGTGATAGCAAATTAGGCCAAGCAGCAAGATATAGTGCTTCTACTGTATATTTCACCTGTGTTAAAATAAACAAGCACCTGTTTTATATATAAAGAAAGTATTTAAAAAAGATATTTAGTGGCTGCTTTCATATGCATTGGATAACTATACAACAATAGATCATGCTGGTAGTGTGCTATTTAAAAATATTTTATTATTATAACAACATTTGAAAGAAGTTTTCATATGGCCGCCATCTCTACAGTAAACAAATGGTAGCCATTACTATGTTAAAGAACAGTAAATTGTCTCCCTTGATGTGAGTGTTGTAGACTGATTTTATCATTAAAGTCTGTGCTTTAAGTGTGATGGGCAACTATGTTGTGCTGTTGCCGGGCTGATAAGACATCATGATGCCCTTCTACTTAGTGATACATGTAACCTTATGTCACACTCTCCCCCTTCCTGATTATATGAGGTTCTCCTAGAACCTCCATGCTTGGATTTCCCAAGGAACTGCTGTCCTTCTCCATAGTATACCTGATTTCTTCATACATCATTAAACCCTTGTCATGCTTCATGTTACCTCCTGCTTCAAGATTGTCTACTCTCATCATACATGTCCTTACTACAGTTCCTTTATGTGGTCCACCATCTCATTTTATTCTTCCCCTTTTTTGTGCTATTTTCCCTAACAAAGCTGTATTCAGTCTTTTATCAGTGATTTATAAGGGGTGTAACACCTGAACCGTGTTTGTAATCTACAGAAGTTTAAGCATGTCATATCTGTAATATATCCTCCACCTTATAACCACAATATTATATATATTATATATTGGACTCTTTCGTCCAATATGGCATCTGATATGGATTTTACTTTATATTATTCTCTATATATTTTATATAATTTTAGTTTATATTACCTAATACATATACACACTTATTTTGAAAGATTTTATTACAGTTTTTACCTGTCTCAGAGTTTTTCAGTATGCATGTACTATATAAAGCGATATTATATACTTTATGTTGATTCATCGTGAATATAATCTCATTACAATCAATATTTCAGTCATATAAAATGCACAGCTTTTTTCTAAAGCAAAGTTTTATTTGTTAAATTTAAGTTTTTTTTCCTTTCTTTGCTTTCTATCAAATTGTGTTGTTGTTTTTTTTTTAATTTTTAAACTTTTATAAACTGTATGTTTTTTTCTGACATCTAATGCTGATTAAAACCTAGTCTTTTAACCATTTATTTTTCACAATTTTACTTAGTCTTAATGTTAGTTATTTAATCAAATTTTTTTTTGTAAAATAAATAAATCTAACCTTTGATTAGTGTTTCCAAAAATAGCAATTTAAGTGATGTTCTGTGAATACCTCAGTTATAATAAAACAGAATTATCTCCCTTTTCAAATTGTTATGCTATTGGCAGTTTTCTCATTTTGTATGTAACATTGTACATGCAAACAGTTTGTAGATCATTTTGTTTTTTATCTCTATTTTTTTTGATTGCATGGTGCTTTGCAGTTTTTAGTTAGAAATATTTTCATTTGAATTTACAATCACAATGTTTGATTTTTGTTTTAATTTATGTATTAAAAATTACAAATTTAGTTTTTCATTCTCACAGATAATGTACATCTTTTCCCTCTGATTATGTTTCATTTTTGTTAAAATTTGGTTAATACCAGCAGTACCGTGATAACAGATATATTTATGGATAAATAATAACTATATTCTGATTGTTTTGTAAATAAACTATTACTTTTTCATACCTCTGGCAATTGTAAACTTTAATTTATGAACAAGTTATAATCTGCTAATTAGAAGTTATATCATAAACAAAAAATCTACAAAACACGATATATTGATTTTTTTTTAAAGAATGTATTTGATACACATTTACATCTGCAGATCTTTTTTGGGAAAACCTGTAGAAAGTAGCATTTGAAATACTGATCTGATTGTGATATAACAAGTATACATGATTTATTTGAGCTAATTTTTGACTGTGATAATTACATGTTGTGTCTTTTGTGCTAAAATGTGTTAATATTATAACAGTATTATGTATTTGTTTGTTTTTCTTCTAGTAAAAAAAATATGAAATAAAATTCACAACAACCATAAATATATAATTTGTCTGTAATTTGTTCTACAAACATCAAACTAACTGGAAATCTTGAAAAGAAACAGGTGAAAACTGAAGATAAACAAAATATGATATAAATCAGATTTGACTAGAATATCTTATCAAAGATTATACCACTATGGTAGCTCAGTTGGTAGAGTACTGACTTCGTATGTGGGAGGTCGGGAATTTGAACCCCGGCCGGGTCTGATCAAGACTTAAAAATAGGTAGTGACTGTTCTTTCACCAAGAATTAAGCATTAAGAAATGAAAGCCAAATGGTTCTTCAGATGAGACCTTTAAAAATTATACCCATGTCACAGCAGGCATGGCATGTTAAAGAACCTTCCCTTCACATTGCCCTAAGTGCACTACAAAGGTAAAAATTTCTGCCACTTCACCTAAAGCTGGTGACATTTCTATATGAGTCGGCCACTGCGGTAGCTCAGTTGGTAGAGTGCTCGCTCCGTAAGTGGAAGGTCGTGGGTTCGAACCCCGGCCGGGTCTGATCCAAGACTTGAAAGTGGGTAGTGACTGTTCTTTCACCAAGCACTCAGCATTACGAAATGAAAGTCACTGTTCTTTCGGATGGGAACTTAAAATAAACGAGGTCCCGTGTCATGGCAGGCATGGTACGATAAAGAACCCTGCTGTATAATGACATCAGCACAATGCACAGGCAAAATTTCTGCACTTTTGCCTATAGCTGGCGACGTCTCGATATAAGTGAAATATTCTTGACTGGGACGTTAAATATCATTACTCAACTCAACTCTATATGAGTGAAATACACTTGACTGGAATGTAAATCCCCATTAAATCAATCAATTTCATCAAAGATTAATTTTTTAGAAATTCAGTTTATAAAAAACTTTCTGTAGTAAAAGCAAAACAGTTAAACTATCTATAACTTTAAATGGCTTAAAGCTGAAAAAATGTGAGTCAAGTTGCACAACAGTTGCCACAGATGTCTACAACTAGTACAACATGACCATTTTATTTAGTTATCAGACAATGACATAATGATTCAATAAGTAGTACAGCTTTGTACTGATTCTAAGCTGTTATATGCTTTTTATTAGGCAAGTCCAAACCTGTAGTTACTGAATACTGTTACAAATCTGTTGTCTATATAGCCATAATATTGAATTGAAACAAGCAAAATCTTGTGTTTTTGTTACTGAATTAGAGGCTCAAAGTTTTCTTAATGCCATCCCTGGCAAACCACAAAAACATAGTTATATAGGTTGTTTATTATTTTGGGTCAATAAAGCCAGATCAATGGAATTATGAATAATAGCGGGTGATTACATAAAACTAGCATCATTTGTTATACTCAATTATATAGTTAAGACTTGCTTGTTTTGTGTGTCATGATATCATGTACAACCTATTGGAAAAATAATTTTAGTAAACTGCAACACTTTTAATTGGTCTGTAAGGTAACTTGCTTATGCTGCACATGGCTGTAAAATCACATAAAAAAGATTTTATTGAGGGTGTTAATTAGTATGTATTTCTGGACAAAGAAAGAAAGGACAAGTCAAGTGGTTCAACCTGATGTGTTAGCCATTAACTCCTTATTGTCACACTTGGCTGGTTTCATGATCAAGAAATGATTTTTTCCCCTTGTCTTTGCCCTCTACTGGTTGGCATGGTACACGCACCAGTATTTACTTGTAATGGACTGTAACTGGTTGACATGTAATAAGTCTATTGACAAGTGATTTTTACAATTAAAATCTGTGGCACATATGAGCAAAACAAAATCACTCACACTTCTCATGCCCTTTATGATTTTGATTAATTCTTGATATAAATAAAAATATATATTGAATCTCTGAATCGCATGCAGCATAAAACAGTATGAAACTACTTGTATTCCTATAACTCCATCAAACACAAACATATTGGTCCACATTCATTTATTTTAGTACATAACTAAGTAGTAACAGCTACTTTCTACCAGAGTTATCTCCTCTTTGTACATTACTATTAAATGTGTATACATCATTGACTAAATGAAGGTTGAAAACATTATCTATATCTAAAATTCTAAAAGATTGACCAGGAGAGAATGAAACACTTCTTGGCATTTTGGTGTTACAAGCAATATGCATCAACTTTTTTCACTGGTTTGTTTAATATCTAGAGTTACATTTTGTAATTAGAAGTAATGATGGGTGGGTTTTAAGCCTGAAATCCTGAGGTAAGTCTTCAAATTTAGGGGGAGTATTCAAGCGAAAGGCTAGCAACTTTAAATCTCACTCTAGTACAAAACAAACATGTTGTTACATGTTGTAAATAGTTAAAAAATTGCCGATGCAGTAAAAAATAATGTGTTTTTCATAAATAAGTACATGTATTTTTGTGTAAAATTTTAGTTTTCAGTATTCAATCAAGAAGGAGCATTCTCTACAATGGTACAAAAAACAAAATTCTGGTCAAAATAAAACACCATTGCCATTTATGAGAATTGTTGATCTTCATTTAAATCTGTAAGTGGGAGGTCATGGGTTCGAAACCCTGACTGGGTCTGACCTGAGACTTGAAAGTGGGTAGTGACTGTTTTTTTCGCCAAGAACTCGGCATTACAAAGTGAAAGTCATGGTTCTTTCAGATGGGATCTTAAAATTGACGTGGTCCCATGTCATGGTAGGATTTGGCACGATAAAGAACCCTGCTGTAAAAAACCATCAGCACAACGCACAGGCAAAATTTCTGCACTTTCGCTTATAGCTGGTGACGTCTCGATATAAGTGAAATATATTTTTGACTGGGACGTTAAACACCATTACTCAACTCAACTCAACTCATTTTTTAATCTTTCTTCAGTACTGAGTAAACCAGTTTTTTAGTTAAAAGCCTGTTCCATGTCTAGGCTCACCAGGACAGTGCTTATCCTGGTTTAATGAGAATACAATAACTGTCCTTAGATGGGATGCCAGACTATCACAACTTTAAACTCTAGAGTATTTGTTGTTACCCATTTATTTCACAGTTGGTTGGACATTAAGCAGTGTGAACTTTAATGAATTGCTAAAGCTTGCTTTAGGCTTGGGCTTAAATCTGCAACCCCGATTCAAAAGTTTGTGACCTTTACCTTGGCCCCATGTCTCCACTGCTTTTACACATTTTTAAATAATTTTTTGTCTTTAATACTTGGCTTATATATGTATGAAATAAACTATATAGCACTCTATAGCACATGGTCCAAGTATCAGCTGAGGTTATGATCAACATGCACTAATCTTTTCCAATTAAACAAATCGAGGTCCAGAAATGTTTGAAAATATGTTTTATCAAGGCATGGCCTAAATAACCTCAGTTCTGTATTGGTCACTTCTAAAAAGACTACAAAAAATAAAATATCTTGTTTGTGACTTATTTATTGTTTGGACGAACGTACCAGGTTTTTAAATCTGTACAAAATTATATATACATTAAATATTCAACTTCTTTACAAAATATAATTCATTATACATTCTTCATAGTTTAACAAGATCTATTATCACAGAAAATAAAATAATTAAAATATAATATAGAAAGTAAAAAATAAATAAATTTTAAAAAATCTATTCCATAATGAAAAGAAAAATAACTGTACAGTTTGTTTTTTGTATCACAGCAAAGACACGTAATGATTTTATATACTAGCTAATGCTGATAAGACAGAGATAGAGAGATAGGCACATGACACAAAGGACAGAATGCTAAATTCTTATTGAAGGCACAACAAAGAAAATCTATCTGTATCAAAATAAACAATTAATTGGGCACTATAAATACTGATTATTATAGTCGACTCTTAGGCAGCATGATATGTCTATAAAACAAATAAACAACATTCAAATTTCTGGAATTTTAAAAATTTCATAAAAATATCTATTTG
Source organism: Tegillarca granosa (assembly GCA_029721355.1). Lineage (NCBI taxonomy): Eukaryota > Metazoa > Mollusca > Bivalvia > Arcoida > Arcidae > Tegillarca > Tegillarca granosa. The sequence goes on from CM056596.1 coordinate 48,481,368, forward strand.
TCATTTCTACATATTTAGCTGCAAAGTTTGTTTTGTAGTTAAATGACAAATCATCATATATTTTAGCACATTTTTTAACATCTGTTACCATAACAATGTCATCTGATGACATAATCTTTATCACATAAATGTTTGATTTTAATTCATGAAGTATAAGTTTTTTTTCCATTATTTCTTGTATGAAATATTATGTCACTTAAATATTGCAAGTGAAAAACTGTTCAATTTTAAAATCCTTGCTTCAAACACCAGCTGTGGTGTTCTGAATTGTGATCCTAGTAGCACTGGCATTGTAAAATTGTTTTTAAGATAACAGTGTTTTAATTAAGCAACCCAAGTGTGGTTAGGTTCAATTCCTCTTAATGCAAAGAAAGTTTCCAATTTAAGGTCGAAATCTCCTGGTCGTTCAGTAGGGTCTCTGTACCTGACGGTCATATTGTCACCAAGGTACTTAATAAGCTGACAGGTTTCCTCAAATCTTTGTAATTTCTGTTTATACTTCTTCCTGACGTAATCTGAACTCTTAGGATTAAATGCTGTAAAATAAAATAAAGCACAGTTAATATAAGAAAGAACAAATTCTCAAAAAGTACTAATAGTAAATAGAAAGTGGAGTGGAGTAATTGTGTTTTATGCCCCAGTCAAGATTCTTTCACTTATTTCGAGGCGGACATTCAGGGATGGTGGAGGAAACCAGAGTGCTCGGAAAAAACCACTGACCTTCAGCAAGCAAACTGACAAACTTTCTCAAACTAGAATCTGTCTCGAGTGTGATTCGAACCTAGGTGGTGAGAGGTGCTTTGATTCGTAATTGCGCCCTTTGGACCACTCGGCCACTTAGGCTTATAGTAATAAATAGAAAACACTTAGGTATATTGAAGATTTCATAGTGACTAACTCAATGAACAATTCCAATCAAACCAAAGATGATGAGTTGTTTGATTTACATTGTTAAATATGATTCTGGTTTATCAAACATTTTAAAGAACCTTCTGTCTTTATTACTAAGGAATGACATTTATTCCTCTTGGGCAATTATTTACAAAAAAATAGCACTAAAAATCGAGTTAGATCTCAAATCTTGTTTTATCAAAGTAGTTATAATTAGTGTTCATAGCATGAATTATAGAATATAACAATAACCAATAAAATATGAAGGTAAAGTGTGATTACATTGCAAACTATAAATGGGTTTGAAAACATTTACATCAAATGTACTAGCTTACAGTATGAATACATCCTATTGTGTCTTGTCTGAAAAGGCCAAAACACAGACATCATATAGTCATTGGTGTTGTCATCAACTTTGTTAATTTTCTTTTTCTTTTTTTACTCATTCTCCAATAACCATTCCAAAATTCTTTCAGTAAAGAATGACAAATTATTTTTATCAATGTTGATAACCTAGCTGATATGTTTCTTTGCACATATAATGCATCTCTTACCTTTAAGATGGAAGGCCACATACATCAGCGCTGATCTTGTAGAATTAAGGAATGGATATTTAGGTTTGAAGTTTCCGACTGCAGTGAGAGCTTTAACCATTGATGTAGCAACTGTTTGTTCCATGTATCCCAACATTGGTAGGCTAGTCAAAGAAATATCATCCTTTGCTGGCGGGAGTTTATGTGGCAATTTCAGAGATGAATATTTTTCTGGCAGTCTGAAAAACAAAAAAAAATTTTTTACAGTGATGTAAAGAATACCACTAAAATTAAACATAATAAGTCCAATTTTTTTTTATAACTTACTTTGAAATAATCAGATATTCAGAATCCAAGTGATTAAAATTAAGAAGGGTATCACTAATTTTTCTAAATGAATTTTTATGGTCTATTCAACATATAACTTACATTTTTTTTTCATATTTTGAAGTGTGATATTACAAGTTGTGAAATAGAAACCTTTAACCTATCAATCAGAATAAGAAGCCTGATTTCAATTTTATCATCCCTATTACACTTATACTTGTATCATTTTACAGATAATATCTCTAAAGAGCCTTGCATTTCAGTTTGAAGCTCTTTATTGATTTACTGAAGGATATTCCTATATACAAGTACTTATAAAAAACTAAAATAAATCTTTATCAAATCCAATTTAATGATAATTTTTTAGTTTTTTTTTTTAAATCTCAATGCTAACATACACATGAATTTTAAAACATATACCTCATAAATTTCATGAGTTTTTCTTCAGATTCCATAAAATAGAAGAGGTCCTGGTATTCTGCTATAAAGTTAGGATTTCCTGGAACTATAGCTTCATATCTGTAATGAAATTGAGCCATATAGGTATCAACATAATGATAATAGAATCGAAAATAAATGCTTAACATAAAATCATCCATCTAGTGAACTTTAATGTTTGCCACAAAAGGAGATATCATAAATACAAGTCAGGCTATAGCTGTTTATTAATACTACAACTAAAATTCTGAACAATTTAATACAGAATTAAGTCAGATTATAATCCATCAGAAATAAGACATGGATAAAAACTGAAAATGGAACTAGTTTAACATCAAACTTGATCTAGATATTAATTAAAACTGTAAACCAATGTCGTGATAGAAACACAATGTCACCAACAAGCTTTGGCCATTACATTTGTAACTAGCTAGGTACTGGCACTGGCTGATTGCTATTCAAAATTATAAATAGCTATTCATTAGTACTACAGGACTGTTGTTTCCATGGCTACTCACCTGCATTTACCATCAAGATATGTAACAGGACAATATCCTTTGAGTTCTATTGTTTGTGAAGCTTTAACCTCATCTGGTGAGTATCGTCGTGGCAACAGTTCTGGTGGTGGTAGTGGTCTTGGTGCTAGAGGAGGGACATACTTCTCTGGTTCCTCCAAAAACAAGTCTAGCTCCTGCTGTCCAGCCAACTTGTAATAGTGACCTGGTAAAATAATAAATAACACCATAAAATTAAAAGTGAAATTCATTTAATAAATAAGATTTTTACAAGAAAATGAGTGTATGTTATCATCTTAAGAAGACACACAAAACTTAACTTTGCACATTAAACCCTAATCCTGAGATGTAAAAATTGAGAAATTTGGAAAACTCTCACATACTTTATAGACAAGTCTTTTTAAATTAATTACTTTTTGATATCAAAAGTATTATCAGTTCCAAGCCAATAGCCACATTAAAATAGTACCAAACCAAGTTTAGGTTTCATAACGTATAACTTCTTTGGATAGGAGCTAGTTCATCACAAGGTTAAACTAAGCAAGTACCAAGTACCTTTTGATATATTAGCAGAGATGAATGAAATAATATAATTAAAGTTTCTTGCTGAAAGAAGAGAATATAAACTAACCTCTAAATTCTGCAGCAAATTCTAGTGTTGGATTGGTAGAACAATCTACTAATTCCCCTCTCAATGCTAGACTGACAGGACAATACTGGTTATAATCTCCGACTCGCTGGAGGAATTCCGATGGTGTGATACACATATCGTTAATCCTAGCTGATTTACCATCAGATATTCTCTGTAGATATGTCTGTATCTGTACCACACTAGCTCTTGCTGCTTCTAATGAGGCATTCCACACCCACCATTTTGATCTCTCTCCACTAATCTTTAGTGTATTCATGTGTTCCTTTTCATACCATTCTTTAACTGCAGATATTTCCTGATTGTATGCTGCTAATTTAACTGCTAAAATCTGTGAACTGTCGTGCAATGGCAGTACCCTAAAACAACCATTAACAATTAAATTATTTCATTTATAAAAAGGTACTAGACATAACAGACTAGTAGTGTTGTTTAAGCTACAGAATGACAAGTTCATCCTTTATGATTTAGTAGCACTGTGGCATTGTCATTAAAATTAAAATAATTTCAATTTCTAAGCTGAAAAAAAGAAAAAAAAAAGTAGATTTTAGAAAATGTTTAAAAATAAAATAATTTCTTCATGTTTTAAAGAACAGGGAGCTCAATATCTGAGAGGTCTGAAGAGCAGATTTATATATTACTGCCTCTTATTATATATTTTAAATCCAATTTTAGCAGCTTCTTCTGTGAGAAAATTTGTCAGTTTGCCAAAGTTCAGTGGTTTTTCTCTTTAAAAAGTCAAGAAGACAAAGCTGCCAATGAAAGGGTTAAAAAATGGTGTCAGATAATATATATATATATTTACCTTGATGGAGCCATTCTATCCTTGGTCCCTCTGACCATGACTTCTTTACTACTGATGTCTAACTCAAGAACACGGACAGGTATAATACTACGCTCTGTCATTAAATCTACTTGTTTCTTTGTCATTGGGAATCCATCCAGTATATATCTAAATATAAATATTAAGTAAAAATTAAATATCAGTATTTCACAATCAATGACTTCCTGGTTATTCTCAGTTAAATGCTAAACTGAAATGTAAAATTAAACTTTTACACAGTAAAACCATTATAAACTGCCAACATTTCTTCATTAAATTTTAGGATATTTGACACAAAAACATAGAAATAAATGAATTTGAAGACATGTGAAATTTCCTACAATAAACAGAGAAGCAAAATTACTGAAGGTCATTTTAACATCAGTTTACTTAAGGAATAACTTGTATTTTTAACAGGTTTATTGAGTCATAACATGAAAAATGGTGTGTACACTGCATAATGCACATAGCAAGTATTCATGTTTAGCATTGCTATGGTTACATAGTTTATTGGAGTATATCATGAAAAACAATCACATGAGTTTACATAAATATAATAGATATTATATTATTGTAGTTTACAAAACACTTCCCAATGTGATCTGCGAAAGCTTATATCTAAAAAGTCTCAATTTTTAAACTAAAATAAATCAGAAATGCATAGTAAACAGACAACCTTACTCATGAGTCTGACATTTCATGCACAGCTGACAAGTATCAAACACATGAATATCTACTTTATCAGTATCATATTGAATGATGGTGTATAAACAAAGAGAAATACAGCAGACAGGTATCAAACAAATGAATACCTAATTTATGAGGAACCATATTGTATTAGGTTGTATAAACAAAGAGAAATATCTTACCCACGGGTCTGACATCTCATTTCCAGTAGACAAACATCTAACGCCTGAACAGCTAACTCATCAGGAATTGTGTTGCCAGTTAGTAAATGTTTTTTCATCTGCTGAGCTAGATCTGTTTTAGGTTGTTCTGCCAAGACTTTCCTCATGGCTTCTCCTATTGATAATCTAACTAAGCCATATTCCTCAACAAATCTGTTAGCCACTGTAAAACATAAACAAATATATATACAAATGTATTTAAGTACAAATTCTAATGTCTAGATTTTAAAAGTTTTGCAATCTAAAGATGCAACAGCAACATGATAATTTTGAAATATTTAGTTTCAATACTTAAAAATATTTTTTATTCCAATCCCCTTTTTTCAAAGCACTTTTTAGCACATTATTTGCTAAACACATATCTATAAACTTGTAAACCATGTAAACTATGTTTCTTTTGTCTCTTGACCTAAAATTTAGGCAGTTATAAGAAATTTCATGTAAAATTAATATTTGTGTCTTGGCAAATTAATATAACATCTGTATCTGTATGGATCATTTTAAATCTTACATGTTGTTTTTCCTGATTTTGGTGGTCCTATAACAGCCATCCTGATCGGGACTACTGGTTTTGGTGTGGGCTGTTTAAGGTATGTCATAGGATCCTGTATGAACTGTTCTCGGGCTTGTATGGATGATAAAAAGTAAACATGTTGTCTGTATATACACGGGAATGATTGGAATCCTGGTCCACTCATAGGTTGTATACAGTCTCCTTCCTTAATCTGAAAAAAAATCAATTACATGTTGAGACAATTATTTTAGCCTGAATCAAACTTAATGCCTGAATCAAACATAACATCTTACATTGACCAGTTTAACAAAATTTTATGGTATCAGTTTTAAGAGGTTAAAAGAATGTTAAAAAAGAAAATTAATTGTTCAGCATATGACTTCATACATGTGATACAATCCATTTTTCTTGCAAGAAAAATTGCACAATCAATAACTGGAAAAAATATAATCTTCATTTAATCTTTAATTAATACTTTCAGTCAAAACTTCAATCAATTGTTCATCATCTCTTTGATGACTTTAAACACATGTTTATCTAATGTTATAAGTTTTTAAGTATATATCAAAAGAAGATAAAAATGAATTGTTTTAGTCTTAGTGACAAATTTGAAGTATCTTCAATGATGGTGAAATGGACATATATAGAAATACTAAAAACACATATCAGAAGTTATATAAATAATTGGTTACTTACTTTGACGGGACACCATCTACCAAATCTGCTTGGTTGTTTATATCCCGTCTGTAACATCTTCTTAGCCAAAAATTCTCTCACGGGATAAACACGTTCAAACATACTATGTCTATATTCTATATATTTCTTTAAGTTTTTATTTAATATATATTTAACTATGTGTGGTTTTCTTCCTCCATCAACTTCTACTCTAGGTACTAGAATCTCTTCTAATGTTTCCTGAAATAAAATGAATTTGTGTCTGATTTATTTCTCATTCCATGAGATGAAATATACAATACAGTATTACTCTCTCTCTTTTAAGAAGGTTCTCAAAGTTTATGTCAGGTGTTTAAAAAGTAGGTCACTAGTCGAGATTTTGATAGCTAAAATTTACTAACATTGAAAATGATTAAAATAAATACATTAATGTAAAACATGAAGACTTTGGTTGTGGCATCTCTCTCTCTCTCTCTCTCTGTATATTTGCCTACCTGTACAGATGTCAGTTTATTTATGTCGTTATCGCACATTTCATTTATATTGTTTCTCATTCTATCTGTAGCATCTCTCTCTCTCTGTATATTTACTTACCTGTACAGATGCCAGTTTATTCCTGTCATTATCATACATTTCATTAATATCGTTCCTAATTCTATCTGTGGCATCTCTCTCTCTCTCTCTGTATATTTACTTACCTGTAAAGATGCCAGTTTATTCCTGTAATTATCATACATTTCATTAATAACGTTCCTCATTCTATCTGTAGCATCTCTCTCTCTCTGTATATTTACTTACCTGTACAGATGCCAGTTTATTCCTGTCATTATCATACATTTCATTAATATCGTTCCTCATTCTATCTGTGGCATCTCTCTCTCTCTCTCTCTCTCTGTATATTTACCCACTGTACAGATGCCAGTTTATTCCTGTCATTATCATACATTTCATTTATATTGTTTCTCATTCTATCTGTGGCATCTCTCTCTCTCTCTCTCTCTCTCTCTCTCTCTCCGTATATTTACTTACCTGTACAGATGCCAGTTTATTCCTGTCATTATCATACATTTCATTTATATCGTTCCTCATTCTATCTGTGGCATCTCTCTCTCTCTCTCTCTCTCTCTCTCTCTCTCTCTCTCTCTGTATATTTACCCACTGTACAGATGCCAGTTTATTCCTGTCATTATCATACATTTCATTTATATTGTTTCTCATTCTATCTGTAGCATCTCTCTCTCTCTCTCTCTCTCTCTCTCTGTATATTTACTTACCTGTACAGATGCCAGTTTATTCCTGTCATTATCGTACATTTCATTTATATTGTTTCTCATTCTATCTGTGGCATCTCTCTCTCTCTCTCTCTCTCTCTCTCTCTCTCTCTCTCTGTATATTTACCCACTGTACAGATGCCAGTTTATTCCTGTCATTATCATACATTTCATTAATAACGTTCCTCATTCTATCTGTAGCATCTCTCTCTCTCTGTATATTTACTTACCTGTACAGATGCCAGTTTATTCCTGTCATCATCATACATTTCATTAATATCGTTCCTCATTCTATCTGTGGCATCTCTCTCTCTCTCTCTCTCTCTCTCTCTCTGTATATTTACTTACCTGTACAGATGCCAGTTTATTCCTGTCATTATCATACATTTCATTTATATCATTCCTCATTCTATCTGTGGCATCTCTCTCTCTCTCTCTGTATAAATGTATTTAATTTACCTGTACAGATGCCAGTTTATTCCTGTCATTATCATACATTTCATTTATATCATTCCTCATTCTATCTGTGGCATCTCTCTCTCTCTCTCCGTATATTTACTTACCTGTACAGATGCTAGTTTATTCCTGTCGTTATCATACATTTCATTGATGTCGTTCCTCATTCTATCTGTGGCATCTCTCTCTTTCTCTCTGTATATTTACTTACCTGTACAGATGCCAGTTTATTCCTGTCGTTATCATACATTTCATTTATATCGTTCCTCATTCTATCTGTGGCATCTCTCTCTCTCTCTCTCTGTATATTTACTTACCTGTACAGATGCCAGTTTATTCCTGTCATTATCATACATTTCATTAATATCATTCCTCATTCTATCTGTGGCATCTCTCTCTCTCTCTCTGTATATTTACTTACCTGTACAGATGCCAGTTTATTCCTGTCATTATCATACATTTCATTAATATCATTCCTCATTCTATCTGTGGCATCTCTCTCTCTCTCTCTCTGTATATTTACTTACCTGTACAGATGCCAGTTTATTCCTGTCATTATCATACATTTCATTAATATCGTTCCTCATTCTATCTGTGGCATCTTCCTCCAACTCCTCTTCTTCCTCCTCTTCTTCTTCCTCTTCCTACAAAAATACAAAATAAAGAATTTTATATGTTATAAAAATGATTAAATTAAATTCACCATGTAGCTGAATGATTTCCTAAAATAGCCATTAATTTTAGATTTTGTAAAAATCTAGTAAACAAAAACTCCTTGGGAAAAAAAACCAGTTACTAATGTTGAATGTTGAACCAATGTTTCTATTTTTCAAACAAGAAAATATTGTTTAAAAATAAAACTGCATTGATAATTTGAGCATTTTTGCTTATAGCAACAACAATTATCTCCGATTCTAAAAGCTCATGCCATATACAATATAAAAATTATATCAATCAAGGATCTTCCATTCTAAATATCACAGAAACTTACCACATGATTTCTAGAGACAGGGGTAATTTCTGGAAGTACATAGACAAATGCTTTGCCATGTCAAAACCTCAGCTATCTATGATCAATTGAAAACAAGCATGAATGTATACCTCAAATTCCTCAGCCAGTATTGCCTCAATATCTTCTTCTTCTTCTTCCTCTTCTTCTTCTTCAGCCTCCTCCTCTTCCTCTTCTTCCTCCTCTCTTGCCTGCTCTCTTTTCCTCCTCTCTCTGTTTCTTCCTTTCTTCTTGTTCTTTAAGTAATTCCTCCCTTCTTTTCTGAATCATAGCTTCCTATTGTAAGAAAAACACAAATGTTTATTATCAGTAACATATGGTTATATAAATAAAGCTGAGAACTATAGCTGACATAAATATTTCTCAACAGCTAAAAAGATTTTTTTAATTCTACATATGTACCAATACACATCCATTCAGACCATGATGACTGTCATACTAGATACTTAATTCAGTTAATAGAGATGAAAAAAATAGGTATGTTACTGTGTAATGTCTGCAACTGGTATAAAAATCAGATCTCCACAAATCTGTCTCAAATTTCTGTTTGTAAATTTTGGCAAAATTACAAGTGTGAGAGGTTAAAGACCCCTTCTGAAGAACAAACATCTTACCCTCTTCTTTTTAGCTTTTTCTTTTTTCTTTTCTTTCTTTGCTATTCGCTTATCTCGTTTGACTTTCCATTTTTCTAGCTTTGGAGGTAACAATCTGGCAGTGACATCTGTATCTTCCACATTTAGTATAACAGCAGCATCTGGAAACAGTCCTACTTCTGACATATAACGTGCCTCCTCAGCTGTTCGTGGAAATCCTTCCAAAATAAAACCTGTCGATCTGTTCATAACAAATAAAAAGAAAGAAAATTAAGAATACATATCATAAATGCAAAAAATTACACATCAAGACTTCAAAGTGATGGACACGATAAATACAGAGTATCTCTAAGCTTTTAGATGATTGGTTCTGGTACATCCAGTTATTTACATTGTTATATTTTAGAAAATCATATAAATGATGAATATGACCTGTTAAATCAAGTTCTCATTTAAAACCTTATACTAGGTACTATCAAAAACAATCTGTGATTAATGTTATCTATGACATCATATCGTAAAATAACCACCTCCACCACCCCCTCTCCCAATTAAATGGCCACATTTATCAACCATTGATCAAATAGTTATTTCAATTTTTTGAACAACAAAAAAAAACCTATAATATTCTTAAACCTATAATTATTGTAATTTCTAGACATATCTCCTATTTCCATTGGATAAGTGTGGGTAACTATTTATAAAAATGTCATATTCTTATCTTACTTGAATGGTTCTTTGTTCCACCATGCTGGTACAATGGTATCCAGGACTTCGGCTGGTAATGGCTCCTCTGATTCTAAATTGTTTTTAATGGCTTCCTCCTCTTCTGTATATTCTACCTCATCTTCTTCCTTTATTACAGTAAAACAAAAGATATTTAATAAAATTCCTACTTTTACATCTGGCTTTTCATGCCATTTTTGTCAGCAAGGTATAGCAAGAATTTGAAAACTTAAACAATTAGCTTTCAGAAGAACAGCCATAGTTCATCAGCAAATTTAGTATGTCAAAAACAACAATAAAAACCTCATTTCATTGTCAGCAATTTTGCAGTCAGATTTTGGCAAATTTTAAGCATTTGAAGGAATTGAAGGAAACTTATACAGAAAAACATGAAAAAATAGACTTTAACACTTCAAAATACTGTGGCAATAAGTGAGTCAACAAAGTTGTCAAGAAGCATTATAAGAAGACTTTACTGTAAAACAAAATCATTTAAAAGGTTTTTGCTTCATTATCATCAATAAACACAAACATGAAGTAAATAGTGTCACTAAGTCTTGTCATATGATTAGTCTTCATCTGTTCAGTTACAAGAACAACATGTGTAAAATTGAATTAAAGATGTCAGATAAAATTGAATTAAAGATGTCAGATTGTCAAAAACATTGTTAAATTCAAGATACAATATCATAAATGTTGGACAAATTTAACAGATAGCTTTGAGTCTAAATCAGTCAATGTGAAGCTACCAACCTGTGTTTCTTTGCTGTCAGAATTAAGGTTATCATCAGCTGGTTTGTCTACAGGTTTACCATCTGGATCTGTTATTGCAGCTTCTTCTTCTTCCTCCTCTCTACAAGGTCAAATATAAGGTCATTTATTAATCACCAGTTTAAATTCAAAATAGTTGTACAGATATATCAATATCCAAAAACACTGGTGAGCATATTAAATATTCACTAAGATCAAAGCTTGTGTGAATATTGACAAATGCTCTATTTTTTAAGGGGGGTGGCTGAGTGTTCTAAAGGACTGCTTACAGATCAAAGTGCCTTCTCACTGCCAATTTTTGAATCTCACAGAGATAGATTCTAGAGGAGAAAGTTTGTTGGTTTGCTTGCCAATGGTCAGTGGCTTTCTGTTGGCATTCTTGTTTTCTGTAACATCCTAAAACTAACTGCCATGATATACATGTATGTGATAGAATCTTGACTGAGGTGTTAAACACCATTACTTCACTCCATTATTATCTAAGAATTTTTGACCTGTTGTTGCCATCATACTCTAATCTCTGCTGTATTTTGTACAAATAAGTTAAAACATTTTCTGTTACTTTAATTCAGTACTTATTAATGTTGAATCACTATCACACTGAATCAAACTCATGGCCCTTGAACACATGAACTATGATTATATTTATTTCCTGTGTTAAGTAGATACTCACTCTTCTTCCTCTGGTTCTTCTTGATCTTCTTCAAACTCTGGCCCGATCTTCTTTTTTGTTTTATGTATAATAAGTTCCTGAAGTCTGTCCTTGAAGGAAATATGGAACAACCCAAGCTTCTTAGCAATCTGGCGTCCATGAAGAGTTTTACCAGCACCTCTGGGACCAAGCAGTAAAAATCTGATAGGTGGAGCCTACAATTAAAAACAGCCAATTAAATCAGTGTTGAAATATAGTTTAAAAAACTTGTTTGAAAATTGCATGAAATCAATATTCAAAACATTGAAATATTTTCAGTTTTAATGTGAGAGTTTCTTCCATTTTGATCACTTCCAAATTATTATCATTGATATATTCTACTAATAAATTACATTAGCTTAATACAACAAATCTGTTTCGAACCAAACTGTTGTACCACTATGCTATAATGAGGCAAAAAGGGTGTCATGACAGATTTTACATACCTCTGGAGGTTGTCCTCTTGGTAGAAATGATTCAGGATCTGCCAGGAATCGATCTCTGTTTTCACTACTGGAGATATAATAAACTTTTTCCCTGTATTTAGCAGCCACCTCAGGGTTTCCAGGAAATAATACATTGTTTTCTTTAAGTGATACTGGACAGAAATGGTTTGTGTCACCAAGTGGTTTCTTCTTGTTTCTATTGGGATCTTCCTCCTAAAAAAATAAAGAACAGAAACATTAATTCTTAGTTTACAGACATTATGAAGGTTTATTTTTAGACATTTGGTATTAGAAACATAAAAGAATCATAAATTATTGTGAAATATCCACTTGATTATGTCTGTAAGTCCAACTCAGTGGTAAGATTAGTATCTGTAATAAATTCAAAATGTTTATGTTGAGAACAATAACACTCCCTGTATTCTGACATCCACAGATCAAATGTTAAACATCAGAGTTGTAAAACCTACTGGTAATTTCTGCTATGTTCCTTTGTCATGTCAATAAGTAAAGTCTTTTTAAGCAAACAGTTCTAATTAAGGACCACCCATATGACACATTTGTAAAAAAAAAAAAAAATTAATTATGACTTCTACATTCACACAACTTTGCCTGTGCAAAATTTTAATTACTTTAGGGTTGTCATATACATACACAATACATGTACTACACAAAAATTTCATACTGTAAGTAATTTATATACACGTCCAACATGTCTAAAATACATTCCAATTAATAAAAGTATCTCATTTATTTATCCTCCTTACCTCTTCTCCTCCCTCTTCCTCTGCCCCCTCCTCAGCCTGAGCATCAGCCTCATTATCCTCGTCCTCTTCATCTAGATCAGGACCACCATACTCCCAACCATGATAGTGATAAACCTCTGTAAAATGTAACAAAATCAATTGTTAATAATTATTATGTATTTCAAGTTTGTGTGATAAATAGACCTTTACGGGATAAAATAAAACTGACCTAAATTTAAGCCTTGATGACATCATTTTTTAATTTTATGTCTTCAGTTCTTAGAAAAATGTCCTTAAAAAAACAAGAAGAATGTAGACACCCTACAGATATAATGGACTTAATTTTGTTTAAGGCATTTTTTTTTTTTTAACGAACACTGTAAATTAGGAAATAATCAATGATGTAAACCTGAGGTAGCTTTACCTGAGGTAGATTAAAAATCATTAAATAATGCTCAAATGAAAAAAGGAACAAATAATAAAATTTTGTATCTAGATCAGAAGTCTAATCATTTTTGATACAAAAATATTATCAGTATCTAGTAACAAATTTTCTTACTTTCTACATTCTGAACAGCATCACCGAGGATATCTTCGACAGTTCTCTCCTCCAGATCAAGCTCTATAGGATCAAGTGAACTTCCACCGGTAATGGTGGCTAGAACATTAGGGAAATCTCTGTCAAAGTCCTTTCTGACGTTTTTGAAATCATCAAGCTCTGGACCCTCAGGTACTTTCTATAAGGAATGAGATATACATAAATATAAGGTACCATATATTACCAAAATCAAATAGTAGTAAATTAATAAATTTTCCTCTGTTTTTAGTGAAAATTTTATGATTGCAAGTTTTGAAAAACTGACATCTTTGTTTTATATGTACAATAGTACATATCAAAAACAAACTATAAATAAATAAATAAATAAATAAACAAATAAATAAATAAATAAATAAATAAATAAATAAAAGTACATTTACTAAATCCAATAAATTTAATTCAACATTAAATAAAGTTGAATAACAGTATCAGATAATAAGAATTCATTTTGTGCATTAATCTGTCTGTAATATTTGATAAATCCTGCTTGGCTATGCCAAAGTGTTCTTTAACAAAAAATTAACTCTAGTTATATCAAAAGGAAGGAATAAAGTAAGAAAGATAGAGAGTCAAGGTCAAACAAAAAGCCAACATACAGACAGGTTTATATATGGACACAGAAAGGACAGAATAAAAAGAAAGGTTATGGTATTTAACTAATCTGATAAAGCAAATAAATATAAATGTTATATAATAAACATACCACTTCATCTCCTTCTATTCTTACACCAAGACTTTCTTCTGTAGCTGCAAATAAAAAGAAATCAGAAATTTTGTAAAACAGTCATATAATTCATGTTAAAACCAAGTATAATATGGCTGAATAAATACTGAAAATGCATGTTTTATATTTACTTTAATGCTAAGTTACTCATTCACCCCTTTACTTTTACGGTTAGTTCCGGCTCCAAATATTTTATTACCAACAATATCCACAGACACCAAATTTTGTTGACAGTTTATGTAATCTGATGCAAAAATACCCCTAATTCTGTCTCATATTTTGATTCCATGTTGCCGAAAGAAATCGCAAGCAGACAAATTTTGTCACCAACTATTTTAAAGATGAAAACTGGTGACCTTGGTAATGCCCAGAGGGAACCCTGACTCAATCAGTTTTAACTTTATAATTTTTACTCATGGCTGTACAGATTTCTGCGCTAAATATGAGGATATTCTATATCTATATCATACCTTCAGTAACAGTGGTAGTTTTTGGTGTTTCTGTATCAGCTCTTGTTTCATCTTCCTCTTCTGAAACAAAGAAAACAAAATAAAATAAACAAAACATCCATAACAGAAACCAGGTAGTCGTGGTGTTGACATTGAATGTAGTAATATAGTCTTACTGGTTTTGTAGATACAATATACATTAAACTGATAACTTAATTTTGACTTTAAGTATCAAGGTAAAAAATTTAAAATTTCAACCAGCCGCATATAAATACTGTTATTAAAAAATAAGACTAAGTAATTCATAGAACTTTAGTAAAGAAATACAATATAAAAAACAGCTCTGACAAATTCTAGCTTTAAAATTGTTAACTTTTAACTTTTTTTATGGGAATTAGCCAGGTAACTTATTTAAAATTGCAAAATATGATGAACAAGTTCATGTTCAGTAGTGTTTACATGAGAAGATATATAAGACAAAAATATATCATATTAATTAACCATCAGGTAGAATGGACATAGTATTGTTACTATAATGAATGTTGGTGTAAAAAAATATCAAACTTGATTTTAACTGAATTGCAATTTGTTTTGCATTTTAGAGATGCAATTCAAATGAAAAAATTGAACTTAGTTGATAAAAACACTTGTGTAGATCATGAATGGTGCAACAGAAACAATAAAACAGATGACATTATTCAAACTCATAGCCAGCCATCGTTTTATTTCTCATTCCTTAAACTTCCTGTAAGAGACATAATATGAAATACAGCTGTTATTGTCATCATTATTGTCATAGCAACGTATCTGGACTTGTTAAGGTATCTCTCATTAACATATCACTATGGTGATAATTCTTTTTAACCCAGCCTATATAAGAATATTTGAGTAGCTGGTGACATCTTGATGCAAATTTACTAAGTAATTATATCTAGGACTGTCTTTTGTAAATCATATCAAAATAAAATTATTTGTTTCCTTTTCAAATTTGATAAAATATCTTAAAAACCAAATTAAAATTTTTAAGAAGCTGCTATCAACTATCAAAACCAAATACTTTAGAAACTTTTAATAAGAATAAAATTATGTTATTTTTTCTTTCACTTGGCACTGGATCAAGGGGTCGATCATGTTGAAGTATTTGAATGGTTAGTGATAGCAACTTCTCTGAGTGTAATTAAAAAATATCTGAACAAAATTCAACAAAAAGAAACCAGGCAACAACAGTAGAATGGAAACTTATACCAGGGAATCATTCTACCAAGTTTAACAAGATAAATAATAATAAATATAAATATTGAAATTTATGTAAATTTACCATGTGATACAAAATAACATTTGTACTAAACAATTAAATTTCCATACATAGATACAATGTTTTTCTGAAGCAGAAAAATAACATCACAATAAAACAATGGTTGTTTAATGCACCAGGGAATTTTTAACTCCAGTTTCGTTATCCCCCCCCTCCCAAAAAAAAAAAAAAAAAAAAAAAAAAATCTAAGAATTTAAGATAGCTGTTTTGTTTCATAGTCAGTTATTAATGGTACAAAATGTTGTGAGGTATCACAAGGAGTACTAGTGAACTCCGAGTAGTTACAAACCTGACGAATCATACACATGTCTGGGTCCTATAGATTAGAACAAGTAAGATACTTAAAATAGCTCAAGTTCAATCGTCATTCATTGGTGTATATTGCAAAGATATTTCACATTTGTTTTGCATGATTATGAAAAAATAGGATATTTTAGATTAGCTTTCAAATATCAATGTTCAAAATATTTCCCATTCATTTTGACAAAAATTATAAATTCAGCACTACTGCATAACTGCCTATTACAAGGAAAATCTATTGATGGTTAGAAGAGGTGAAAGATAATAAAAGTGAAACGAGTTATAGAAAGTGAGTATAATCAAAAAGATAACTTCAACTTTTAAATTTACAATTTTTTTTAGAATTGGTTTAAGGCATTGTGACTTTTTAAGCTGAAAACAATCAATTTACAGAAGTTTTTTCAGAACCTCAAAAAAATAACAGATTTGGAACATAGAGAACAGAACATGATTGAGTGAAGAAGAAGGAATTCTTGAGTGAATTAGATGAATTAGAATGCTATATTTAATTTAAAAAATTAACAAAATTAGATGAAACTAAAACAAAAAAAATACACAAGTGTGTTTTAATAAGTGAAACTTAATCATCATTATAAAGAAGTTGTGGTGCAAAAATCAATAAACAATCAGCTGGGTATCTGATTTAAAAAAGAGATTTTCAAACTCAGACGTGTAAAAGAAAATCTAAAATAAACATGGGTTTTACAAAACAAAAACATTACAAATGCTACCTTTGACGGTGTCGAGTCCTTCAGACTCCTCTTTTTCAGCCTCCTCCTCAGCTTGTTCCATTATCTCCTCATCAAGAGGACCATCCTCCTTAACTTCCTCTTCTGTTAGTCAACAAACAATGATATATAAGACACAGTTAGTCACATGATTATCACATGATTTTGCCCTCATACCAAAAAACATAAAATATACACAGTGTAACCTTGATAACAAATAAAGTGCTTTCAATTCTGAAGGGATGTGAATGTGTTGTTGTTGATGGCTTCAGATGATATTATAATTTTTTTTAAAAAAAAAAAAAAAAAAAAAAAAAAAAAATTTGAGTTATCAAGGTTTTACTGTGTAGTTGATCACATTATCATTCCTTTACCAAAAGATTTGTCAAATCAAATTATACAAAAAGGGTTATTTTCAAGGAGTTTATTTTTACTATTTTCAATCGGCAATTGGGCACAGAATTTTGCAACCATTCTACTTTACATGACTGTTAAATATTCTGGATTTCAAGTAAGCTAATTTCACCTATTTTTTTTGAGAAAAAACCCTTTTTACATAATTAAAATAAAACTTGATATTTAATTTTTACATACATAGTACATACATAAATACATACATACATACATATATATATATATTATATATATATATATATATATATATATATATATATATATATATATATATATATATGCACACTCATATATGTATGTATGTATGTATATATGTATGTATGTATTTAATTAGTTAACTTATAAAGCAAAATGATAAACCTTGCCCCAGAATTAAGTTTTTAACACAACATAAGGTATGTCCTCTTTCAGTTAAGCTCTGATAAAGAGCAAACATTTAAAGGAATAAAAATCCTCAGGAATATAACCTTCCCCAATGGTTAGTTAACACAAATCTTCTCAATAAAACAATAAACCTTTACCATTATATTTCCTGTCTACCAGTACAAAATGTCACTCAACATAATTATACTGGCATCGGAACTATTCTCACTGATAGACTTATTTTTGCTGTCTTAATTATTTCATGTGATTCTGACTTCACATTTACAGAAGTATTCATTCTGAAGTAAGAAATGCTAAGAAAAAAGACTTGATTACTATACCAAAGTTCACAACAAATCTGATATAACTGAAATTGTTATAAGCAAGAATTGGTCTGAAGCCAGTATATTTTAGAGTACAAACATCCTTAAACAAAAAAAAAAAAAAAACTGAATAAAATAAAAAAATTATATAATCATTTCAATAACAGAATTTTCTACTGAAATTATCAGTACACACCTTCTATTTCCTCTCCCTCTACAGTTTCTCCCTGACCCTCTTCACCTTCCTCCTCTCCCCCTCCTTCTTCTAATTTCTTCAGTCTCTCTTCCTCAGCTGCCTTCTTTGCTGCTTCTTCTGCTGCTTTCTTCTCTTCTTCTATCCTTCTTCTGTTTTAGAAAAAAATAATGAATAAGTTAGAGTCTGTAAGATTTTTCGCAATCCAAGAGAGTTAAGACCTACTAAATAGGTCAACAGGCTTGATCCAAATTTTGGTTGACTGAAAACTGAATTTTTGCTCTTCTCTCACACAAACCTTCTATAAAAGTTCTGGTTTATTCTAAATGCTCATAAAACTTTTTATCAAAAAATTCCATAAAAAAAACCCAAGACAATCAGTAAGAATATTTTGAGAACCTGTTATTCTAAACTAGAAACTAAATATAAACTGTCACTCTTTAACCACTACTTGTAATTACCAGTTTTATTTGGTGAACTTAAAAAGAAAACATTTTTGATTGAGCTTGCTTAATACATGAACAATTGTATGTATGAAATGACATGTATACCCATATACAGGATATATTTCTTGAAAAAAAAATATGAGTGACATAGAAATCTGAAATTACTTTTTCAGTTTATCCTGAAATGAAAAATGCATCATGTAACCATTGACAACCATTAAGCATCATAAAACACATATATTACTAAAATTGTTTAGATGGTTTAAAATTATTTTCTTTCTTTTTTTAAATTATTTTTCCAATCATGCATTTCACAGAATGTTAATGATTTTTCTAAATTTTATGGTTGACAATTTACAAATACGCATCATCTATCAATTGAAAAAAAAAAAAAACAAAACAAAAAAAAAAAAAAAAAAAAAACTTCAGCCTGTTTTTCTTAAGCTTTCATTAATTCATATAGTGGGTATATTTGTATTGGAACCTCTGAGTTTAATAAAACTCTAAATTCAAATCATCTGCAGATGATGACATATACAATAATTGTGGGCATATTTTAGTGAAAATTTAAAGTAATTTAAAGTAGACATAATTATACGTTAATAGTTTCTATACCATTCTATGCTGTAACAATATTATATCATAGTACATTTGTATTATCAATAAATTAAAAACAAATATTAAAATTTACATTAAAATGATGAATTAGTACATTTTCCCCTTCAGCCTTAATTCAAAACAAAATCACAAATTTTATTACATCTAACTTTAAAAGACTGATCATATTTCCCCATTACCAGTTACACTCATCACAGTATCTAAAACATGCTTTTGTCATTTTAAATGTTAGTACATTGTACCCTTATCATTGTCACAATAAAAGTAACTTTAATGTCTTCTCATAATAGTTACTTCAAGAAATTAGCTTTCATATTTTTTATTAGATTTTAAATTCAGCTTTTTTACTTAAACTTCAGCATAACATTTCAACTTTAAAAATTTATTAGAAATTTTTGTCTTAAGATGTAAAACAATTTTGATACACCCTGGGTGCAATGGATTAATAGATTTTCCATCATAAAAAAAAATCTAAAATTTATGTGCTTCATAATTTCTGAGGTATACAACAAAGAAAATGGAAAAAATCTGAGAAAATCTGATAACCATTTAAGAGTTTCTCATTTTATGAAAAAAAGTTTAGTTAACAGAAAAATCGTAACTGCAGTTTAGTTAACAGAAAAATCGTAACTGCAGTTTAGTTAACAGAAAAATCATAACTGCAGTTAAGTTAACAGAAAAATCGTAACTGCAGTTTAGTTAACAGAAAAATCATAACTGCTGAGTTTAAGTAAAATTTCATTTCAACTACCTGCTTCCTCCAGAGGAACCTGATGTCCTAAAAATTTGGATACAAAGTTTATAGTGCAAATTTTAATAAGTATACAAAAGTGTAAATGTTTACAGTGTTATATGAGCTTGTTTACATGGATAAAACTACACTGTGTTAATTTTTTACATCTCATTCTCTCAACTGTGGTGAAAAAAAGAAATTTTACTGTTTATGTAATTTTTTTAATCAATAATCTTTTTTTTTTGTGTGAAAAAAAAAAAAAAAAAACCAAAAAAAAAAAAATAATAATAATGAATCATTTCAATGCAAAGAATTGTCTGCCATAAAAGAAAAAAATAATTAAAACAAACTTACAATCTTTCTTGTTCAGCAAGTCTCTTCTTTTCAGCTTCAGCATCTTTCCTGGCCTTTATTTTACCATCAATGTCCTGTCTGTTTAAGACATAGTAACGTTTTAGTAAGAACTCTGCATCATTGTCCTTCAGAACCAAGATATCATCTGGTAACATATTCTTCTCTATACAAACACTCCACTGGTCCCGAGACTGAGGGAAGTTATCTAATATCCAACCACCATGTCTAAAATTATAAAATATCAAAATAACGTACAACAAAATAAATATTTCCATTAATTTTTGTTTATTTATTTATTATTTTTATCTATTTATTTATTTTGAAAAATATAATATCATACCATAATCATCTCTAGACATTTTTTAATTAAAGTAAAGTTCAGTCAATGAAAAGGGTTTTAAAATGATCAAGCATTTATGTCTATCTATAAAAAGGACGTCTGTTTATACAGCCAAAAATTCTGAAAGAATTTTGTCCTTTACCCAATTTTACTCAAACATGTTTATTAAAACCACCTGCTCATAAGAGCTACTTTTATAAGTTCTCTAGAATGTCCTTTATAGGCAGGTTTGACTTTATATAAATTATATCGATACAGAGCCTGCTGTAAAATGTTTTTGTTTAATATAAACTTACAAAGGACCATCAGGTGATTTTATCCTTATTTCTTTTTCAGCTTCTTTAATGGCCTGTTCCATTAGTTCTATGTACACCTCAGGTGGCAACTGTACAGGCTGTTTCTCTGCCTCTTCAACAGCTTTGTTAACAATAGCCACCACATCTGGATGAGTGGCATCTACCTCTGGTACAGCAGGAGCTGTAGGTGGTGGTTCTTCTTGCTGTGGCTCTTGTACAGGTGTGTCATCTGTTTTTTCTTCTGATTGCCCTTCAGTTGTACCACCTTCATCTCCTATAAATAAACAAACAAACTTGTTTACTTTTATATACCATTAATATACATTTTGTTGTATGTTTAACTTAAACAAATTATCTTAGAACAAATTTGCTTCAAGAGTAGATATCACACTATCTTTTCAATTACAACATTAGATACCTATACTTGCAAAACATAATTTTTTTTGTTTTTTTATTTTCTTCATAATTATTTTATTTTACTTTGCCAATTTCATGGATGCTATTGCTTAGAATGATTCCATTTAAGGATTCCATAACCAAGCAATATATGTTGCTATCTAACTTTTAATTACGTTTATGTATTTCATAAGTTTTATATTTCTGCTGGATCAATCAATAGTAATTGAGTAAACATGATAATAAAACAGTATAACAATTCTTACTTTATATAATTTTACAACTTACAACTTTCTATGATGAATGAAGAACAATCAGAAAGTATATTAAGAGAGAGAGAGAGAGAGAGAGAGAGAGAGAGAGAGAGAGAGAGAGAGAGCAGTTAAGAATACTGCTGTTTGAACATAAAATTTTCTGTTAATGATAGAAAAAAAAAGTAGAAGCCATCAAATAAAAAGAAAGTGAATTATGGTTACAAATTTTCAATACAACAAAAATATATCTATACATTTCCACAATACATATACAAAAATCTGAAAAGCTACCTAAAAATTAAGCAATATCACACAAAGCATATACATAAAGTTCACTTGACTCAAGCCAATTACACCCACAAAAACCAAACATATTGAAAAGCTTTATTATTATGATAATCAAGCTAAAAGTAAGCTAAAGAATTTGTGACACAAGACCATTTTCATCTTTTTGGCTTAAAATTACAGTAATTGCACCAAACCAAGACTTCATACTACTTAAGAGAATAAGAAGGATGAATGAAACATTTACTGCTACCAAGAATTGCAAAGGTTTTAATAACACTTTCACAAGGTAATATATATTTTGTTATAGTATTACAAAAATGTATTACAGTAACATGCATGTCTTTACACAAACTGTCAAAGCCATATCAACACATCATCATCTTTTTGATCAGGTTAATGTTTTTGTTCATCATAAAAAATTATAAAAAAAATATATTCAGCTGGTTTCCGATTTTTTTTTTTATTG
Organism: Tegillarca granosa; assembly: GCA_029721355.1. Classification (NCBI taxonomy): domain Eukaryota; kingdom Metazoa; phylum Mollusca; class Bivalvia; order Arcoida; family Arcidae; genus Tegillarca; species Tegillarca granosa. The sequence continues at coordinate 48,503,948 of CM056596.1, forward strand.
GAACCAAACCACTAACCAGCACCTGTCCAATACATGCATACATGGTAGTGTTTGTAATGCATTGTACAAATAAGATGCAAATGTTTTTCTAACAGCTTCAGAAAGAAGTATAGTGAATCACACTGCTTGCTACCTGTTTTTAGCTTTAAGAATTTCAAGAGATTTTTTATTCTGGTAAAATTGATATGATTTAAAAGGATTGAATATCATTTATATTACAAACATGTAGTATGGTTTAAATGATCAATCAAAAACAAAATAAAAAACAAACAAAACAAAAAATATAGTTTTTGATTGAGTAGAAAATACATTACATTAACATAAACTTTCACATTTTGACATGCTGCCGCCTGACAACACCAGAAAAGTAACACCTAAAGTCTCCCTTATGGCAATGTCAGGCTCGACAAAAATACTATAAAGTAAGAATTATTTGCTGTGTATTAACATTGATGATTTTTGAAGTTGCTAAATTTCTGCAATAAAATGTCCTGTAATTCTATTATTGATATCAGATATCATTAGGAATTGCAAGATATTTGACATGAGCAAAAAACTTCCAATATTAAAACCCCAGCAAATATTTGTACTTATGTAATGTACTATATATTCTAAGTTTGAAATCTAGGATTATACAAACACAGTATAGAAGCTAACAACTACACCAAGCTACACATATCTAAAGCAGCTACATAAAACAAAAGCTATGTCATGTGACCTTTATCCTCTTTCTTTTCAGCATCAGTTTTCTCAGCCTCCGTCTCAGTGTCAGGATCAGGTTTGGCCTCCTCTAACGGAGGTTCATCCTCTGGATCTGTCTTTAATGCTTCTGTAGTCAAATAAAAGTTTAATTTATAAAAAAAGAATTTTATTTTCATCTATAAACATGTAATTCCACATATCCAACTCTGCTGTAAGTCTTTTACTTATGTACACATAAGACAAGTATAAGTACGGGTAACCAATGCACTGCAGATTACTTAAGCCTTGAATAGCTGCAATAACACTGATGTGGCTCTAAACAATAGCTCACTCACACTTACTCAAGCATTGCTGGTTATAACAAATTAATATTACATATTGACATAAAATAAAATCCTGAAATTAAAAAAGCACAAAATTCAACATCAAAGGTACATTGTATTACCTGACAAGTCATTAAACATTTGATCAGAAATCTATAATAATAATAATAATAATAATGAATAATTTTAGACTCATTAAATATAGTTAAACTACACGGCTATATAAAAATATGAATCAAAAATCTTTACTCAAAAAAACGCTGAAATTAAAAAAAGGGTTTTCAGAAGAAATGGCTTCTAAAAATTGTTTACTGATACACAAGAATACATGCTGAAATACATGCTGAAGAGTAAAGAAATACAGGACAGAAACTGAGTGAAGGAAGTGTTTTAGGATTTATCATATTAAGCAAGATAACAAAGCTGTAATAAAATGTTTGATAAGAGAAAAAAGTTGTGCATACAGAGAAATATATGTGCAAAATGTGTATTTTATGCCACATATAACATGTATAACCAAATTGCTGATCAACAACAGCAGGCCTGAATTAAACAACCAATTTTACACAAAGATAAATATTTATATCTTTAACAGAGGAAAGTAGAAATGTATAATAGACTGGTGGGTTAGAAAGATGGTATGCCCCAGTCCGAAATTATTTCACTAATAATAAAGCAGTAAGTTTCAGAAACACATTAGCATTTTGGAGTGTCCCAAGAAAAACACCAGAATTTTGGAGTGCCCCAAGAAAAACACCAGTATTCTGGAGTGACTGAGAAAAAACACCAGCATTTTGGAGTGCTCGAGAAAAACACCAGCATTTTGGAGTTCCCCAAGATAAACACTGGCATTTAATTAGAAAAAACATCAGCATCACATCATTCCTCAGCTTACAATTAATCTAGACCTTTAATCAATAAAAGAAACATCTGTAGTTAACTAGATAATGAATAAAAACTGTATACTACAGTGAAAAAGGTGTAGGTGTATTGTTTATCTGAATCTAAAGCAATGTGAAAATATGAAAAGAGAAATAGCTGGATTTTATAAAAGTGGTAAAGAAGCTGTGAACATTTTATAGATATATTTGTAGTATATACCTGAAAGCAAGGAATGGACACTGGTCATTTATTTAAAAAGAAAAAAATTTTTAAAAAATTCAAATAATTTTTTTTTAAAGTTGTGGACATTAATACTGTTCAAATACCAAGATTTTTTAAATGTTAATTTAACTCTAAGGCAATCATAAGATATAAATGTCATTCCTATTGATATTCTTATTTAAAAACCACAAACAAAAACTTTTTTTAGAAAAGATTATATTATAATCTAATTCAAAAAAAAAAAAAAAAAAAAAATTGATCCATTTCTTTTCTAATTATTATTATTATTTTTAATTAATTATTTATTTATCATTATTCCAAAAAATTACATTCTAATATTGAATAAATCAATTAAACAAAAATATATTACTGATACAAATTCCCCTCCTTGTAGAACTCAGACCAGTGTCTCTATAGACCAGTATATCTATAGACCATCCATAGACCAGTTTTCTATAGACCAGTGTCTCTATAGACCAGTATATCTATAGACCATCCATAGACCAGTTTTCTATAGACCAGTGTCTCTATAGACAATCTATTGACAAGTTTTCTATAGACCAGTGTCTCTATAGACCATCTATAGACCAGTGTCTATACAGACCATCTATTGATTAGTGTCTCTATAGACCAGTGTCTCTATAGACCATCTATAGACACTGGACCATCTATAGACCAGTGTCTCTATAAACCACAGTTCTAAAGACCAGTGTCTCTATAATGCAGAATAAAAGATATATACATAGGCAGATAAATAGATGTATTTGTGTAGTGTAACCTTCATCTCACCTTGGTTGTCATCATCAGACTTATCATCTTTAACATCTTTATCCTCATCTAGTAATTTTATCAACAATAAATGTACAGTTTAACTAATAAAACTACATGTACAAGATACAAGCTGACAGTCTATATATTTATATCACACTTGTGTCTATTCTCTAATTTTTACAGATTACAAAATAACAGCTTAATTTTTATACAAACTATTCACAACCTAAATAACAATCTAAACTGTAATACTAGCAATAAATCTAATTATCATTTAGCCATGTAGTGATAAATCTAAGTATCATTTAGCCATGTAGCGATAAATCTAATTATTATTTAATCATTAAGCAATAAATCTAATTATCATTTAGCCATTAGGCCATAAATGGAATTATCATTTAGCCATTCGGCCATAAATGGAATTATCATTTAGCCTTAAGGCCACAAATGGAATTATCATTTAGCCTTAAGGCCACAAATGGAATTATCATTTAGCCTTAAGGCCACAAATGGAATTATCATTTAGCCATGTAGCACAAATCTTTGAATCGTCATACACTTCTTCAAATTAAATAAAGAAAAACACATCCATGTATGTAAAAATTACCATAACAGACAAATAACATTCTGGAGAATGATTTAAAAAATTAAAAGAAATGTAACTTATTTTCTTTTTAAATTTCTGTTTCTATAATTCATAGAAATATAACTTTTTTTTCCCTTAACTACATGTATGTATATAAATTTGAAAAAAAATACTGTACAAAAAATGTTAAGCAAAAATATAATGGCATTCACTAAGAATACATAAGATGCAAAGTGACTGCAATATATGTCATAATGTGTTTAAAAATCATTCCATAACTTCAAGATATCTTAAAGTCTATAGCAAATACAATGTATGTGTGTGGAAAAACTTGTAGGTAAATTACAGGGTATTGGATCATGGATTGGGACATCACAAAAATATCCAAGTTGCAAAAAAGTTTTTATACACAATTACCAAATAATTTTTATATGTTATCACTGTAACATTTGAAAACCTCGAGGAACAGACACAGAGATGGACAAACTGACAAATGGATGGACAGATAGACAAATGGATGGACATACAGACAAATGGATGGACAAAAATAAAGTGTTAAAAAATACCTTCCCACTTTATGTGGTAGGATATATAAAAAAGGTTTTGCAAAATTGAAGTTATTTAAATTCTACTTCAGTATGGTGGACATATACTAGTATGTATTATCAAAAACAAAATCTTGAAGTAAGAGAATGATTATGAAACTTAAATCTAATAGAAATACCAAAACAATTATATCTCCATGACAACTACAAATGAGATGTTCTAATCTACAACAAAGCAGTGACAAAAAAAAAAAAAAAAAAAAAAAAAAAAAAAAAAAAAAAAAAAAAAATCATTATATAGTATTAGAATAAAATGGAGATCATCTACACACCACATCCAACCTTAAAGTTTTGTACAGAATAATTTTCCTCATTAATTTGATTATTTAATCTTTTTACATTTAGGAATTATATATGCGAACTATTTCTGTATTAAGTAGATATGATAATCATATACATGTATAATCATTTTGTGTATCCTGTGGTAGGTGAACCCCACCATAATATATAGTAATACATGTATATCATTACTGGTTTGATTCACAACCAGAAGACAGGGACAAGCTCAACACAATGGGAATCATTAACTCTGCCACTTTGAAATTACCATAGTGGTTTGAAGCTTTTGTTTTTACATTTCAGAATGAATCCTCATATACCACAATCCTCATATATAACACCAAATATTGACTGAATAGATGGGGTGGGTTGGCAATGAATCAAAGTTTAACTGTAAATTAAAATTTTATCATCTGATTTATATAATACAGAAGTAATATATCAGGAGGTTGTTCCAAAAATCACAGAAACATTTTACTGACTCAGTATAAGAACCAGTTTTATTGAAATATTCCATTATAAATCAACATTAATTGCTGTGTTAAAAAATTTGAAAACAATCCCTCTTTCCAACTTTTACTACTATATATAACTTTCAGATGTAGCATTACAAGCAGAAAGTTAGATATCAAAGTTGTAATAAAGAATAAGAAGAGAAACATAATTATTAAGTGGTATTAGTATATTTCTGGATAAAATGCATAAAAGTTATGTCATATCATATGACAAAAATACGTAACTGTGCTGGATCATAAATAAATTGCTGGATATTACAGGTATTGTGCTGGCTTTTTATATACATGTGCTCGATTATAAATTTTGTGCTGGAATTATATACATATGCTGGGTGGAATAAGATACAACATGCTGGGATATGCTTATATTTTATTATGTGCTATGATATCTGGCAAATTATTCAAGCGATATACTGGTACAATAGACTTGGATTATAAAAGTTGTGTACTGGGATAAATATAGCATATCTATGCTGGATACAAGCATTGTGCTGTGACAGATGAACCAAGTTTTACCTTCAGTTTCCTCTCCCTCCTCGGCAGCTTCCTCAGCTGCTTTAGCAGCAGCTTCTTGTCTCTCTTGTTCTATATATCAGTAAGTTACAACATTAATTTTAATACTGAAAAAAAGTCCCCTTTATGGAGCCCCTCTCAAAAACAGGACATTCCTTTATCAAAGGCAACTTGATATGCATGATACATGTACATTCATGGCCAAGTTATTCAGCTATCAAAATTGAGTTGTCAAATTACTTGCAATGCCAGATTCTCACTGAAGAACAGGCAAATAAATAAGGATGGAGCTACAATATCATTGTCTATCACAACGCATAAACTATTTATAAAAAAAAAAACAACAAAAGTACTGATGTGACATGTATGACCACATCAGAGAAAAGCTAAACTTAAGAACAAGTAGAGAAACATATAAACATATTTCAGGTGTAGGAAGGAAAAAAATGTCTTAACAGCAAGAAACACACAGCATGTAAAAATAAATTCAAAAAGTCATAAACAACATTTCTTTCCTGAAAAATCTATAATCTGTCCCACTAATATGCCTAAATGCTCTAGTAACATTCTACCCCAATCTCTTCCTACAAACACTGTATATTGAACTCTTACACATGATGCAGTACTTGCCTTGTCTAGATTTGTTCCGACCTTGCACTAGTTATTTATACAAATAAATCATACTGTTTCTTTTCAGTGTTACACTTTTAAAATTTTTTTTAATACAAAGGAAATTAATGTTATATTTTGACAATAGATATTTAATTCAACTTATGACAGGGATAAGATTTTGATAATATTTTCTGCATTTTTAATTCACCATGAAGCTTTGCATTGTATTTTTTAGTATGTATCATTTAATCTGGTGAATTAAATTTAAAAATTTAAACTATTAAAGTCGCATTCATTTACTGAGGAAAAAATTACATTTTATTGGAAATCCAATAATTTTTTTTATTTTCGTATTTCCTTAAAAAGTGTTTGTAGTCTATATAATATGTTATGAAATATAATTTTAAAATAATTTTAGATATTCTTGAAATATTTTTTAAATTTCATGTTGAATAATCAAACTTTGACAATAATTACCTTCTGCTTCTCGTGCTGCTTGTTCAGCTTCCATCTGTTCCTTTATTTTCTGTTTTACAGTAGTGATGGCATTCTCTGTGGCTTCTTCTTTTGTTTGTTGTATATTTTTCTTTTTTTCTTCTTCAAGTCTGGGTTTTATTAATATATCCATGTCAATAACCTACATGATATGATAAAATTATTGGCGTTTAGTAAAGTCAAACCTGGTTAATTGCATACCCTCCATGATTCAAAATTTTGTGTGATAAACAGATATATATGCGATTAACTAGGTTTAACTGTTTTACACATATCAGCACAACTACTAAACAGACTTACAATAAAACTAGTCCAAACAAAATGCTGTCTATTTGTCTATGAGAATAAAATTTAGGGTTGGACTAGACTTGAACTAACCTTGAACCTCTTGAACTTTATGAGAGTGCTCGATTAACTAAGTTACCATGATATGTATTCCATTATATAAGTTACTTTCTGTCCATCATGTGGGAAACGCAAATACTCACTAATAGAATTTCACAAAATAGGAAATTTTGGTCAACCATCTGATAGACAAACTGACCACAGACTTGTAAAGTTTGAACACATACTTCCACACATTCTCAAGACTTAAACAAAAAATGAACTGCCTGATAACCAAGTGGTCAACCAAGTAACCTTTCTAGACCAATAGGGATATACAATATAATGCATATTAATTTTTTTCTGGCAAGCCAATGATCAATGGGTGAATTTACAAATTCACAATATGACAAATTTTACCTTTGCTAGCCCTTAAACAAGGAAAGTAGATATAAAATATCATGCATATTATTATTTTTTTTTTTGTGGCAAGCCAATGATCAAATTGTGAATTTACAAATTCACAATATGACAAAATTTTACCTTTGCCCCATATTTTTGAGCCAATAGATGACAAAGTGTTGTTTTCCCACCTAAAGGTGGACCCAAGATGGATAATTTACACGGTGGTCTTGGCTGTGGCGGCATCAAATATGGACGTGGATTCTTCAAGAATTTACCCATAGCTTCTGCACTTGATAAACAATAAATTTTGTCCAAGAAACTGAAACAGAAACAGTTACAATGATTTATTTATTGAATAATATAACAAGAAAGTTTTTTAATAAAAATATACAATGTAGTATATATACATGTATATATATATATATATATATATATATATATATATATATATATATATATATATATATATATATAATGGGTCTGTAATCTGTTATTCAAAGTAATAAAAATCAGTTTAAGTAAGTAGATGAAAAACAGAGAAATTTGACAAAGATAGTCTCCCATCCTGATGCAATACAGACAAACACAATGAAAAATTTGTCATTGTTAAAACAGTACAGGGTAAAGTGTGGTAAATGAATTAAATTAATCATCAATTTAACTAGAATTAATTTCATCAATACCTGACAGCAAATTCTGGTTTTCCTGGAGTAATATTTCCCTCATAAAGAGCCACTGGACAATTCCTTAACCAGCGACTTCTCCTCCATCTGAATCGTGGAGCAACCATTTGTTTAGGAGCCAGTATCCTCATCAACTCATCTGTCTCTGTATCTTCAGGAATTTCTTCATCCTCTGGATCTTGAAGTCTGATAGGTACAGCAGCAGGACGCAAAACAAAGCAGTTTAATCTTGTCAGTAATTGCTGTAAAAAGATTTTAAAAAATAAAAACTAAATACATTTTTTATCCAAGGAATTTGGGTACCTTCATATTTTCCAAAATCATATGTGTAAAACTTTTGGTTAAAAAATTCCTAATCATAACAGTTAAAATCATCCTCTATAAAAATATAAAAAGTTAACAGACAAAGAAAGAGATTTGACATATTTAATTTTTTTAAACTCAAAAGCAGTTAGTTCAAACTGAAATCCCAAATCAAACCTTTCATCATTTCCTTTTATACTTAAGATGTCAATGGCTCATTATGAAGATAGTCTTTCATAAAAAATGTAGGATACAAAGAATGCTTACTATAATAGTTACTTAGTTAATAAAAATGAAGAAATGAATGAATGAAGAAAAGAATGAATGAAGAAAAGAAAGAGAGCTTACCTTAAACAGAGTATTTGCTGTTTGGTTGCCATCAAGTTCAATTAAATATTGTTGATCATGATCAGCCATATAGTCCTACAACATAATATGGTTCATTTAAATATAATGTAAGGAATTTTTAAAATTGTATTTTCATGATATTTTTTTTTACTGTATTCTAAATTAAATACATATTTAAGCTGTTAAAATATGAGATTTTTAAATTTTTTTAAGCATTTACTTATGAACCACTGGTCATAAAAAGTTTGATAATTGAAGACCCTTAAATGGTACTGTAACCACACCACTGTACAATAACTCAACTGTCCATCTAAAGACAGGGATTTTTTTAACCAGTGGTCTCAATATATGAATTTCTTGTTTAACAGTGTCTATCATTCTATTGTGTTGTGTTCTTAGTTGTGTTGCTGCCTTCAAATACATGTTTTTAGTTACAAATTTCTTTTTTTTTCAATCTCTAAATCATTCCAAAACAATTCTAATCAAAGTTTCAATTTAAACTGATGAAAATTCAAATAAAAAAATAAAATAAAAAGGATTAAAAAAAAAAAGAATAATTTCCTCATCTTAATGTTTAGATTTGTTACAAATTTCATTGACATTAATTTTTTTCAATAACCTACACAAATAGTCAAATTTAATTCCCCAGGAACATTTTAAATAAATGAATATACAAACTTATCCATATATTCAAAAAAGTAAAAATAAAATCAAAGAAAATTCACCTCTAATATACGAAGCATATTATTTTTGTATTTGCGTATATTTTCATCAACTTGTTGTTCAAGATCTTCTGGACGTTTAATTAATCTTTCAAGAACATCTGGTGGAAGCTCTTCAATCACTTCATCATCCTATAACATAAAATAATAAATAAGTTAACTTATATAACCAGGCTTGTGTGAATAACTTACAATATGAATACAAATCACTGTTTTTTGTTTTTTTTTTTATTAATTACAACAAAAATTATTTTTAAGAAGTAAAAATTAATATAAAAAAATATTTGCATAAAAAATGGAAATATTAAATATTTTTGAACAAAAAGAACAATAAAATAAAATAAATGATTTACAAACCAAAAAATAAAGTACATGTATATAGAATCATGGAAACAGTGAAAGATGGATGATCAAACAAAAGATACAAAACAAAACTCAACACAACAAACAAAATCACAATAAAAATCACTACCATGCAATTTAGCAAAAAATAAAAATAAATAAAATGGAAAATAAAATAAAACAAACAAACAAACAAATAAATAAATAGATAATTAAAAATCTGAAAAGTTTAATTCTGTAAAGTTGTAAATATAAAACAAATATCAGATCAACAGATGATTTAAAAAAGAATGATAGATTAAAAAATGACAAATAAAAAAAAAAGTAAATGACTCTCATCTACTTCAGAAAAGAAAAACAAATAAAAACATGCAGTGAAGTTTAACCCCAAATAATTAAGCAACAAATTCAAACATATTTAATTTAAATTGATTCACAAAAGATTACAGTTCAAAGAAATTACATAATTACCATAAAAAACTAAAAACCGAAAATAAAGGAATAATAATGATTTTACTTGCCATAATGCCTTGTCACAATATACCAAATATATATGATGATATATGTGAGGATCTCTCTCTCTCTCTCTCTCTCTCTCTCTCTTCTCTCTCTCTCTCGATCTCTCTCTCTCTCTCAAACATTATTCAATATACAAGTTATTGCTTGAAGAAACAGAAACATGATTCTTGAAAGTTGTCCGTGTACTTAAAATTTATATAATCATAATGCATATTAAACTATCCTACTATATTTGAAGGGCTACTGGAAAGATTGACAGACAACTAAATGGATAGACAGAGGGGTTTTTTCCATATATCATACTGAACCAAATTTTAGTGCTAAGTAGATTAGTATCAGCTCATGTCTATCTCTTACTTCACCTCCTCTTTTTTTTCAATTTCTATCCCTTCATACATTCATCTATTGCTTATTGTCCATTTCATTTCCTTCACCAACCCTTACAGTCCCCAGCACCACCTCCGTAACCCTTTCTTACCTCTATAACTGCTTCCTCCTCTTCAGCCTCCTCTTCTTCCTCTTCTCCTTCATCCTCATCTTTATCACTCTGATAACAAAAATTAAATAAATTTTCATTCAAAATCAATGATATATAACTTAAATAATACAGATTATAAGTCATTAGCATCATTTAAATTTACTTTAACTGAGTTAACTGTTCATTCACATTTTTCTTTATAACTGTCAATATTTTTTTATAACTTACCTCTTTCTGTGGTTTCTCTGGTTTATAGACACTTTCTATGTATATTTCCGCAGTGATAGGATCGACACGCTGACCTACCCGCCTTTTAGCTAAATCTTTATCTGGCATCTATAATAAAATAAAAATAATATGTTTCTACTTTCTTTACAACACAATCTTGATTGTTAAAGCATTATGGCAAAAATTTTAAACATTTAACTAAAATGTTGATGCCAACATACCACCATATAAGAAACACCTGTTCCTTACATCTGACAGTACAATATGACCTGATATATCACAGTACTTCTTACTCTCTATGTTCAAATACGAGTTAAAGAATCTTGACTAGAGCATAAAGCAACATTTTTCCAATCCTTTTTGATGATATAGTTATAACTTATAAATCTATTGGATACAAATACATGTACACAATAATTTCTAAATATCTGAATCAGGTATTTTAAATTTTAATATTTATAGACAAATTCTACTATTAAATGGTGATACAATGATGCAATATAATTTTTCTAAATATGTATATAAATGTAAATTGATATTCTCATTAATTACGCTAATCCTTCTATGTTTTCAGACCCTCTATGTTTTTGACACCCTAATTTTGAAATTTCAATATTTCAATTTTCTCTTATTTTGAATGGCAAGTTTTTGCCTCTAAATCTAGACATAATTTTGCTAGAACTCAACCAGAGTGTGTGACACACAGCACTTTTGAAAAAGATTGAATAAAAACCAAAAACAAGAATTTCTGTAATTATAATTCTCAATTTTTTATGTTAATGCTAATAAACACTAAGAAACAGTAAATAATAAAAAAAATAAATAAAATAAAATAAAATTTTAAAAAATCTGGAAAAATTTCCATAAAGTCAGGTGCACATCTTCAATATATATAGAAACATTCTGTGAAGTTTCAAGGCTTTTGGTTGAAAACTGTAGGAGGAGTTGATTTCACAAAGTTGGTACCCTATTTTCCCCGTCAGCCCTGCCCGCTCGACATTCACCATACTATAAACTGGATTTGCACTCTGTGCAACCCACCCAAAAAGGGCTAAACCTGAAATGACATTGATCTTAATAGTAACAGGTATGACAAAACTGGAAAAGCAAGTCAAGACCTAAACATTGATTACCATCAGAAATAAAAGGAAACATATACATTTACCTTTAAATTAATTATAAAGTCTGGTTTTAATTTCCAATTTTTCATCAATTCCAGCTGATCTTTGATACTGATAGTTTCCTCTGATAGACAAGGGAAGTCATCAAGTACATACCCTGAGAAAATGAAAAGATATTTACTGTTATAAGACATTCAAATATAAGTCATGCTTTTAACATACTGTTAATTACTGGTAACTTTATATTTGATTCAACTGCATTTGTATTAGCCATCATTGGAAAAATGGGAAAATAAAAGTAAGCAAAATGATGCTTCTCATGGAAAGTTCTGAATTAGTGTTTAAAATTTGATTCTGTTTAAAATTTTCAAACTACATATACAATGTACATGTTATCATGAATTGTAAAATAACAGTTAATAATAATGTTAATAATGGCATTTTACCTCCCAAACCAAGACATTTAAATAAAAAGGCCTATGTGTTTTAAAACTAATACCAAACTTGTGTTATAAGTTTTGCAGTTTTAACTTGAAATCTTCATTTTATGCACAAAATATGTAATCATTCTATCGCTGTGACATATTCATTAAATTTTTTAATGTTACATAATGTCATTTACCAAAGTTTCTAATAAAACATTATTAATTTTTGTACCTAGAAATTTTAATTTGTCTTTGTCACATGACAGAACTTACAAATCATATAAAAAAGTCTAACATAATTATGTTATACCAATTATGTTAAATAAACAAACAAACAAATAACAAATAAAATAATTATCAGCTTGCAGGAGGTCATGTTTTTTAAAGTTTTCATTTTTTTAACTATTCTAGAACTGACTGATTTGATACTGGAAAAAATTTTCAATAAGGAGTAAATAACCATTCCTACAAGTGAGGTATTTATTCATTAAGCAGTATACAATCATAATTTTCAATTACCATGATGTGCAACTTCAGGTGAGTTTACTTTGTCTTCGACCATTTTTATAACCATTTCTTCTGGTATAGCTTCACCGCGATTTAATATTTCAGTACACTTTAATCCCATCTCTGTCTGTATCTCTATAGCTTGTAATATCAGGTCAGTTGCTAAAAATTCAAAACAAAAAAAAACGAGTTAAGTATGTTTTATGTCTTACATAAAATATTAAAAGAAGCAAAGTAACAAAATAAAGCAAGAAAATAAGATTTTGAAAGAATAAATTTTGAGTGGGGATTTTTTCAGATAAAAAAGAAAATTCTTTACAAATAACAAGAGAGATTTTAAATGATTGTGAGGGGAAATATATCATCATTTGGCATCAAATCAAGAAAGATAAATATCAAGTTACAAGTTAAAATTACTTCAACAAAAACCAAGGAGAAAATATATGAATACCTTATGAGATGTATGCGCCTGTAGACTGATTGTTGAGATAAGCACAAAATTTGAATATAAACTTTAAAATACAGAAATTTTTTTTTTTCTAAACCTAGATTTTTCCAGACAATAGTAAGCATAAAAACTAGATTATATATAAATAAAAATCTTACGATTTATAATCTGACACTTCCACTCAGCTGCCAGTCTTCTTGATAATGTTGTTTTTCCGGACCCTGGTTTACCAATAACAACAAAGCAAGTAGGTTTGGAAAAAAGAAACCGCAACTCAGTCTAGAAAAGGAAAAAAATTGTGATTTAAAATTTGAGATTGAGTGAACATTTTTTTGAATTGACTGATAAATTCCTGAAGATAAATTTTAAGAAAAAATATCTCATAAAGAGAAAAGTGCAGGTTTTACATCCAATTCAATTGGTGTGAAATGAATGATGGTATATCGAACATAATTCATAACTGTTTGAACATCAGTATGGATTCACTTACTTGGTCATCATCATATGGGTCCAAGCCATTGTCTTTTATGAGATAATCTAACTGACCAAGCTCTGTAGGTGGTAAGGATGGCTCTGATACACTGACTGCTTTCAAGATCTGTGGATCAGCTATACTCTCTGTCTGAACCTCTTCTGTTGCTTGTTCTTGTTGCACAGGTACCTCTGGTTCAGTTTGTCCACTCTCATCAACTTGTTGTGTTTCCCCAGCGGCAGGATCCATCTCTGCCTAATAATGAAATAAAGATATAAAATATTTTAACAAGATCTTTGATGTCTGTTATATGTTACCTGTTGTTAACCATGGTTAAACAAATGATATACCCATGACTGTTCCATTTTACTTACTTACTCTGTTTACCTACTTTGAAATTTTGTGTGAGAAAAATGATATAATTTTCATTCGTAAAATAATTAATTTTGATAGAGATAATCGCAACAGCTGAATTGCATTTATCACCATTTTACAAAAAAAGTATGTGCATGTACTTCAAAAGAAAGAATTTTAATGTTTATTGCATTGTTGATAATTTCCTTACTTTTCTAATTATCTACTCATTCAGTAAATCTTGATATCTGCCATCTAAAAGATCAAACAAGGTCCTTGCAATATATGAAATTCATCGATAACGCAATGATTTTTATCGTCATAAAAATGACGATTTCTTAAATTTACTTTTATAATGTTGAACACTTAACAAGTCGAGTTGTAAGAAATATTGGATCCCACCAATAGTTTTTTTTTTTTTTTTAAAAAAAAATCGGTATTTAGAATTAAAAACTGAGGCTTGTCTTATATTTGCACAACCCCTGTCACGAGTTCAGTTAATTTAGGCAAATTAAACCAAAACAATGGTTTTGTTTTATATCGGCAAGTCTTACCTCTGTGTTGTCCGCCATAGTTGTTGTTGGTCTCTAAGGAAGTTCGGCAAACTTCGGAATATTACGGAAACATAGCCATTTAAAGAAGAAAAAAATTATCTACATTTTTATGTAATAAATATAAATATAACTTATAATAAATAATCATTCACAAAATTAATATCAAATCTTAAATTAATAAGAAATTAATATTTTTTTCTACATTTAACAATAAACTTTGAAGTGAAAAACGTTTCGAACCAAATCATATCCGGAAACAGGGTGACATACCATCTCAAGAAAACTAAAAGAAAAATTTCTATTTCTGTAAGTAAAAAATAATTAATCTCAATAAATATGTTAAATGATAGATTATCGAGTGATATAACTACGAGGTGTCACTTCACGTGTTAAAGGGCATTGCCGTAGGTATCTTGATCATAAATTTGCTTTTGAAGAAGTAAAAGACATTTTCAACTATCAAATGTCGCTGGTAAAAGTCTTAATTATTAACCAACAATTTCCTAAATATTTTCAAAAATTAATAAAGTTTTTGGAATTTTAAAATGAAGAGTAAATAAATCCTGATCCTAACAACGGAACCTTTGAAAAATCATGATAAATTCAATAATGCCGGGTTTCTAAAATCAGATTAATAGCAGTAATACATTATTCTATCATTTAAATTTCCAGTGAATATTGAGTTACTAAAGTACACAAAACCGTAATATGATTACAAAGTAAAATGTCGCAGGTGAAATAGTCCGAGAGATCTGACGTCGATTTTATTTTACTTTTCGACTTTTGTAAAATCGACTTTACAAAAGTCGAAAAGTAAAATAAAATCGACGTCAGATCTCTCGGACTACAGGTGAAACAGCTTTGGGTTTTCCTCGTTTATTTCGAGCACCACTATTATGTGTTTTCAAGTTAATCTTGAATTATCATTATGTCTAAAAGTCAACTTGTTTCACAACGGCCACCATATTTCCTGATAATAGTAATTTTCATTTATTATATCTTAACAGATATATTTTTGTGGAGTAGGTTATTAAAGCACAGTTCTTTGGTTATAGACTTTATTTTGTTGGGGGAAATCTCCATCGTATGGTGGAATGCTGCTGTTGTATAATCGTCTCTATCAGTAAAACACGGAAAATGGAGTTGTTCCATTTATCTGTTAAAGTAATATAATTTTAATCACAGTTTGTAAAACGTTTAAAGTAATGTCAAAATGATGCAAAATATAACAACTTCTTGAAGGCATGAATATTCGCTCGTTAACTAACCATGTTATCTAAACTTATATTGAATCCCAGATACAAACATAAAATTGGCATAGGCATCTGAAATTAAAATTTGCAATTATTTACACCATTCGATATTTATTCATAATGGAAATGCTTCATGTTGTGGTGGTATTTTCTCTTACGATCTGTGTAACTGCAGTATTTTCCATTGTCGATACATGAACTTGTAAACGAACCACCTTTGTTACTTCTAATATCCATCGATGGGTTCAGACATGACTATTTAGATATGTTTGAAGAAAATGAAACTGCAAATTTCCAATATTTCATTAAAAACGGTGTGAAAGCTAAACAAGTAATCAATGTTTTCCCAAGTAGTACATTTCCAAATCACATGACTTTGTTAACGGGTGTTTATCCAGAAACACACGGTGTTACTCACAATAACTTCTATGATCCAAACTTAAATGATACTTTCTACATGAACATATTTTATCAGAATTTGGAACCTAAATGGTTTGATAATGGAGCTGAACCAATATGGGTAACGAACCAAAAAGGTGGTCCAGATAGAAAGAGTGGTTCATTGATGTGGCCTGGTGGATTAACAACAGTGAAGTGCATACAACCAAAAGTATTGCCACATGCATATTTATACAACACAACTAAACAGATTACATACAAACAACGTATAGATTACATAATTAAAATGGTTTACGGACACGAAAGAACCTATTAATTTAGGTTTAATGTATTTTCCCGAGCCAGGATGAAATTGGTCATCAGTATGGCCCTGCATCAAAAGAAGTGAAACAGGAAATTTTAAAAATTGATAAAGCTTTAGGATATCTAAAAAGAGAATTAGAAGCTCATGGACTCTTAAATAAAATGAATATCATAATTACTGCAGATCATGGAATGGTGGGAATTGAAAATGGTTTTATAAATTTAGATGATTATTTGAAACCAGACATATATACAACTCCAGTGAACCTCTCAGCAGGACACAATATGGTTACTCCTCAAATAGTACCTAAAAAAGGTTTATGTTCAACTATGTTATACTCTTATTGATGTCATTTTTTTGTTTCATTTCTCCTGATATCCCCTTTCATAAAACTTAACCAAAAAAAAAAATAATAATAAGTCTTTTCTCTTTGATCTTGTTTATAATTAAGCTAAATGATGTCACTGCCTTTGTCAGGCTCGGGAGATAAAGTTCCCAAGGGAGACAATCCTGATTTCCTTCAACCAAGGGCACTATTTACTTTATTATACCGATCAGAAAGTGATTTCTTTTACCTTTTATTCCAAAAGGCCTGTTTAAAATGTATAAAATTGCATATGATAAAGAACTGTAGAAGTTACTGATCTAAAGCTTAATTACGTAATCTTAAGTAGGATTACTCTGTAGTTTCTGTGATGGGCATTTGTATGTTTCCATGGCTAGCAGTGAACATTGCAATATCCTGTGGCAATGTTGACCGCTGCTTCAAACATTGTGAATTGTTTCATACCATGTGATTAGAAACTGACCAACAATAGTTTAAGAAGTTTCTGTGAGGTATAGTAAATAGAATTATTATAATCTCATGAAAGTTTTATTAAGATCTGTTGCATTTCATTTATGTTTATGTTTATGTAACCAAGTTCTTATAATTTCAGGTTTTGAGACACAAATAAAAACAACTTTGTCACGAATTAGGAACATTTATGTTTATCATAAGAACACCCAACAGTTGAAAGATCTTCACTATAATAATAATGATAGAATTATGCCCATTGTACTGGAACCAAAGAAAAGTTTTTTGATTGGCAACAATATATCTATAGCACATTACAAACAGCTACCAAATTGTAAGTTTAAAAGTTGTTTTTGTCAAGCCTAGCTAGTATTGCCATAAGGCGGGACTTAGATGTTACTTTTCCGGCGTTTTGTAGGCAGCGCCGGCTGTGGCGTGTCAAACTGTGATAGTTTATGTTAATGTAATGTATTTTCTACTTGATCAAAAACTAACCAGGCGCGACATTCAAATCCATGGAATTCTTGTTTAATAATTTTAATATCACACAAATCTAATAATTTCCTAACTGCTTTATTATTTGACTCTGTCTCTCACTTTTTAATTCATTCAATAATTTGAATTTCTGCCTGAACTGATAAATCTCTCATCATACTATGATCAGGTTTTGATGGTAATGTTATTAATGCCAAGGGGGTCAAAATTTGAAAAGTTTGTGTTAAACTTGATACATTTCAAATGTAGAAATATAATTTATTTATAAGTGCACATGTACCATTGATAAAGAAGACAGAAAAGAAACATTTAAAAAAAAAATCTGTATATACATACTGTATACATAGAAATATTCACTGGTATAAACTTTTGCGGTTTTGGTATGGAGAGCATTTTCGCTGGTATAAATGTTCGCGGTCACACGGTGCTTTAACACTTGACATGGCTATAACATTTCACAGTAGATTTGTTTTCGCGATTGATCAGTGACCTCGAAAAAAGCGAACATTAATACACAGCGAATATTTCTACGTATACAGTATATAAAACAATAACCAAGAAATTTAGCTGCAATGAAAATTTTTGTAGCATCATTGCTTTCTTCAACTATAAGAATTAAATGAGCTATTTTTGAAGCCTTGATAATTAACAAGTTATTCTTATGTTATAAACTATTTTAGATAGAAAGCGAGGTGCGCATGGATATGATCCTGCCAAAGTTCACGAGGTTCGTCCATTCTTCATTGCCTCAGGACCAGCATTTAAGAAGGGTTTAATATCTAATCCATTTCACATGGTGGATATTTATTCTCTCATGTGCCATATACTGAAAGTTAAACCAGCACCAAATAATGGGTCACTGGAAAATGTAATGCATTTACTAGTACATGAACCAGAGAAAACACAGTTATTTCAGACAACAACCATTACTTGTAAGTATATACATGTAAGATTGGATATCATAATATTATCGTTTGTTTAAAGAAGTCATAGAATATCTGACCAGTTTTTTGTTACATACTAAATGTATTGTCTTTACTTCTATCATTTCATTCTAATTTCTTTTGAGTATCAGGGGTTTTAGTTTCTAAGTAGTCCAAACTGTTGGCATACAGAGACACTCCAGTTTCCTTATCATCGTAAAACTGGGCACTTCTTTTTAAATAAAGGATCTTGATAAGGACATAAAATATCAATACTTTATCCGTTTCAGTATCAAATTTATTGAGAAATATTAAGCTTTTCCTAAATGATATACAAAATGTATTTGGACTTTACAAATAAAACCAAAAAAGGAAAAAATTAGTGATCAAACTAGACCTTAAATTGAGAGCCTTTTTAATATCAGTTGGATGCTCTATTGACTGAGCTGCAAGCCAACCTGTCGAGTTTGTTGGGCCATATTCCCTTTTTTACCATTTCAACTACCTAAAATTAAAACCACTAGGTTGCACACTGGAATCAACTTGTTGATTGGCCACTTGTTTGGGTTTAACAAATTCTGAAATATTGAGAGAAAAAAAAAACGATGCAGACAAACGATTCCTCCCAAATACCTGTGGGATGCTACCTGGCCACCATTTGAACACAGTGAGCATTTCAAGAAAATACATGAATGGTGATTGGAGTAAAAATAATGTAGTTTATATACATGGATGTGTATTTACATTAATATTTATGTGTATTTGTTTTAGATTTCTTTGTTGTCTTGGTAACAGCTTTAGTCATTGGTGTGTTTGTGATTGGTGTTATAAGACAAAGTTACATAATGTCACGACATAGAACTCCACAACACAGAATGCTAGTAAAGCCAGTCAATATTAGTACAGGTCGTAGAACTCACTCACTTTTGTCTTCAGATGAAGAAGATGATGATGAATTCTGAGATTATCCACAACACAAATATTGGTACATAATTGACAGAAATTTGTATAAAATGTTTATGTATTCAACACGACTTTTATATGAGTTATTTCCCTTTGGTGCAGCTTAATTTTAAATTTCTTGTTATATCTAGATTTTATTTATACATTTGCTTACTGGTATTTAAAATTGTTGTCATTATTGACATGTATACCATTATGATAAGAGTGTAATTGAGTCAAAACAAAACAAAGTTTATCTGTATTTACAAATGAGATGTCACTAATTAAAAAAAAAAAAACATCCTAAAAACCTCATTTGATTCTAGTGTAACGCAATCTTGGTTTGCACCACAAGACATAAAGTAGTCATCCTATAGGTTTTCTTTGAGGTCATTTAATGAGCTAGTCATCCTGTAGATTTTCTTTGAGGTCATTTAATGAGCTAGTCATCCAATAGGTTTTCTTTGAGGCCATTTAATGAGCTAGTCATCTCATAGCCTTTTATTTGAGGTCATTTAATGAGCTAGTCATCCTATAGGTTTTCTTTGAGGTCATTTAATGAGCTAGTCATCCAATAGGTTTTTTTTGAGTCCATTTAATGAGCTAGTCATCGTAGAGGTTTTCTTCGAGGTCATTTAATGAGCTAGTTTTCCTGTAGGTTTTCTTTAAGGTCATTTAATGAGCTAGTCATCCTATAGGTTTTTATTTGAGGTCATTTAATGAGCTAGTCATCTCATAGATTTTTTTTGAGGTCATTTAATGAGCTAGTCATTCTATAGCTTTTCTTTGAGGTCATTGTACGAGCTAGTCATCCCATAGCTTTTCTTTTTGGTCATTTAATGAGCTTGTCATCCTATAGCTTTTCTTTGAGGTCATTGTACGAGCTAGTCATTCCATAGCTTTTTCTTTGAGGTCATTGTACGAGCTAGTCATCCCATAGCTTTTTCTTTGAGGTCATTTAATGAGCTAGTCATCCCTTAGCTTTTTCTTTGAGGTCATTTGACAAGCTAGTCATTCTATAGCTTTTCTTTGAGGTCATTTAACAAGCTATTCATCCTAAAGCTTTTCTTTGAATTTTTTAAGAAGCTAGTCATCCTAAAGCTTTCTTTCAGGATCTTGGACAAACAAATCATAAGCTTTTCTCTTACTCCTGTGCCAGACAAATCTTTTGAGATTATGGAACAGAGAAATGAAATTTTACCTTTCTTTGATGATATTGTGCAATGTAATTTTTTTAAGATTCCTATGAACCCCTGGTACAGAGAAATCTATCATTCTATAACCTCCTATAGCTTTTTATTTGAGGTCATTTAATGAGCTAGTCATCTCATAGATTTTTTTTGAGGTCATTTAATGAGCTAGTCATTCTATAGCTTTTCTTTGAGGTCATTGTACGAGCTAGTCATCCCATAGCTTTTCTTTTTGGTCATTTAATGAGCTTGTCATCCTATAGCTTTTCTTTGAGGTCATTGTACGAGCTAGTCATTCCATAGCTTTTTCTTTGAGGTCATTGTACGAGCTAGTCATCCCATAGCTTTTTCTTTGAGGTCATTTAATGAGCTAGTCATCCCATAGCTTTTTCTTTGAGGTCATTTGACAAGCTAGTCATTCTATAGCTTTTCTTTGAGGTCATTTAACAAGCTATTCATCCTAAAGCTTTTCTTTGAATTTTTTTAAGAAGCTAGTCATCCTAAAGCTTTCTTTCAGGATCTTGGACAAACAAATCATAAGCTTTTCTCTTACTCCTGTGCCAGACAAATCTTTTGAGATTATGGAACAGAGAAATGAAATTTTACCTTTCTTTGATGATATTGTGCAATGTAATTTTTTTAAGCTTCCTATGAACCCCTGGTACAGAGAAATTTATCATTCTATAACCTCCTATAGCTTTTTATTTGAGGTCATTTAATGAGCTAGTCATCCCATAGCTTTTCTTTTTGGTCATTTAATGAGCTTGTCATCCTATAGCTGTTCTTTGAGGTCATTGTACGAGCTAGTCATTCCATAGCTTTTTCTTTGAGGTCATTGTACAAGCTAGTCATCCCATAGCTTTTTCTTTGAGGTCATTTGACAAGCTAGTCATTCTATAGCTTTTCTTTGAGGTCATTTAACAAGCTAGTCATCCTAAAGCTTTTCTTTGAAGTCATTTAAGAAGCTAGTCATCCTAAAGCTTTCTTTCAGGATCTTGGACAAACAAATCATAAGCTTTTCTCTTACTCCTGTGCCAGACAAATCTTTTGAGATTATGGAACAGAGAAATGAAATTTTACCTTTCTTTGATGATATTGTGCAATGTAATTTTTTTTAAGCTTCCTATGAAAACCTGGTACAGAGAAATTTATCATTCTATAACCTCCTTTGAAGTCCTTGGGCAGGACATTCATCCTATAACCTCATTTGAGGTTCTGGAATAGAGAAATAACCCTATAGCCTCCTTTGAGATCACAGGGCAGAGCAATCATCTTATACCTGCTTTGAGTTCCTAGGGTAGAGATTTATCCTTTAGCCTTCTTTTAAGTCCTAGGTCATCAACCTGTAGTCTTTTTTATTTTTTATTGTGGGTTGTTTTTTTTTTTTTTTTTTTTTTTTTTTTTTTTTTGAGGTTGTGGGCAAAACAATTATCCTACAGCCTCCTTCGAAATCGTGGACAGGATCCTGAAAGCTTTCAGGTCTTGAGGCAGAGCAATTATCCTATGATTCTTTGATATCCTGGGACAGAACAATCATTCATTCTAACCTACTTTGGAGTCACTGTGCAGTGCTGTCATCCAGTAGACTACTTAGAGGACCTGAAACAGAGCAATAATCCAATAAGTTCTTAAATCCTGGAAATCAATCATCGCATAGATATCTTTGAGGTCTTAAAACAGAGAAATTATCCTATAGCTTTCTTTGAGGTTTTAGGATAATGGCAATCTTTCTATGATGTTCAGTCATCCTGTAACCTTGTTTTATTTTCTAGATAGAACAATTATCATAAAGCTTCCTATGAGGTCCTGGGACATAGTAAGCATCCTATAGCTTCTTTAATGTTTTGGGGCATAGAATCATTTTATAGTATTTTTTTTTAAATCCTTTTGGTTGTTATTATGTTTAATGTTGAATCAGTTACTTGTGATGAAAGGAAAGAAATTTACCTAAGAACAAGTAAATGTATGCTTGAGATGTGTGAGTGTGTATTAAGGTCTGCTTAGTAGAAGCAAGCCTTCAGGTGACTTTTTGTTAAAGTGCTAGCTCACTGAGTCAGTATGCTTAAGACAAGCATACCAATTCCCCAGTCACAGTATCCTGGCACTAAGTGAACTGATCTATACTCTCTACACTTGATGCCATAACATCTGTTTTCGAGGTGGATGCTCTAAAACTGAGCCACAGAGATTGGAATTCTGTGACAGAGAAATCATCATGTAGCTTTCTTTGAGATTTTTGGGCATGGAAATCTTCCTATAGCTTCTTTTAAAATCCTGGAATAGAATCATTATCCTTTAGCTTTCTTTTAGCTCCTAGGATGGAACAATCATCCATCAGCTTTTTTTATAGCTCCTAGGACAGAGCAATCATCTTTTAGCTTTCTTTTAGCTCCTAGGACAGAGCAATCGTCCTTTAGCTTTCTTTTAGCTCCTAGGACATGGAACTAATCATCCTTTAGCTTTCTTTTAGCTCCTAGGACAGAGCAGTCATCCATCAGCTTTTTTTTTAGCTCCTAGGACAGAGCAATCATCTTTTAGCTTTCTTTTAGCTCCTAGGACAGAGCAATCATCTTTTAGCTCCTAGGACAGAGCAATCATCCTTTAGCTTTCTTTTAGCTCATAGGACAGAGCAGTCATCCATAAGCTTTCTTTTAGCTCCTAGGGCAGAGCAGTCATCTGTTAGCTTTCTTTTAGCTCCTAGGAAAAAGCAATCATCCTAAAGCATCCTATTAGGATTTGACATGTATATTTATATTTTATAGAAGATTAATAGTAAGAAAGGTTTCTGAAAACTGTCACAAAGTCAAAAGAAAAAACTTATATCAGAGGAAAACATTATTAGCAACTTGTGAACAATTATAATAAATCAATTGGTATTTTAATATACATGTACATATATATATGATACTCAACTTTTTGATTTCTTCATTTTGCTTAATTGCTTCTTTAGTTTATAGTTTTTGTTTAGTACATGTAGTATTCTCCTTTTGTCAGTAATAAGGTTACCAGCAATCATTTTCAGCTACTTGAAAGAGAACTTATTGGGTAACAATAAGTCGTATATTGTTAGAAAACTGGAGAAAATGCATATAATCACAAATTGAAACTGAACAAATATAAAAAATATTTTTTTAGATTTATACTATACTGTAAACATACTAATTTAAGCAATATATTAATTACAGCAATTTTCACAGTAGGACAGTAGTTGTAATTTATGTACACCGCTAGAATAGGTATATAATATAGGTGCTCCATCCACTAATTTTAATCCACGCGAATAAGTCGAGAAAGTTAATTGCACTAAAATACATACACGCTAAAATTAGTATGTTCACAGTATACTCGGGATTGATTTGGTTTAGATATGTAATCTTTAAATGGAGAAGCCAGTAAAGCAGGTTTTACTGTATATACAACAATTGTGATAAATAACTGTATCAGTGTATTAGATTGTTTTGTATGGGTTAATCTATGATGTTATACTATGCCTCTTGATTTCACCATTTTTCTCATTTTTTGTTTTCACTGTTTTGATGTTGTTGTATTCCAGACACATTGTATAATTATATAATATATACATATCACTTATATTATAAGGAGAATTTTATTTTTGTACAATTTAAGTTTTTATAATAACCTTAAGGTGTGTGTGTGTGTGTGTGTGTGTGTGTATGTGTGTGTGTGTGTGTTATTTTAGATTTAAGACACCACAAGAGCACTTCCTATACAGTACTAGTAACACAAGAGTACAGGTCAAGGGATCCACTTCCTATACAGTACTAGTAACACAAGAATACAGGTCAAGGGATCCACTTCCTATACAGTACTAGTAACACAAGAGTACAGGTAAAGGGATCCACTTCCTATACAGTACTAGTAACACAAGAGTACAGGTAAAGGGATCCACTTCCTATACAGTACTAGTAACACAAGAGTACAGGTCAAGGGATCCACTTCCTATACAGTACTAGTAACACAAGAATACAGGTCAAGGGATCCACTTCCTATACAGTACTAGTAACACAAGAGTACAGGTAAAGGGATCCACTTCCTATACAGTTCTAGTAACACGAGAGTTCAGGTCAAGGGATCCACTTCCTATACAGTACTAGTAACACAAGAGTACAGGTGAAGGGATCCACTTCCTATACAGTACTAGTAACACAAGAGTACAGGTAAAGGTATCCACTTCTTATACAGTACTAGTAACACAAGAGTACAGGTCAAGGGATCCACTTCCTATACAGTACTAGTAACACAAGAGTACAGGTCAAGGGATCCACTTCCTATACAGTACTAGTAACACAAGAGTACAGGTCAAGGGATAATTTGTTCTTCTTACTTAAATTTAAAAGATAAATTCATTAAAATCAGTTATACTAATTTAAGGTTTTTAATGTTTAGTTTTTAAGGGATGTATGCTTATATAGTTAAATCATGTTTAAAGGTCTGGTTGCAGTGTGTGTGTGTGTGTGTGTGTGTGTGTGTGTGTGTGTGTGTGTGTGTGTGCAATTACTTTTGATTTTAAATTAATCCATGTATTTTGATATAGATTTTTCGACAATTTGAAAAATATTTTTTATATTTATTAAAGTAGATGAAATAGGGTACAGAACTTTAACAAGTATAACTTGTTTGTTGTTTGTATATGTCATTTTTTGGGGGGAAAAACATAAAATTAAAGTTAATGATGATGTAGTTAAATGACATTCCTAATAAATAAACAATATTATCATTTAGTTAGTGTCATTCTTTATAGGTTACAGTGAAATAATCACGTAGTGAGTATCATTCTTTATAGGTTAGATTGATAAAATCATGTAGTGGGTGTCATTCTTTATAGGTTCCAGTTATATAATCATGTAGTTGGTGTCATTCTTCATAGGTTCCAGTGATATAATCATGTAGTGGGTGTCATTCTTTATAGGTTCCAGTGATATAATCATGTAGTGAGTGTCATTCTTTAAAGGTTCCAGTGATATAATCATGTAGTGAGTGTCATTCTTTATAGTTTAGTGATATAATCATGTAGTGAGTGTCATCCTTTATTGGTTACAGTGATATAATCATGTAGTGGGTGTCATTCTTTATAGGTTCCAGTTATATAATCATGTAGTGGGTGTCATTCTTTATAGGTTCCAGTGATATAGTCATGTAGTGGGTGTCATTCTTTATAGGTTCCAGTTATATAATCATGTAGTGAGTGTCATTCTTTAAAGGTTCCAATGATATAATCATGTAGTGAGTGTCATTCTTTATAGGTTAGTGATATAATCATGTAGTGAGTGTCATCCTTTATTGGTTACAGTGATATAATCATGTAGTGGGTGTCATTCTTTATAGGTTACAGTGATATAATCATGTAGTGGGTGTCATTCTTTATAGGTTACAGTGATATAATCATGCAGTGAGTGTCATACTTTATAGGTTACAGTGATAAAATCATGTAGTGAGTGTCATTCTTTATAGGTTACAGTGATAAAATGATGTAGTGAGTATCATACTTTATAGGTTACAGTGAAATAATCATGTAGTGGGTGTCATTCGTTATAGGTTACAGTGATATAATCATGCAGTGAGTGTCATTCTTTATAGGTTACAGTGAAATAATCATGTAGTGAGTGTCATTCTTTATAGGTTACAGTGAAATAATCATGTAGTGAGTGTCATTCTTTATAGGTTACAGTGATATAATCATGTAGTGAGTGTCATTCTTTATAGGTTCCAGTGATATAATCATGTAGTGAGTGTCATTCTTTATAGGTAACAGTGATATAATCATGTAGTGAGTGTCATTCTTTATAGGTTCCAGTGATATAATCATGTAGTGAGTGTCATTCTTTATAGGTTCCAGTGATATAATCATGCAGTGAGTGTCATTCTTTATAGGTTCCAGTGATATAATCATGTAGTGAGTGTCATTCTTTATAGGTTCCAGTGATATAATCATGTAGTGAGTGTCATTCTTTATAGGTTACAGTGATATAATCATGTAGTGAGTGTCATTCTTTATAGGTTCCAGTTATATAATCATGTAGTGAGTGTCATTCTTTATAGGTTACAGTGATATAATCATGTAGTGAGTGTCATTCTTTATAGGTTACAGTCATATAATCATGTAGTGAGTGTCATTCTTTATAGTTTAGTGATATAATTATGTAGTGGTTGTCATTCTTTATAGGTTACAGTGATATAATCATGTAGTGAGTCATTCGTTATAGGTTACAGTGATATAATCATGTAGTGAGTGTCATTCGTTATAAGTTACAGTGATATAATCATGTAGTGAGTGTCATTTGGTTACAACTGGTATATCTATATTTGATTGGTTGGTTGTAATGTTGTTTAACATTGCATCATTAATTTATCAGCTAATTGTGGGAAAGCAAAATTTTAAGGTTTCATATTTGCCAGATTTATGTTAAGGAAAACATTGGTTAAGGAATGATAGTGAAACCGGGGCCTGTGTTATAACGTCTTAATACTTTACATATGATTGGGTTCCTAGATTTCATTTGTTGATATATAACCAGTGTATTTTATGGCGATCAAAGGACTTATTTTAATCACTTTTTACAACTAGGAAGCAGTCAAAAAGCACAGGCATGTGCAATATTTTTATAGTTTCAATATTCCACATGTATTGCAAGGTAAGACAGTTACATTGTAAACCACTTATTTACTCAAAGGAGATATTTGTGACCAGAAAAATGGACAACTCCAATAAAACCCAAGATAGTAAGCTTTTGATACCTCCGCAAGGAAACTATAATGGTATGATGTTCTTGTTCCGACTGTGAGTCAGTCGATTACAAGTTCCTGTCTTCTCCCTATCTCCTACATGTCTAGTTTTCTAACCATTTATTAGGTGTATACATGTAGATGCGGATTGTGGACAGGAGTGTTTGAGCTCGTTATTTTCTTTCCTTGTACTTCGTAAGTTGCGGGGTGGGGGTTTCTTGTCCAAGACTTGAAAATGTTAAGTGATGGTTCTTTCGCCAAGCAATCTGCATTTAGAAAGTCCTTTGGATGAGACCTTGGAAACCGTGTCACGGCAGGCTTGATGTTTAAGAACCCTCCCTGCACATTGCCCTAAGCGCACTGCAAAGGTAAAAATTCCTGGCACTTCACCTATAGCTGGTGAAGTCTCGATATAAGTGAAATATTCTTGACTGGGACGTAAAATTCCATTAAATCAATCAATTTTTCCCTTGTAAAATAATATAATGCGTTGCTTAATAACATAATATCTTTGTACGTGTGGTTCATCCCAATAACATAAGGCGAGTTGCTAGCATTAAGACTTTATACTCGGGCCGGGGCATTCACTTATATAATCTAAAGTTACATAAAAATGTAGTTTTCGCTTAAATACAAAGCTTTACCCTTCAAAATCGCTCGTGCTTTAATTTCAGATGGATTTTCTTTTCTTTAAGTACAATGTACCTACGCGCAATACTCAATTCTTCCCTTGTTGACCTCTATTTAAAATTTGATCATTCCATGGTTGTTCGATATCTTTATCTAAAAGGTTACAAATTATACAACGCTGTGGCAATTGATAAAACGTTTGTAAAACTATTTCAAATGCATTTGTTGGTGCAATTATCCCTGTTAACCGTTCCTGTTATTATGGATCTTGTACAGTACCAGAAACTCTGCCGCTGTTGCTATTTGTTGATATGGACGGATTTAGACATGATTATTTGGAAAGACTTGATCAAACAAAAATTCCAAATTTTAGATTCTTCATCGACAATGGCGTTAAAGCCAGATGTGTACGCAACATTTTTCCAAGTGTGACTTTTGCCAACCAGATGACTTTAATGACGGGTCTGTATGCAGAAAGCCACGGCGTTGTACAAAATAACTTTTACGATCCTGTATTTAATGAAACATTTTATATGGAAATCTTGCATCAAAACTTCGAATCGAAATGGTTTGATAATGGTGGAGAGCCAATATGGGCAACCAATGAAAAAGCGGGACACAGAAGACACAGTGGTGTTATCTTACTTCCGGGAAATTTGGCGCCAATTAAAGGCGTGCATCAGAAAATTCTACTTAACAGTTACCTGTATAATACAACGGAAGAAATTCCGTACAACTTCCGAATAGACACTATTATTAATTGGTTCATAGACTCGAGTAATCCAATTAATTTTGGAGTTTTATATTTTCCAGAGCCAGATGAATCCGGGCATTATTTTGGCCCAGACTCGAAAATAATAGACGAAAAAATTTACGAGTTAGACAATGCATTGGGATATCTTCGACACAAACTAGAAGTACATGGTTTGTTTAAAAAGATCAACATAATCATAACCTCTGATCACGGAATGGTTAAATACCAAAATAAGTCGGTAAACTTGGATACGATTTTGGACAGAAGTTTTTACCGAACAGTGTCTGAGGGACGGAATGTTGTTACACAGATTATACCTAAACCAGGTTAGATTGTACATCAAACTTTATCAGTCTGTATTTAATGCAAACGTTCACACATTGATCACTGCATTATAAGAAAAAGTAAAACATTAACATATATACATTTAAGGTGGTTCACTGACCGATTGGTCTTAAACTGCGCTTACGAATCACATCGTTTCTCAGGCATAGCTTAGTTTTTAATCGCACTTGGTCAGATCCAAGAGTGAAAGTTTTTTAGATCGAATGCCGGTCAGTGGTTTTCTTTGGGCACTCTGGTTTCCTCCGCCATCTTATAAAACCGTCTCGATATGTCACATTGGCATGACCATAACTGCAGGACTTTTTCGACATCGGCTTTAGTCACATTGGCTTTACCATAAACGCAGACATTGTGGACATCGGCTTGCGTCACATTGGCATGACCGTAACTGTAGAACTTTTTCGACATCGGCTTGCGTCACACTGGCATGACCGTAAACGCAGACATTTGGGACATAGGCTTGCGTCACCGTGATTGGTGTGACCGTAACTAGAACTTTGAGAAATCAACTGGCATCACATTGGCATCACTGTGGAACTTGGGGGTTGTCAGCTTATGACATATTTGACATAACTGAAGAACTTGGGGACATCAGTTTGCGTCACATTGGCATGATCGTAACTGCAGAACTTGGGGACATCAGTTTGCGTCATACTGGCATGTCGGTAACTGCAGAACGTTGGTACATCAACTTCCCTCATCTAACTATTCTGATCGTTGTAGTGGAAATTTGCTCAATGTTTCTAGGTCAAATATTTGTGTATAACTTTATTTATAAGGTAAAGAAGATTTGGTATACAAGACTCTGTTGAAGCACCAAGAAGGAATGTATGTATACAGGAAAGGTAGTCAGGAACTCCGAAAACTACACTTTAACGATAACAGACGAATAATGCCGATAGTTCTCGAACCTAAGAAAGGCTGGATTATAGGAAATAATGACACAATAGCTAAGTTTGAAGACAGTACGTAGATAAGTGTTACATGTATTGTTATAATGCTCTAAAAGTAACTAACTACATTAATTATAGATTATTTTTTGCCTAACATCTTTTGATAACTGCACCGCCATCATTAGGACAGGTATTATACAAACTTGACAATAACTGCTGTTAATTGAAATGATGTTAACGCAACATTAATAGTATTTAAATGGTAGAATTATACATTTTAGATATAATTTAACGATTTGTGTTTGTACTCTCGACTGAAATTTCATTTTTTAAAAAAATTTTCATATGTTCGAGGTGTGACACCTTCTGATTGTCATAATCATTTATGCATTTCAACATTTATTTTAGATGTTCAAACTCGGTTTCAATCCGACTGTCGTGAATATTAATGTGGTGAAACAGTTATTGTAAAAATGTTCAAACCATGGCTTTTTCTGACTATCATGAATATTAATGTACTTAAACATTTATTTTAGATGTTCGGTCTTAAATAGTATGAATTGATTTATTTGTTTTGTTGATTTTACAGAAGGACTTCACGGATATGATCCACAAAAAGTATCCGATGTCCGCCCGTTCTTCATAGCATACGGGTCCAGCGTTTAAACAAGGTTACGTAACAGAAAGTATTGATTCAGTAGACATCTATAGCCTAATGTGTCACTTACTGAAGATACAACCAGCACCTAACAACGGGACAATGGAGCATTTTCAAGATCTTCTGAAAGATCATGTTAACTGTGTGTGTCATACGTTATCAAACTTTACTGTCGTTCTATGGATATTCATGTTAAAATTTTTATTGTGTGAATTATTTCAACATTAATAAAATAAATTGCTTGACATTTTTCACAAAATGTTCTCATGGAATGTCTTTTTTATGTCTTGAAAAAGGTATGAAAGAATCACCTGTTTTATTCTTGGCAAAGACATTAAAGAAATGACACTTGTGTTGGTCTTTAAAATTCCAGTGTCAAGAAACACTTGTGGAAGTATTGACAAAGTTGTCAATGAAACGAGTTTGTCATTTGGGTAGCCATAGCAGTAATCATTGAGAAACTTGTTTTGTATTTTGTCAACATGGTCGGTAAACTTGGAAAGTCGTCAGCAATTCACTTGAGTTAGTAAAATCATGAAAAACCAGTGCACTTGTTTCAGTCTTTAAAAAATTCTCAATGAGACACGTGCAAATTTTGAACAAAATCGTAAAGCAACACGTTTCATAGTCTTGGTAAAGTTGTCAATGAGTCACTTGTTCCTGTAGTCTTGGCCATAGGTGTCTGGAACAGGAATCTGCATAATTCTAGATATTTTTTTTTTTCAATTAATGTAAGAACCTAAGTATTAGGATTCTGCAGCTTAAAACTCTTTGTTTCAACCTTTAAAAAGACACCTATAACTAAAAAAGGTTGAAATAAAGAGTTTTAAGCTGCAGAATCCTAATACTTGGTTCTCACATTAATTGAAAAAAAAAGAATATCTAAAAATATGCAGCTTCCTGTCCCCAGACACCTATGGTCTTGGCAAAGTCAAAATACCATTTGTGTCTGTACATCGATCATGACAAAGTCTTCAAAGAGGTACTCGTGTCAATATTAGCTGTTTGCGTTAGTCTTGGCAAAGCCGTGTATTAGTCCCCTGTAGCGGTCTTGAAGAGGCTTCAGTGAAACATTTGTGTCGTTCATGAAAAAAGTCAATAGGATACTTGTGTAAGTTTCCGTGAAGTCTTCAATAATACACTTGTGTAGATCTTTGTAATGTCCTCAATGAAACACTTTTGTTACAATATTTTTGTTTAGAAATAGCGGATAACGCCGACGTACAAGAACTATTTCCATAGACCTGTGGAAACGGTGCTGTGGTAGTAGATCCCTTAATTGGCTGGGTCGTCATGTACTGATGAAAACAAGGGATAAAACCTCACTTTCTTTTGCGGAAAATGAAAAGTTTGTAGCAGAGCTATACCTTCACTGCGAACTGCTGCAACTTCAAAACAGTACACCTGCTGTATTTCTCTAACTGAAAAAAGGAAATCTAATTAGTTGTGATTGGCAGTCTATTCTACTACCGACTGACGAAATTCCAACAAAACTTGCATCAGTTTTTAAACACAAATCTGATTGCGAAACACAACAAATATTGCGAACACTTAAAAAGTTTTTTTTTTTTTTTTTTTTTTTTTTTTTTTTTTTTTTGACAGCGACTCGGACTACCTTAAGGTTGACAGAAGCACTTGTCAACCTTGAGGGCTAGTCTGTTATTTGACAGCAAAAACACTACCTTGATGGCTAATCAGTTTCTTGATAGCAAAACAAACTGCCTTGATGGCTATCGCACCTTGAGGGTGCTCAGCAGCGCAGGCTACCTTATAAAAGGCTAGTCTTTTTCTTGACAGCGGCACGGGTTAACTAGATCTTGAGTCTGTTTCTCGCAACTTGGGTGGTGGGGTGATAACTGGACCACCAAAAAACTCGTGTTTCAGATCTAGACAGACAGTTTATTCAACTTATCTTATTAATACCAGAATATTCATAGCTTTGAGGGTACTTCTCCCTTTTGAAATTCTTTTATCTTCGCATTACCGTAGAGTACACATGTATCCAGACTGGGGAAGCTGGATCATACATGTGACATAAATTCCTAAATATGTACAACTTAAAGTCTATATGGCATTTGGAATGTTATAAGTTCTTTATTCTTCACCAGCCGACATGGTCATCCAAAATCAAAGGAAATCAAATCAATTGAAATTCACGGGTAAAACACAATCTACAGTAATTTTGGAACAGTTTCGGTCATGGCAAACATTGTCGATGAAAAACTCAAGTTGTCTTGCCCTTAGTGATGACTGTCATAAACTTTTAGAATATGTGTTGACTTGGACTTTGACACTGTGTCTGTCGGAAACATACTTTGTCAACGAGTCATTTGAAAAATTGGCGAAAAATCTTTGAAAATGTCACATAATAATATATTGGACAGACATTCAAATAAACCGCGCTTTAAAGTTCATTAAGCCGAGTGACTGATGACTAAATCACAGGTAATACTAAATCAAGGGTGATAATTTTACCTTGCACCGCGAAAGTGATAGCTAAGTATAATTCCATGAACAGGTGCTTGTACAGAACAGTTAGGAATCTGTCTCGATTTACAAATAAGATGCAGACTTTTAAACTTACAGATTACGATGCGTATGGATTTGACTTGGATCATACCCTTGCAAAATATAAACTCGTACCATTGATGAGGGTAAAGTTTCATTATTTTTAGAATAATTAGTTGTTATATTTTACTTTATATTTTTATTTTTTGGTTTCTATTTCGCACAGACAAGGGCCATTAAGTGGACTGTAACCCACGTGAATCTACTGACTTAGTCATTAAGTTTGATTCTTGTAGACTTTAAGTTCTTGTATAATTTATATATAGGCATGCCCTACTTATAAATAGCTTGCTTGTTGTAAATACTACCTACTGATTAAACCACCTTTGTAGATGTAGCGGTCTGGGTAGCTCAGGTGGTAAAGCACTCGCCTAGTATAGTGTGGGAAGTTCTGGGTTCTATCCCTGGTCCAACCCTGTATTTGTTCTTTTTCTTGGACATACTTGACAATCTAGGTACCAGATATTGCCCATTTCCTAATATTCATGCTTTAGGCATGAGTGGCTGAACTTGTAAAGCAAAGACATATCCTCTGAAAGCAGGATTGGTTGATAGATAATGACTTGGGCATATAACGCTATTAATTCATCATCCAATCTAGCTTATAGAAGAAAGTGTGTTACAATGATAAATTGCAATTTAACCCATGCAGTAACAAGTGTGACAAAGTTTGTCATATCCTTAACTGTAGTCAATTTGGAGTGATAAAATCCATCACTGTAATGGTCTAGATAGCTCATTTGATAAAGCAACCACCTAAAGTGCTAGAGGCCTAAGTGTTATTTGTGGTTTTACCCTGCAATTTTCTCCTTATTACAGTTAAGTGGCATGTGTGACCCTCAAAAATGTTGGACTGGTAAGATTATGGCCATATAAGATCCATCTATGTGAATTTTGGGGTTTCTCATGTGCTAGATATTGCACATGGGGAACTTGACATAGCACATTTGGAACGGAAAGGCAACACTTGCACAATGTAATGGTCTGGATAGCTTTGTTAGTAGAGCAACTATTATATTGCTGGATATCCTTGGTCTGGACCCAACATTTTTCTGCTTTTGTTACAAAATTTATATACATTATGTCTCAAAATAACATTCATTTAAGTTATTTTTGATCATCATAGTTATGCTACGAAAGTGCCTGTGATGCCATAATCAACAACAGTGGATATGATAGTAAACTGAAGGATGACATTGAAACACACAAGGATTTTTTGTGAGTATAAAATGTCTAACATTGATTTTTTAACACTACTGTAACAGCACAACTGGGTGCTATTTTCTCATTAAATCCACTACCCTTCTTAAGTCAGAAGTTTTGTAATCCGTTATCCTACATATATATTTGTCTATTATTTGCTTGTTTCTTTATTTCTCTCATTTATAGCTTCTTATTTTCTATTTTTTTTTCTTGTTTCTTTATTTCTCTCATTTATAGCTTCTTATTTTCTATTTTTTTCTTGTTTCTTTATTTCTTTCATTTATAGCTTCTTATTTTCTATTTTTTTCTTGTTTCTTTATTTCTTCCATTTATAGCTTCTTATTTTCTTTTTTTTCTTGTTTCTTTATTTCTTTCATTTATAATTATAGCTTCTTATTTTCTATTTTTTTCTTGTTTCCATATTTCTTTCATTTATAGCTTTTTATTTTCTATTTTTTTTTCTTGTTTCCATATTTCTTTCATTTATAGTTTCTTATTCTTCGTTCCATTTGCTATTGCCAAATGCAAGTTTTTCTATTTTAAGTATTAGTTCTTTACCTGCCATTTTTAAAAGTGAACAGTGTCCTGAGAAAGAAATAATAACATTGGGTCTTGTTGGATGTATAAAGAAACTAATGCAAATGATATCTTTAATTTATTATTAGCTAACAAAGTAAGTAAATTATTTCAGAAAAAAACTTTTTCTTTTACATTTATAAAAAATTATATTTAAGAGGTGTCAATAAAATCTCAAATTGATACAAGTGTTGGTCTTTCTAAAGTTAGATAAATTATATAACATTTTTTCTCCCAGTTTGAGCTGTTATAGATGATGATTTTTATGTCTATCAACATTTTTTTTTCATGTTCACTAATTGCTAATATTTTTGTTAAAGATGTAAAGGTTTATTTTTGGATGCTGATAAGGGAAATGTGGTGAAACTGTCACATGATGGTAAAATTCTCAGGTAAGTCTCCTTTTCTTCCATTACCCTATCTTTGTATGAATATTACCCCTCCCCCGCACACACATCTTGGATCTAATAAGCACACACACACACACACACACACACACACACACACACACACACACACACACACAGATGTATTAGAAAGAAATAATTGCTCTTGATACTTTACCTGGCCCCAGTTTCACAATCATTCACTCAACTGAGTGTACACTCAACTCAAATTTGGGAATATTTCAATGTCAGTTTCTGTGACATTACACAGCTAAAATTGAATATCTACTGTTAAATTTTAATTGTTTAGTGTAGGTTTGTTGAACAAAAAAAACATTGTCTAATGAAATTTTCAAATTTTTAAAATATTGATGAGAGAAAAATTGGAATATTTGAATTGAGTGTACACTCAGCTGAGTGAATGATTGTGAAACTGGGGCCTGGAATACAGGTTTTAATACAGTCCCATAGACATATTGAATTAGGATTATTTTTTAATTTTGTGTACATAAAGGGGAATATATTTTACCCCAAGCCAATATTCTTTTACTTTACTAAGCTACCTGTCCCTACCCCTCCTGTATGTAAGAGTACTAATAACATATTGCTATGTTTTTGGTATTTTTAGAGCTAGTCATGGAACAAAGATTATGAGTCAGGAAGAATTGACAGCTGCATATGGTAAAGATTTACACTGGGAACATTTTAATGAGGCAAAGATGAATGTGAAAAGTTGTGGAGGTAAGTACATGTACTACCACTAGTGTTATAGAAGGTTACTCACTGTAATGTTCTATCTTAACTTACTTCAAGTAATTTGCCAAAAAACTGATAGACTACTGTATATGTGTTTAAGCTATTTGTACCAATTCACTGATAAAGAACATTTTTGAGCAGCTAAAACAACATAAGCAGAAACCTGGACAAAAATACTTCTGAAACAGCTGGTTGCTAGGGAAAGATTTCAAGGTATACTAGTATTTGAACATTTGTACTGATTTTTTCTTAAAAGTATTTTGTGTGTTTGTAGTTTTAAAATATGAGTTAGATAATGCAATCCTTCTTAGAATTACCCAATAGAATATTGAGAATGGGTAGTCAGTTCTATACAATAATACAATACATTTGTTTTTACCCAAAAAGTAAGATTTCATAGTACTTACTTTTATACATTGCCATATGGAAATTAAATTTTAAACATATGGTAGTGAAATATGAAATTCAAATTTTAAACATCTGGTAGTGAAATATGAAATTCAAATTTTAAACATGTGGTAGTGAAATATGAAAATTAAATTTTAAACATGTGGTAGTGAAATATGAAAATTAAATTTTAAACATATGGTAGTGAAATACAAAAATTAAATTTTAAACATATGGTAGTGAAATATGAAAATTAAATTTTAAACATATCGTAGTGAAATATGAAAATTAAATTTTATACATATGGTAGTGAAATATGAAAATAAAATTTTAAACATAAGGTAGTGAAATATGAAAATTAATTTTTATACATATCGTAGTGAAATATGAAAATAAAATTTTAAACATATCTTAGTGAAATATGAAAATTAATTTTTATACATATCGTAGTGAAATATGAAAATTAAATTTTAAACATATCGTAGTGAAATATGAAAATTAATTTTTATACATATCTTAGTGAAATATGAAAATTAAATTTTAATCATGTGGTAGTGAAATATGAAAATTAAATTTTAAACATAAGGTAATTAAATTTTATACATATGGTAGTGAAATATGAAAATTAAATTTTAAACATAATGTAGTGAAATATGAAAATTAATTTTTATACATATCTTAGTGAAATATGAAAATTAATTTTTACACATATCTTAGTGAAATATAATAATTAATTTTTATACATATGGTAGTGAAATTTGAAAATTAAATTTTATACATATGGTAGTGAAATATGAAAATTGAATTTTAAACATAAGGTAGTGAAATTTGAAAATTAAATTTTATACATAAGGTAGTGAAATATGAAAATTAATTTTTATACATATCTTAGTGAAATATGAAAATTAATTTTTATACATATCTTAGTGAAATATGAAAATTAATTTTTATACATATTGTAGTGAAATATGAAAATTAATTTTTACACATATCTTAGTGAAATATAATAATTAATTTTTATACATATGGTAGTGAAATTTGAAAATTAAATTTTATACATATGGTAGTGAAATATGAAAATTGAATTTTAAACATAAGGTAGTGAAATTTGAAAATTAAATTTTATACATAAGGTAGTGAAATATGAAAATTAAATTTTAAACATAAGGTAGTGAAATTTGAAAATTAAATTTTATACATATGGTAGTGAAATATGAAAATTAAAAGTTTAAACATAAGGTAGTGAAATATGAAAATTAAAGTTTATACATATGGTAGTGAAATATGAAATTAAATTTTAAACATATGGTAGTGAAATTTGAAAATTAAATTTTAGCCAAAGGTTAGTGGATTTCTTCAGGTACTCTTTGTCTAGTTTCCTATACCATCCCTGAATGGATCTGGGCAATATATACATGTAAATGAAATAATCTTCAGTAGGTTGTAAAATGTCATCAATTCACCCCACTTAAAAAATTTGAAATAGATGTATTGTTAAAACAAGAGTTATACTTGTTATCGTTGTATTTCAGCTGATTTTAAATACAGATTTTTTGAGAACTATTTTGATATACCAAGTCTCATAGCCTGTGCTCATATAGTGGATATAATAGATGAACAGGTGTGTATACTGTGAGTCTTTCATAATAAAGTAAAACCTTTATTTTAATGCCCATTGATAAATTTTACCCACTTACTTATCAACTCTGAATTTTGAATACCCAAAACTTTCTTATTTTAATTTTGTAAGTCCTTCTTGGTTTAGCATTATTACTAAACCCGAATAGAGTGAGGATGCCAAAATCTGACTAACCATTTGGTGGCAATAAATTGTAGGGCTGAGATTTTACTGTATTTTCATTTTGTAAATATGTACCGGTATATTAAATGTGACAAGTGGACATAAATTCCTTCTTATTAATATTAGTTCTTATAGAATCGAATAAAGATTTGGAAAACATAACTAAAGATGCATGTAGAATGTTTTTTTTTTGTTTTTTTTTTGCTGGTAAAGGAAACTTGAAATAGTTTGTTAAAAGCCTGGAGGATGTTGTTTGTATATTGTTATTCTGATTGTTATTCACTAATTGTAATTGATTGATAGAAATATTGTTAAATCTGCAGGCAGGAGGTCCTCAAGAAAAGTATACATTTTGGGAACATGTGTATGATGCACTGAACTTAAATTTTCAACCTAAAGCATTTTCAGGTGAGTAATTTAAATGTTAAAGTATATATATATATATATATATATATATATATATATATATATATATATATATATATATATATATATATATATATACTAATGTGATAAAGGTTTTTAATCTTTGTAGTTTCTTTTTGAATTAAAAATAAACATTTCTGATAAAACTAAATACATATGTTACAAGCTTGAAGTAATGTTCAAAATGACATCTTAAATTCCTGAATATCTAAACAATTGTTCAAAATATCAAGATTTTTAATTTGTCATTTTTAAGTTAAGGAAAATCTTAGTTAAGAATGATTGTGAAACCAGGAACTGAACCCTACATGTAAGTAAACTTATTCCTGTCTAAGCTAACCCCCCCCCAAATATGCTCAAATTCAAAGAGTGTCCAATCAGAAACAAAATCCTTATTTCTGTATGCGTTCTGTTTAATTAGATTCAACTTTAATTGACACTCATTTCTTCATTTTCAGATAACAGTGGTTGGTTTTTCCCAGTGTTAAAAACTGACCCACAGAAATATGTACAGGCAAGTAGTGATGGTGTTAAACAATGGTTACGAGACCTGAAACAGAAAAATAAATGTGTCTTTTTAATGACATCATCTGCAGTGGACTTCGCTAGCATGACAGCAGAGGCTGCACTTGGGTAAGAAATAAAAGATCTTTTGTTTGGATGTCTTAAAAGTGCTAGACATGGAAAAGTGATTAGGTTGACGATAACAGTAGACATATTCTGTCAACCATGTTGATTTTGTTGTAAAAGTTAACGTTTTTCTAGCTTCTTTTACTTTGGATTAAAACATTTAGACATAGGTTTAAAGTTTTCAGTTTGGTTAAAGTTTATTTTAGTTGTATCACTGTCCGCAAGAATTTTAAGTATGGTATGCAATTCTTTTTTTAAATTATTGATGTCATTTTAGAGTAAGAAAATATTTAAAAGATTTAAACAATTGTTTTTCTTTTACGATATGAATTTTCCATCGTCCTTGCAAAATTATCTTTTCTGTGTTTGTGTGTGAATGCATCCATATTTTGTTTGCTTATTTTCTTTCAGCTCACATGCATGAATTGCATAAAGTTAAAATATTGTCATTCCCTGGTGTCTGCCAGTGTCAGCATCTAATATTGATTTTAATTTTAGACACCCTTCTATAAATTAATGTACCCATACAGGTGAGCTACTTGTATTTTTTTTTTTTTTTGGCTTTGCAGCTCTATATTAATAATCATGAAAATCTTTAGTCATAAGCAGGCATTCACAAATGCTGATTTTTGGTGAAAAACGCCAAAATCAGACTTCAAAAAGCCGATTGAAAAATATCCAAATCTTCTTTTGTTCATAAAGAGTAAAACAAAATCTGATTATAAAAAACTTTAATATCGGCTTTTTCAAAATTAATAATTTATTTATTTATTTATCTGATTTGTGGTTATTAAAAGAAGAAAATTTTTCCTGGGGAAGAGGGGGGTGTTACCCTTTTTTGATCATCAAGGGGGGAAGGGATCATTTACACCTTGCCGACCACCGATTGACCTCACCGGACCCCTTGTCGACCGCTGATTGACCTCATCAGACCCCTTGTTGATCGTCGATTGACCCCACTGGCATCTGTGGAGCCCTGGTCATAAGTACACATATTTTTTTTTCTGATAAGGATTTCTCCATCTACTGTATGTGATATTTATAATGCCTTTTTTCATTATAATTTGTTTTTCAGACCAGATTGGAAGTCATATTTTGATTTATGTTTATTTAATGCTAGAAAACCAGGATTTTTTACTGATAACAATCCCTTTGTAAGTTTAGGTAATTATAAATTATTTTATTATTTAAGACTATTATTTGATATCAAAATGATTTATTTGAATTAGTGATGATGTTGTCAGTTTCCACCAGCTGATCTGGTATTAAATACAGTGTACGTTAATGAAAATGCATTCATTTTCAGTGGCACAACTTGTTTATTTAACATTTATTTTTTAAAAAATTCTGGTATGTGATTATATTTAGCTAGTCATATTTTATTTACAATCACCAACATTTTTGCTTTCACAAATCCTCCTTCAATCATCCTCCAAAGTAAAGTCACTCACTCCTTCTTCATACAACCCCTTACTTGTTCAGCAGTTTAAAGAGTTCACTCAATATCAAATTATAAACATAACTGGAAAATATATTCAAAGATTGCTACTTAAACCTCATCTCATTTGTGCTGATACTGAGGTACCAAGTCTTCTCAAGCAACATAAGCTGTGTACCCACAATCACATTTCTTGCTTCTCAAGCACAAAAGAATTCTAATAAAGGGAATAAACTTTGTATTCTTTGAACCGGTCTTAACTGAGCATTTATTTCACATAACTGGGAGGGAGGGAGGGAGAGAGAGAAGAAGAGAGAGAAAAGAGAGAGAGAGAGAGAGAGAGAGAGAGGCAGTGTCTATGCTATGATGCATGATTTGAAGATTCCCCTCTAGATTTTTGCAGATACTGCAGACTTTTTGCATATCTTGCATAAAAAAAGTAACTTTTGTAAAATGCAAATTGCATTAATTTTGTTTGTCATTGACCACAATATACATACATTGAATTTCATCTTATTCAAGTCAGTTTGCCAGCTTAATTTTACTGTTGTTTTTTGCACTGAAAAGGTACAGTCCTTTTGCATTACTGTGTAGTTTCAGGGAACATATTCTAACTATTTTTAGTCATGTAACTTTTCACTACATGACTTGGAAATTAAATTTCCATTTTTAAAAAGACTCTGAATTAGACACTGAGAGAGAGAATTTGAATGTTTATCAGCACTTTCAAACTCCTTTGTTATGATATATAAGACATTTTTTAATTTCAGATGGCGTCAAAGAGAATGAAAAAGTTAGTGATCTTCAGCCAAACAACTGTTACTCAAAAGGCAATCTTTCAGATTTGATGAAATATATTTCAAAACAAACAGGAAAAGATAAACCAAAAGTTAGTACATTAATATAGATATCATTCTTTTATTTATTACTGTTATGATAGCTCATTTGATATAGTGCTCAAACCCTGGCTGGGACTGACCATTATTTGAAAATAGGTAGTGACTGTTCTTTTGCCAAGAACTCTGCATTTAGAAATCATTCACTGTGTTCTTCAAAGGCGACCTTAGAAACTGATGCTTCAGTGTCACATCAGGCA
Source organism: Tegillarca granosa (assembly GCA_029721355.1). NCBI lineage: Eukaryota > Metazoa > Mollusca > Bivalvia > Arcoida > Arcidae > Tegillarca > Tegillarca granosa. The sequence goes on from CM056596.1 coordinate 48,546,279, forward strand.
TGGCAGGCTAAAGAACCTTACCTGCACATTGCCCTTAACAAACTGTAAATGTCAAAATTTCTGCCACTTCACCTATAGTTGGTGACATCTCAATGTAAGTGAAATATTCTTGACTGGGACATAAAACACCATTCAATCAATCTTTTATTTATTCAATACATGAATTTAATTTTAAACATTAAATCTGAGGTGATAGTATTTATTCACTTTTCTTGTTTAATAGAGATTTTACTGAAATGGTATGTTTGGGAGTACTAGTAATTTGTTTTAAACAAAATGAATTGGAATATTTGATAGGTCATTAAATTAGGTAAATTACTGTATGTTTTTAACTTAAATCATTGACAAATTACATGTAAAATACTAGTACACAGATATAATTGTTACTTTTTTGTTGTAGTTATCAACCCCAACTTTTATTATCAATTCAAATTACTCTCATCAGAATGGGAGTGGCAAGATTGGCATGGCACACAATGTCAGTATATACGAAGTTGATTTTTTTAATCGTATATTTCAGGTAGTTTATTTTGGTGATAGTCTGTGTTCAGACAGTTTTCCAGCAAATAAATTTGCATCATGGGATGTCGTCTTAGTACTAGAAGAAATGGAAGCTGAGGGTTATCATCCTACGGTCAAAGATCTGGAATGTGATGATGATAAAGAGGATGGTGAACCAGCACAGAAAAGAAAAAAGAGAAATGTAAGAATTGAATAAAGATATTAGAGATACATTTATTATCTCCTTCCCCTCACTTGTTTTTGTGAATAATAATGGGCAGTGTTAGTCATGTTGTGACCTAATATACATGTAGTCCATATAGTGTCAGGCCAATACCATATCTAGTCAGTACGAGTTATTTTCCTTGACAATGGTCAATGGCAGGTGCTTGTTAGTAAACTTGTCATATATCACAAACATTTACAGCATATATAGATACAAGAAGAGAAAAGGTAGTATAAAAAAATTATTTCAAGGAACAAGAGTATTATCACTTTGATTAAAACAAATGGCTTTGCCTTCACCTTAAATGAAGTTTAATGACCCTATGTAAACCATTTTAGGTCACCAATACACAGTGTAACTAATATTATTCTTTTTTTATATTTTAGGATTTATTTTAATTTTGTTTATATCTATATAATGTAAAAAAAAAAGTTGTTCCAGACCTGGATGTTTCACCTGTCCCTGTAATACAAAATCAAAAGTTATTTTGTGAAAACCATCCACCAGTCAGAACATGCTCACTATTTTTGCCACACAACAGACATAATATCCTCCTGACAGTGGGGGGCGATGCTTGTACAAAATTTATCCTCCTGACAGTGGGGACGATGCTTGTATGAAATATCCTGACAGTGGGGGGTGATGCTCGATCCAACATTTGCTTTACACCAGCCTGATAAACCTGTTAGCTTAGATTAGACTTATGTGAAATATATATATATATATTTTTTTTTTATCATTTTACAGGTTAATTTAGACATAGATTCAGAGGAAGAACATTATTTATTATCAGATATGTGGGGCTCGTTCTTTTATCACGAAGAGGAGGACATCAAACATGACAAACACATGAATACTTTCTGGGGTCGAATAATTAGTCATTACAATGCAATAGCTGTACCAACTATAGAATATATAGCAGGTAAAATAACAGCTCTGAAAATGGACAGAGTGTAAGGTTAATATACAGCTCTGAATATTAGACAGACTGTTAGGTAAATATACAGCTCTGAATATTGGACAGAGTGTAAGGTAAATACCTATTGACAGCTCAGCTCTGAATATTGGACAGAGTGTAAGGTAAATATACAGCTCTGAATATTGGACAGACTGTAAGGTAAATATACAGCTCTGAATATTGGACAGACTGTAAGGTAAATGTACAGCTCTGAATATTGGACAGACTGTAAGGTAAATATAAAGCTCCGAATATTGGACAGACTAAGGTAAATATACAGCTCCGAATATTGGACAGACTGTAAGGTAAATGTACAGCTCTGAATAATTGACAGGGTTTAAGGTAAATATTAAACTTTGAATATTGTACTTGGTTCAGTAAAAATCTCTAAATATTGGTCTGGGTGCAAGGTTTAAATTTAAATCTTATAAACAAACATCATTATTATTATTACAGGGATGCCAATATCTCATCAGTATCAGAGATTTGGTTCTGAAGTAGGAAATACAGACGGATTTAGTCCTGCCAAACCAAAACCTTTGTTGACGTGATGATGTTGATGAGTGGACGGAACAAAGGAAGATAATGAGCATAATAGTCGATCAGAATGTCCAATAAAAAAAAAATGAAATCAGAATTAGGATTTATTGATGCAGGGAGCAAAATTTTGTTGATTGAAGTAATTAAAGACCATGTGAAAAAAGTTAGAATAAGACTTGTTGACAAATCACTGTGTGATTGATTGTTTTTTAATGAGGAATTTTGTTAATTGTTGATTTTAATTCTGAATAGTGATTTTTTAAACCTGCATTGTTGATTGTTGATTTAAAATGCAAATAGCCTTTTGTTTTCCTGCAACAAAGAAGCAGAGAAGAAGTACAGGGGTTACATTTCTGGCATTAATTTTATCATTATTTATATTAATATACAAAATGTTTAAATTCTTGAATATTTATGATTGACTATCAAGGTGAAAATGCTGGGACATACATGTGTGTAGTTATGATTTTTGTGATAGTTAGAATTCATATAATATTGCTGCTGAATGTTGAATGCTTTACTGTTTTACAAGTTTAGGATACATATAACAAAACAGAATAACCAATTTTGAAATGTACAGAATAAAACTACGCAATATTTTTGAACAAATTGTGGATAGGCAATGATTATATTTCTAGCTCACCTGAGCAAAAGTTCAAAGTGAGCTAATCAAACCTTTTTTTTAGTTTCAGTTGTCCATCATCTATAGTCCATTGTCTGTCATCCCTCATTTTCTTCTCCAGAAGATCCATGGCTAAGATTTCATAGAAATGTTGCCAGGCCTAACCCTTTATAAGCTTGTGAAGCTGATTGACCTAGATTCATATTCCAGGTCACGAAACTTAAATTTATAAATAAGTCAAACCTTCAAATATCTTCTTTTCCTGAACCAAAAAGTTTAGGAGCTGGAAACTTCATATATAGCATTAGGGCATTTCCAAGTTTGCAAAACTTGTGTACTTTTTACAGAAAAATTTTATTGATTCCAAAACTTCATACATAGCATCAAAGCCAGAAGCTCTCTCAAATTTTTAAGAAGCACCTTAATATCAACGCAAATTTAAGTACGCAATTCAAATACATACATGTCTCAACAGGGTTTGCAGAACTAGTTTATTTTTTAAGCACTTTGTCAATGTTGCTGATTTCAGCAATGTCCTTACTCAGGTGAGCAGTCTTGTTTTTAAAGGCCATCACCGGCAGGTACTTTATAGAATATGGTATACTGACAGGATACATTTTAGTGAACTGTTTAAGAATAGTCTTAAATTTCTTTCAAAGACTTTGATTTTTGGTACATTCTAAGTACTATTTCTGATATCAAAGTTAGGTATGTTCATGTAAATACAATAAATTGTAACTATTTTAGTGAAGAGAAGTTTGTTTTGATTTTTTTTAAGATAAAGAATGTTGTGTAAGGTAAAAGTTTTGGAGTCTATAACTCTAAACAGCCTGGCACTCAGCATTAAGAAGGTAAAGTATGGACAGGTTTACTTGGTGTCAGTATTATGTGACTGGGGGAGAGGTATGCTTGTCTGCTGGTGAGCTGGAACCTTAACTTAAGTCATCCTCGGTGAGGGCTTGAATAAGGCTGACCATATACAATTGCAAGTCTAGTGCATATATGAACTTGTTTTTAGATAAATTCTTGGAGATCAATAAAGCTTTTTGCATAAATAGCTGAAAATTACTTATGCAACATTAAACAAGAAAAGATCTATCATTCTTGATGTTAGTTTACATGTGCTTATGGATCACAGTGCCTTTCATGTTTCCTCCACCATCCCAAACTTACAGCCTCTATAAAACTGAAAAGAATCTTGATGGAACATAAAACACCATTACTCAACTAACTTCTATTGTGACACATGCACTATTTTTGGTTGCATGTATGAATTGCAAAAGCAGTATTGTCATACCACTTCCATCAGAAAGTTCAATGTTAGCTGATTGATTAGTGAATTAACACTTTAGTTTTGTTTGAGACCTATATTAGATTCAATTAACAACATCTGGAAAAATACAGTAGAACTTTTATAACTCAAAGTGCACTGGACTTCAGTGGTGACTTCGAGGTATTGGTATGTTTGAGTTATCGAAGTTGAAGGATGACGTCAGCTAAATATATATTTTTTCCACTACAGAAATCTTTGATGTTGTAAACAGTTACCAGTACTCATTGTAATACAATAGAGAAAAAATTAAATACTTAAAGATACATTCTAAACAAAAAAAAAAAAGGGTATGAAAGAATTGATTTTGACAACAAAAGCTTGCAAGACATGTTCTTTTATGTATATGAACAATGTATATGTATATGAGCAATACTTGATTATTACAATTATTTTTAATACAAACGGGTAGTTAATAAAATTACAAACTACTGCAATAAGTCTTAAGAGTTTAATGCAGTCGTGGTTAGTACGCTGTTAGTCGTTTAAATTAAGCTTGGAGAAATTAAGTCGAAAGTTGAAATGTTATCGACAGCAGCATATTACTCGGCTTCTGTAATTAGTGTATGGGATTAGGATAAACAAACCTATTGCACTTAACTGTTCATGACAGTACTGAATATTAATCAGTTAATTGATATTAATTGATACGGTAGATATCTAGAACTACTCGGTTGACTGCTCTGATATATTGGTAGCCTAATTACCAATAATGCCTGTATATGTGATTTCTCTGATAGTTTTATTTAACTGGCAATTGATTACACATTGTTAGAAAAAAATTCATGCTTTTGAAGTTAATTTTAAATAGATTTTTATAATACAGACATAACTCTTACTTCAAGTTAACGGAAGTATTTGAATTATAGAAGTTTAAGTTATCAAAGTTGTCCTAATATAGTTTATACAGAAAACGAGTTGGGACTAAAAAGGACTTCAAGTTATACGTGGCATTCGAGATATTGGAGTTTGAGTTTTGAAGTTCTACTGTAGTAAAGCAGGTTCAGTTTGCTTGTCAAAAGTTTGATGGTTTACTCCATTTCCTTTCACAATCCCTGAACCGACCACCACGAAAGAAGTGAAAAATCCTTTCCTTGAGCATTAAATGCTTTAATCCACTCTCCATTAAATGTCTAGTTAATGTGTCAATATTGTATATATGTAATGTGAAATGGGGTTTTATATATAAATAGTATTACTTTTACCAACATGTCATGTGTTGAGAAAATCTATACCTTTACAATGCACTGCAAAATAGCAGTGAAGTTCTTTTTGTGACATGATGACATACAGATGTGTATTTATTAAGTATCTATCTGTTAAGATAGTTTAAAGTAACCTGACTGGGAATTGCACACTACCAACTAAGCAAACAGTTCAATATAAGCAGATTTCATTAATAAACAACACATAAGTTCTCAAAAATCACAACAAATCAAGTTTAAAATAAATTATTTTATTGTTTCCCTCCCCCATTTGTCTCCCCTTAAAAAATCAAACATTAAATGATATGTTACAATGACGGAATGTATTTGATATGTGTTACTGCAAATAAACAAGTGAGACAAAAATATTTATATACAATGTATCTATATATAGTAACAGCTGATAACAAAAAATTCAAAATATCCAAGAAATAATCTTGTATTTTACGGTTGTGTATTAACACCTTATGCCATAAATATTTAGTCAAGATTCAAAACTTAAGCTGCTGTTTTTAAAACCTTTAAAAGACAGTTTATATATGCAACAAAAATTTTTTAAAAATACTCCAGAAATTATGTTGTACTTGACAGCTATATATCAACAACTTGAGTCGTAAAGACCTAATAAATGAAAACTACTATTACGTTTTTTGATCTTCATCAAGTTTAGCAATATCACAAATGCAATTCAAGGTAACTTTTGAGTTGTGAAAGACTTGACATGATTTTATCATAAAAACACATCTATACATCAATCTTTTCATCAGTATATTCTCCTACTGGAGATTTTTTAAATCAAGTCATCATGCAAAAATAAAAATCTACTTGACGTAAATAAAATTTTCTGCCAAAAAATTGCATGTAAAAGTATCATAATTATTAATCATATCAAATTCTTTTTAAAGTAGCAAAAAAAAAAAAAAAAAAACATTTACTAGGAAAAATTAAACATCTGTATGTAGTTACTAAAACTGTATACATAAAAATAAAAGCAGAAATTTATGGTCCTCTTCTTTCAATAGTTTGTGGAGGTATTTTTCTTTACTGTATTTTTAATATTCATAATTATCAATACATGTTATTTTTATGCACAAAATTTTAATATGAACATAGGATTTTGTTGTAAAAATTGTGATTTAATTAAAAAACTATCAGAAAAAAATTTAAATGTTAAAGTCAAACAGATAACAAATTTCCTTTAATCTTACGATAATTATCGTATTTTTAGGATCACAATTATTATAGTCAGCAGTCACATATGTACATTTAATCATAACCTTTATCAATTAAAATATGTACACTATATTTTATCCATGCACTACATACACCACTATGGTGAAAATATGTTTGGAATGCTGAGAATACACAAAGTGGAGGAAAAAGAAGCTTAGAATAATCAAATAATAATTAAACTTAATTTTCAAATAAAAAATTAAAAAATTATATATATTTTTAAGAGAATAAAAAATAAATTATTATAAATAAAATATCTTGATAGTTAATCATAGTATTTTAAATAATTTTATTTATCATAATAAGAAACTCATTCAGATGACAATACGTGCACCATATTTCCGAGACTCATTAACATGATAAAAACATGGGCCAGATTTCTAGCAATATAAATCCATGTGTAACACATATATAACTAAGAATTATAAAGCATAAGCACCAAGTTATTTTGCAGTGTAAGTATTTTTAAGTTTTTAAAATTTAAATGCTGTGATTATGATAATCTAAATTTGACCATATTGGCACCTGACATATATATTTAATATTTTTTTTTACATGTATATCACATATGTCTATGAACTACATGTAATACATAAACCAGTCATGTTCAAGTGCCAACTTTTGTCATACTTTCTACAAGTGAACACTTTGGTGACTAATAATAACTACAAGAATTAAACACTGTTCAAATTTCATTTCCAACCAAGGAAAGATAAAATGTTATTAAAAAGTTAGCATATGGTTTTGATTTAAATTGATAGATTCAGTACTCGTCAATGCTGATAACTGTTATTTCTGTAACTAACATTAGATAAATTGTAATATGTTTAAATATACAATAAGATTAATAACAATTTTATATCCATCACTTTGAATATTGAAAATACAATTTTAAATGATGGACAAAAATGATGTTCATAATATGTATCTGCCTATCCATCTAGAATCATCACACAATGATATTATTGATTTCTAATAACAAAATTTTCGTTGTCTCACACGAAATTGTTTTCATTATTCTTGCATTAATTATCTAACATTATTTAGTATGTCAAGGTCACTGTTGAATATCAAACATGGGTTTGACCTTATCATCTTAAAATCATCTCTTTTATCAGTACAGTAAACCCTGCTTAGTCCTGCTACTCACAGGAACCCAAACACACATCCCATAACAAGGATATGGAGAAGGAAGAAGTATCCCCACATCATAGTTCTGATCCCTGGACGTTTCCGCATTGCTCGTTTCAGCTGACAACTAGACAGACAGAAGTATTCCCTTTAAGATAAAATAAACAAAAAATCATAAGCTGCAAATAAAAACACAAACAAGTATATTTATCTATAAAATATAATTTATACTAAACATAATTAAAAGAACTACTCAAAAATTTCTGTATCTTGTAAATTCCTTATTGCAATAATTCCATTCATTTTATTCACATCAGAAAGATATCATGTAGGAGGTACAAGTCTTTTTATATTTCCACCATCAATTACACATGATTTCCTTCAGTTTGATTTAACCTATTCTAAATAATGTCATATAGGTGTATATGAAGTGGATATAACAATATTTTTTGCCCATATATATACAGGCTACATTCATAACAAACTATAAAAAGGTCTTGAATTTTTTCGTCTCATCATCTGAGTATATGTAGTAAGTTTTGTGAATTTTTAATTTCCCAGTAAAAGAACAATTCATATGATTAACTGATGTCTGTGAACAATTCTTTGCCTTTTGATTTAACCAATGAATATCTTTGTTCTTGGTTAAAAATGAAAGGGTTAGAATAAATGGTGTTTTACGTTTCAGGCAAAATTCCTTCACTTATATTATGGCAGTCAATTTAGGAATGGTTGAGGAAACCAGAGTGACCAGAGAAAACCACTGACTTTTAGCAAGTAAACTGACAAATTTTCTCACAGTAGGATCTGCTCAAGCAGGATTTGAACCAAGGCAGCAAGAATCCCCTGTGATCCGTAAGCATGCTCAAAATTGTAAAACACGCTGGCTCTAACAGCTTGGGTTAGATTCCCCACTCAGCACAACGGGGCATGGTGGCCGAGTGGTCTAAAGCGCACGCTTACGGATCACAGTGTCTCTTACCGCCTGGGTTCGAATCCCACTCAGGACAGATCCTAGTGTGAGAAAGTTTGTCAGTTCGCTTGCCGAAGGTCAGTGGTTTTCTCCGGGCACTCTGGTTTCCTCCACCATCACAAAACTGACCGCCTCAAAATAAGTGAAAGAATCTTGACTGGGGTGTAAAACACCATTACTCCACTCCACTCCCACTCAGCACAGACCTTTGTGTGAAAACATATTTTAGTAGTGATCTTATTTGGGTGCTCCTTATTCCTCCACTATTCTAGAACTAAAAGCCTTGTAAAAATAGTCTTAACTCGTATATAAAACACCACTTTATCAAACCACAACCAATGTATACAAGATAATTTACGAATTACCATTAAGTTTCAGATAGGTCATTGCAAAAGTGAAATAAGTATTATATAGAATCCTGTCTGCAGCATTTACAAGTATTTTCTAACGATTTGAGTCAATTTTCACTCCGTAAGGTTGCCAAAATCAACATGTTTTCCTTAGAATTTGTTTTAGTGATTAAGGTTGGGCTATGTAAATGTTTTTTTTTTTTTGCACAAAAACAGAAACTGCTATCTTCATTGTAAATATAATTATATACAAGTACATAACATAGAAGTATATTATACAATATCTACAAAATGTTTTAACTAAGGGAGATAACTTTCATTATTAACTCCCTTTAATTAAAACAAATGGAATCCATGTCACAAGTCCATACAGGTTTATTTCCTGGAAATGTATTTGTGGAAACTTAAGCATAAATACAAGTGACTGCCTACCAATACAATAATGATTAGGCCAAGAAAACCATTAATAAAAATGTGAAATTTTGTCATGGGTAACATATCCAAATACAAAATTCTTATTTACGTATACAGTGTATATATATGAGTAAGTAGGTTAAAATCCAAATAAAGAGAATATACAAAATGTCAAAAATTTCTCTTTCATATACAGATAAAGTCTGAAGATTAGAAACTAGCTGCTGTTACAATGCTTACACAGAGTCGATGATTAATTTCTTTTCAATATTTGATTATTCTCAAACAGACTGGTAGCTTCCACTACCTTACTTTGATATTTAAAACTACTCAAGTCCAATGATCAGGATTTTTTACTCCAGACTAAGTCCAATAATTTGGACATATTAGTCTGGAGTACTCTGGACCAAGTTCAATAATCAGGACATATTACAATGGACCAAGTCCTTTAAACATACATATTACTCTGAACAAAGTCCAATAATAAAGGCATATCACTCTTGATTAAGATTAATTTGCCCAAAACGCACTTGTTCCAAAAGAAATCAAAAGAAATATATATGAACATGCATTTAGCGAAGCAAATTTAAAAAAAATTAAAATAAGTTTTCATAATGGCTATTGAACAATTATCTTCATATAAAGGGCATAAAGCAGAGGTAATAATTAATAATTCAAGCAGTAATTTTTTCACCATACCTATATTATAAGAAAATTGGTAATTTTAAAGTATTTGATTCAAAAATTAAATTTCAAATTTAAAATCAGCAAAACATTGGCCAAAATTTTGTCAAACAAAAAGACATGATAATTGGTTAACTGTTCACAGAGATAAAAAATCAGGAAAAACAATACAGATTGAAATATATTATCTGTTAATGTAAAGAAATGTTTGAATATGAACAACAACATACATGTATATTATAAGGGTTTAATGGCAAAAATGAAGGGTCTCTGAACTACTGAAAACTGGCTGAAAACTCTAAATTGGAGGTGCTCAAAATTGAAAAATGTATACAAGCTCTGCAATTTTTCTTTAACTGGGACATGTTGAGATGGCCCCTAATGTGTTGGAACTTGTGAGATGTTCCATTATGTAGATGTATTGTATATTTACCTTAAACTGTACTGGGTGGACTGTTGTATGTTTGATACCTAAAAATGAAGTCAAAGTTTATATTTTGGATTTATTTTATCCTGTTCACAATGTTCTTCAAAACTTAGAGAGAATATACATGCATGGTATAACCAAATAATCTTTAACTCAGCAACAGCTAATCTCAAAAGCCTTGGTGTGCACAGTGGTTTAAAGCAAAGTGTTGTGGGTCAACAAAACCTCATTGCCTTAGGTTTGAATTCTACTCATGCAATTCTGAGTATGAGAAAGTTTGTCAGTTCTCTTGCATAAGGTCATTGGTTTTCTTCAGGGTACTCCAGCATCATTCACTATACAAGAATTCTGTTTTAAGTGCAATAATCTTGACTAGGGTGTAAAACACCATTTCCACATGTACACCAAGTGCTAATAAACTTTTTGTGGGAAGAAATAAGGATAAATATACAAAGCAAGAGAAAAATAAAAATTAATGGAAAGAAAACATAAACTTTTAGACAAGTCTGAGATTACAACATGTTGCTGAACTAAAGAAAAACTACTCCACATGCAAAATAATAATATAACCACACCAGGTTACTAAGATCTCCCTAAATATTTTTGTTAGATTGTCTCCCTTACAGATGCAGTTCAAAATCTAATTAATATCTTGGCTATTAATTTTCCCCCTTTTAGTTAATACAGCAGTTATATTACAACTCTATATCAAAATGTATCAAAATATTATAAATGATTTTTGTAGTGTTTCCAGATTGTATATAAAATTTTAAAGAAATAAATATGAAATAAAAAGATTAAAAAGCAAAATGAAAATATGCTAACAAAAATAGACTATTGAGTGACAAAGAAACTGTAACAAACTTGAAGCTAACACTGCAAGCATTTCTGTTTAGAAAAAACTTTTTAAGATTTTATAAGTTGGAGCTGTTAAAGTTACAAAGTATAAAAGACATACCGCTGTATCTTGAGCCATTGTAGTAGTCTGCTAAAATATCCCGATTCATGTCGTACTGAAAACAAATACATAGATCAATAAATCAACCAATACAGGAATCAATAAACCAGCCTTGTTAAAAAAACCCAAACAAAAGAAAAGACTAACAATATACACATGTATATGTATTTGACTTAGAGGGAATTTATTTTTTTATAAAGCTGTAATCAGCTACTTAGCTACAATCTTCTTGTTAATGCTTGGCTAATAAAGGATCAATTTTCCAAATGACTATCTAAGAAGGCACATTTCCTGAAGTGCCTGGTAGTGAATAAATGTTAATCGTTTATATAAAGTATAAAATAAATGTAGTAGATATGGTAGAAGATAGAGATACTGGTACATCTTCCTCAATAATTGAAAATTGCCATGTAATGACATAATTGTTACATACACAATATTGGACTCATTTCTCTGATCCTGGATTCTTCCTCTTCTATATTTAACTGTATCTAAAAAATAATTATATCAAATATTACTGTGAAATCCAGAAAAAATTCCAAAAAATTCTATAATGTTGAGACAGAATGCTCAAAACCAGGTTCTAGGCAATGATCAATGTAACACCAGACAACTTTCCACAGAGCAAATCTACTTGTGACATAATATGAACAAATGTATTCTAAAAAGTTTTAAACTCAATTTATATGCAAAAAATTAGGTACAGATTAAAACTATTCTTAGACTAGAAACTTTTATTGAGGTTTTTAAGCTTCAATTACCATTTTGTCTGAAGTGTCATGATTTACGGATCAAGGTACATCTCGATGCCTAGATGTGGGAAGATTCAAGTTTAAGAATTATTTGCTGTGGTTGGTTGTTTTTCCCGAAGTACTGGGGTTTCCTCTTACATCCTAGTACTGACCACCCTGACATAGGTGAACTAACCTTGACTGAACCATAACATTACTCCTCACAAATTCCTATATTAAATAACGAAATATTTGTTGTTATAAGCCAGACTACATCAATATCATGTATAATAATATACCTCTTTCATTTCTCTAGCATGTTCTATTTGTTTAGCGGTAGCTAGAGTATCTTCAAGCTGAATTCTCTGTTCTCTCTCCATTATCAAAGTCCTCTCCAAATGTGAAGCTGATTCCAGTAATTGTTCTTTAGTTTTCTCTGCTTCTTCAAGTCTACAACAGTAAAAATGTTTTTGATAAATAATAAATATATTGTGTCTATGACTTAAAAAAGGCAGATGATGTAGAATGAAAAATTTTCTATGTTTCAAGCCATTTGACCAACAGGATTCCCGAAAATATATGGTGATTAAAAGTACAAAACAATATGGAAAATGTATACTTAGCAAATTTATGGAAAAACATTTTTAAGAAAAATGTCACCTTACGCGATTCCTTATCCCATGGAAATAAGTAACTAATTTCTATACAGCACAAACATCATGGGATATCATCTGGTATTACACAAAATTACATACAATAACCTGGAATTTTTTCATCTATCAACTAGATTAGAACCAATCACACCTAGGTAGGTAATTACCAGAGACAGAGGTTTTGTGTCTTGATACTTCTCATCAAGTACAAAAGAAGAGAGAATGCCACATGTGAATCAACACACAAACTGTTGTATCAAGTACCTCTCTTTAGGGGTCATCCATCACTGGGCATTTACTAGAATGCACAACCAGTCAGAAATTTTATAGTGGCCCCAAAGTGTTGTCCTTTCATCTTTAAGTTGTTTCTCTACCTAACTTGTATCGTGTTGTGTTCTTGGCTGCATTTGTTGTTGCCAAGTTCATACTTTTCAGTTTAAAATTGATTTCTTCTTTTATAAAACAGTGGTAGACCAAGTAATAGGGCTTTGCTACTGTATGACAGGCAGTTTTGGACAACTGGGCAAAATTTCTTCACTAACAATTTGATATTTGTCAAATTTCTATATATTTATGGATAATAACTTACCTGTATTTCAAACTGTAAATTTCTGCATCATCAGGTTCAGATTTGACCTTGACCTCTGACTCTGCAACCCTGGATTCTGTAGGTATAATTTGTTCCTCGACAGCCTTTACTTTCTGTAGATCTGCTTCTGCTGCTCTCTGCATAGCTGCATTCACTGTCTTTCTTTCTGATTCCAACAACTTTAAATATAAACAATGTAATGAAATGTCTGAACTCTATAATTGGTTTCACCAGGACATCATATATTTAAAAAAAATTCAGTAATAATTTTTAATACTAGTTTATTGACTTTAGAATTTGGTGACATTTCACTTAGATTCTATACTAGTTAATCTATTAAAGTGACCCAGATTTTATACTAAACAATTGAGAAGAAAGGACACTCTAATCTTAAAAGATTATAAAATTAAGTTCAAAATTTTTCTATCAGAAATTAGATCCAAATGGAAGAAAAAGTAATTTTTTCTTTTATCCTTTTGAGCCAAATCTTACCTAACTTGAAAATACGAATTGATTGTTCCCGTGAAATGCATGCACACATAAGTATATACTAAATTCTATTAAAATTTATCATCATTTTATGACACAGATGTAACATTTTACAAAGTCAGAAATCTTACAAAGGTCTGACTGAACTCATTGAAGATTCAAAAACCAATTAATCAACAGATTTTTATATGTCTGTTTTTATATTAAAAATATAAAAACCACTAAGATGAACGCTTCCAATTAATCAACAGATTTTTGATTTGTTTTTTTATTCTTTTTTTGGTAATAAATATCACCACTTCATTTTCTCGACTCTCTTTAGTAATGAGTATAATTCTGTGATGTCATCACCTTATGACTGATACAAACCTTAGATTGAGTGGACATATGTGCTTGATAAAGTACTCTGTACTGTTGCTGTAGTTTCTGGTATTCCTGTTACAGAACTCTGTAATCAGTATAATTCTGTGATGTCATCACCTTATGACTGATACAAACCTTAGATTGAGTGGACATATGTGCTTGATAAAGTACTCTGTACTGTTGCTGTAGTTTCTGGTATTCCTGTTACAGAACTCTGTAATCAGTATAATTCTGTGATGTCATTACCTTATGACTGATACAAACCTTAAATTGAGTGGACATATGTGCTTGATAAAGTACTCTGTACTGTTGCTGTAGTTTCTGGTATTCCTGTTACAGAACTCTGTAATCAGTATAATTCTGTGATGTCATTACCTTATGACTGATACAAACCTTAGATTGAGTGGACATGTGTGCTTGATAAAGTACTCTGTACTGCTGTTGTAGTTTTTGGTATTCCTGCTCCCTCTCCCTCAGAGCACGGGATAAGTTACCTAGTTGTACATTAAGATAACTTCTGTCCTCAGCTAATTGACTAACCTGTAATCATGTAAACAATGATTAAATATCATAATCATATAATTTTGGAACATAGGATTTTAAATTTTTAAACTGTTTGGCTTATGTTTTTATCTATCAAAATTTTCAGCACCAAATGTCACTGATAAGGAATGATTTTCTGAAATGTACACATATGGCACATCAAAATTTCACTGGTATTTTTGTTATATGTTTGAAACATGAACACATTTTAATCAAGTGTTTGACCTCTTGTTATTTTTTTCAAAATAAAATACAAATCAATATTGTGCTATAAAATCAGTTTTCACATTCTGAAATCTCTACAAGGTTAGCAGTATCTCTTAAAAATAATTCCTCACAAATGTAGTACATCAGCAAATAATGTGATATTTCATAATGTTTTGTTTGAAACTTCCTAATTCTTGCAAATTCTAGAGTAATATATTTTTGAAGGAAATGTAAAACATTTCAGTTCCGTAATATTATGGGGTATGTATCACATGATATGCTTGCCAGCCCAATTAAGGTAGAACATGTCTGAAATGATGATGGGATCAGACATAAGTTGTGAATAAGCTGGCACTTTGTATCACCCAGCCATGAATGTCCATTTCACTGCATAAACAACTGTAGAGTCTCAGCATAAAAAATAGAAAACCTTTAATTCATAAAATAATGTACAGTGTGTTTTAACACTTACCTGCATGGCAAGCTGTTGACACCTTGCTTCTCTCTGCTTCAAGCTGTGTACCATTTGGTTTAGTTCTTGGTTAACCTGTGTTTTCTGCTCCATAGCCACTGAGAATTGACCTTGCAGACGTTCATATTCTCCATGAAATTCTTTAGTACTTTTCTCATTATTTCCAGCCAGACCAAGTTGAACATGCAGACTGTCATTATCAAATTCTAGCTGCTGTGCCCTACTTTCTGTTTTCAAAAACTCTTGATTGACATCTTTGATTTGATTGGTCAGATCTTGACACTGCTTTTCTAATTGGTCAACACGGGATTTCAGGTTCACCTTCTCTCTTTCCAAGTGATCTCTCTGTTCCCTTACATAAGCTAAATCCTGGGCTGTGTCTGATTGAAGTAGTTTCTGCTGAAGTTCTTCAATCTGTTTAACCATATTGCTGTTATCATTCAGAACTTTGGTATAATTAGCATTAACAGTCTCATACTCTTTCTGTAGGCGTTCAAATCCCATTAGTTTAGCTGCTGCCATTGCCAACTCTGAATTTAATTTCTCATTTTCTGCCACTGACTCATTCAGTTCTTCCATAACAAGTTCAGATTTTTCTTCTATTTCCTGAACCTGAGAAATCCTTTGTCTTTGATTCTCAAGTTCTTTTTTCAGCAGTTCTTTTTCCTTCCTCTCCTCTTCTAGCTCAGCGATAAAATCTTCTTTGTCTTTTATCTCTTCTAACTCCTTCCGTAAGTTATCATTATCAGTCATGGATTTATTGTGTTCTTCTTTAAGGGTTTGGTATTCCTTTCCTACCTCTTCAAATAAAGCTAGTTTTGTTTTCACCATTCCCAGTTCAGCATTTAGTGTCTCATTTTCAGACATTGCTTCATTAAGTTCTTCCATTATTTTTTGTGATTGATCGTCTGCTTCTAATAATTTCTCTATACGTTGGTTCTTTTCCTCTAATTCTGTCCTTTAGTTTGTTATTCTCTTCTTTAAACTCATCAATTATTTTCTTAATTTCATCGTCTGCTGCTGACTGAGTCATTGCTTTCATTTTTAACATGGCCATTTCTGTTTTGATTTCCTCATTTTCTGATACAGCTTCATTTAATTCCTCCATTATAAGGTCATACTGTTCTCCCTTACTCTGTAAATCATCAATCTCCTTCGTATATTTCTGTAGATCTGCCTGGATTGTTTCAATTTCTCTCTCCTTTTCAATCAGTAGCTCTTTCAATCTTTCCACCTCAGCAGAAGAAACTGGTGAAGAGATGTTTTGATCTGTCTCTGTCTGCTGAATATTTTCACTCGATTTTAGAGCATTCTGAAGTTCCTCTTTGGTTTTATCTAATTCAGTCTGACATTCTGTTAGGTCTTCTTCCACAGATTCTAATTCTTCAAGTTGCCAATTAAGCCCATCATTCTTTTCTTTCAAGCTCTTGTTTTCCTCTATAAATATTTCTAATTTCTTTTCCAGATCTGATTTCTCTGTCTGTAGAGATTCTATATTACTGAGATTTTGAGCTTCAAAAGTTTCCTTCATTGTTTGTTTTTCTTTTCTTTCTTTCAGTGCATCCTCTCGCAACCCATCCATTTCCTCCATTATAAGTTCTCTTTCAGATTCTAACTCCTCTATTCTCTCCTTCATTTCTTTTATTTTGTTATCGCCAGTCATGTCATTCTGTGTGGTTGTTGTTGTTTGTTGTTGTAAACTTTCTAGCGACTTTGTCATTTCAAACTTTTCCTTTGTAAGTGTAGCATTCGCTGTTTTCAGTTTTTCTATAATGTCCCTGTAACTTTTATTTTCAACCTCTAGAGAGTCACAAAGGGAAACATTATCTTCTAGGTTTCTTTCTGCATCTGAAGCTTTTTTAAGAGCATTTTCATGATCAGATTTTATACTGTCTAATTGAACTTTCAGATTTTGGTTTTCAGTTTCAACTTCCATGAGTTTTTCTTTCAACTTTTCAATTTCTGCTTTTAATGATGTAACTTCATTTTCATATTTGCTCCTGTCCATTTCAACTGATGATAACTGTTCTTCTTTTTCACTGTTTAATTTCTCTATTTCTACTCTAAGTTGCTGATTTTCATTTTCAATTTCAGACAGTTTTATCTTCAGTTCCTCCTTTTCAGACATCAACACTGTCATCTCATTTTCAAACCTATTCTTTTCTTTTTCAGCAGAAGACAGAACTTCTTGATTTTGATTTTTTAATGTTTGTATTTCATTTTGGATTTGTTGAGCTTCAGACATTAATCTTTCTTGGTTGTCATGGTAATTTTCAAGTTCAGCAGCCAGTTTACTATTCTTTTCCTGTTCAGCAGACAACATTTCTTGAGCATTATTATTTAACATGTGTAGGTTTTGCAGTTTGTTTTCCAATTCTTTACCTTTCTCTATTTCATCATTCAGATGTTTCTTGAATTTTTCAATTTCCTCCTGAGTCTGACTATTCTGATCACCACTAGAAACAATATCACTGGATGGTTTTTCAACTAACTGAGCCTTCAAGCTTTCCACCTCTTTCTGTAATTTATCACTTCTTGTTTTGAATGCCTTCAGTTTTATCAACATTTTCTCACATTTTGTTTCTGTTACTTGTAACTTATTTGTGACTTTATCATGTTCTTTTAACAATTCTTCATACTGCTGTTTACTCAGGTTTAACTCAGCTTTCAAGTTTTTCTCAGCTTGCATATCCAATTCTGCCTGAATGTTCATAGATGGAGCAGCAGACTGACGCAGTGGCTCAGTCTCTACCTTTTCGATAGTTTCTCCCCAATCGTCCCACTCAGGTTCCTTCATTTCAGACTTCTCAGGTATATTTTGACTCCTCATATCTGATATTTTCAGTTCTAACTCTTCTTTACACTGAATCAACTCTGCTATCTGGTTTTTCAGTTCATTATTATAACTTGATACATTTTCAAAGTCATGCATGAGTTCCTGATATTTCATCTGAATTTCATCTATATTATAATTTCTTTCCACAGATTCTGTCTCCAATTTTTCTAATTTGTCTTGCAGATTTTCCAGCTGTTCGCATAATGACTCGTTTTCTTGAGAGGAATCCTTCAATTTCTGAGAGATGTTTTCCAGAGCTGACTCTTTTTCTTCCAACACAGACTGTAGATCTTTCAGTCTCTCCTTGTTCTGTTCAAGTTCATCTATCAAAGTATTTTCACTACTAATTAATGTCTCTTTTTCTCTGTATAAATTCTGTAATTGTTCTTCTAATTCACACTTTTCTTTGACAAGTTTCTGGTTCAGTTCAGTAGCCTCTTCTTCTGATACTTGTGACAGTTCTAGTCTGTCTTTCATATGTTCCTTCATTTCAGTCAGTTCATTATAAAGTAAATCTTTCTCACTAATAAGCGAGTCCCTTTGTGTGGTAAGTTCTTGTAGCTGTGATTCCATCTCTGTTGTGTCAGATGTCATTTTCTGAATTTTGTCCAATAGACTGGCATTTTCCTCCTGTAATGCTTGCCACTGAGAATCTAAATCTTCAGCTTCCTGAACCTGTCTACTTTTCTGTGCCATCTCGTACTGCAAAGCCTCAACCTGCTGTTTTAGGGAATCTACTTCTTCAGAAATAACTTTATTTTTAAATTCCAAGTTTTCCACTGTTTTTTCTTTTTGTGTTTTCTCTTCATGTAAAACTTCTATTTGTTGAGAGTAATTTAAATTTTCTGTTAATTTCTGTTCCATGCAATTTTTCAGTGTTGTTATGGTTTCATCAAAATTTTCTATGGCATCACATTCAAGACCAATAACATGACTAAGATTTTTAACACTGTGAGACATTTTTGACAAAATGTCTTCTTTTTCCAACAAAGTGTTAGATAGTTCTACAATTTTCTGACCTGTATTTTCTAGATCTTTCACTAAACTTTGCTTTTCTTCATCAAGGTTACCTTTTTCGGCCTCTGCTTGAGCAATGTTACCCTGTAATTCTGTAACTTGTTCACTCTTGTTACGGATTTCCTGTTGTAGTGACTGAATCAGAACTTCAAACTGAGCAACAGTTTGTTCCATTTCTTCCAGTTTATTTGTTTTTTCTGTCAGAATTGATTCTACCTCTGCTAACCTATCCGTCGTCTGTTCCCTGTCTGTTGTAGCCGACTGTAAATCATTCTGTAATGATTCTTCTAACTGTTCTATTTTCATTTCTTTTTGTTGCATTTCTGACGTCAACTGACTGATCTGTGTGACTGCCTCTTCATACATCTGCTTTTTCTCATTAACACATTCATTCAAAGTTGAAACTTTTTCAGAAATTTGCTGAAGTTGAGAATTAAGTTCAAGTTTTTCATCATCTGTACTCCTCAAATTTTCTTGAAGTTGAACACATAATAATTCTCTTTCTTCCAATTGTCTTTCTAAATCTTTTATATGTTCTGTAAACTTATCACAATCTGTTTTGGCACTTTCTAACAATGAATCCTTTTCACTGACACTTTGTTGAAATTGTTCCATATCCTCTTGAAGAGAGTTCACCATTTCTGTTTTTTGTTTTAGCTGTTTTTCATATGTCATCACTTTTTCAGTCAAAATCTGAATCTGTTCTTGTAACTGATGTGTGAATTCTTCATATGATCTTATCTGAAGTTTCAAGCTCCTTGACTGCAGTACCCGACTCAGACTTGTCATCCTTTCCGCTGGTTTCTGAATTTGTAGCCACTGCTGCTTCGCTCTGTAGTTTAACTGTTTCTTCTGCTTTGATTTCTGATTCTACAACCTCAGCCTTGCTTACTTTCATGGCCTCAAGTTCTTTTACTATTTCTTCTTTTTCTTTATTAGCCTGTGTTAATTGTACCTTTAACTTCTTTGCAGTAGCTAATGCCTTCTTAAAGTTCAGTTCTTTGTCGTCCAGTGATTTCTTCAATGTTTCTATTTCTTTCTGTTTTTCCTCAAGTTGTTTCTTTATTTCCTCATCTTGTTCCTCTGTGTTACTTAGCTGACCCAGTCTTTCCTCCATTTCTTGCATGTTTTCTAACAAAGACAGAATTTTATCATCCTTTTCTTGTATCTTTAATGTTACCTTCTCTATTGTATTTTTAGCATCGTCAATCTCGTGTTTGGTCTTAACCACTTCTTCTCTTTCTATCATTAATTCATTTTGTAATTTTTCTGTTGAGTCACTCAATTCTTTCTCTCTCTCAAGATGACTGACAACCTTTTCTCTTTCCAGTGTCAAATCCTGTTGCAATTTTTCAGTATTTTCCTAAATATTCCTTCTCCCTTTCAAGATATTCAACAATTTTTTCTCTTTCCAGTATTAAATCATACTGAAGTTTTTCGGAGTTTTCTAACAACTCTTTCTCTTTCTCGGAATAGTCAGCAACCTTTTGTCTCTCTAACAGTCAGATCATGCTGCAATTTTTCCGTATTTTCTAACAGTTCTTTCTCTTTGTCTGATGAGTTATCTTTCAGTGCCTCGACAACAGAATTGACAGAATTAGCTCAGATTGGAGATTTTCTGTTCTACTCATCCAGTGTTCACAATCAGATTGAGCCTGCTCCAGTTTGCTTTGTAAGTCTGTAACCATCAACTCAAGTTCATTAATTAGCTGAGTTTTCTCCTCCTCTTTTGACTGTGACAGCTGTAACTGGTCAGCGGCCTGGGCGTAATCTTGGATTTGCGTGGTCAACTGGTTAACTGTAGCCTCTAACTGTGCATACTGAAAATACACAAAATATCACAAAATTAAAACTCCATAAAAATATCGTCAACAAACATGATATAAATTTCAGAAAAAGTTTATTAACTGAACTAAAAAGTTTTGAATAAGTTAAGACATTCAACTACTAATTTATTATTATTCACTCATAAACAGGTAAATATATAGTACATGCATAACAGTATACAGTTAAGGTACAAATCTGATTTTATATTGAAGGACTGTTTGGAAAATGGATTTAAAAAGTTTGATTTTAAAATTGGCAAAAAATTATGAGAAAGTTTCATGAGAAAAAAGTGTTGACTTTTTAATTAAAATCAAAATTAAGGATTAGATAAAAATATTCATAAAAAGATAAACAATAAATAGAATATGTGATATGTTTGAATCGTCTGATTATAATGACATGCAAATTAATTCTGATTACATGCATGTTAAGTGTACATAATGTGAGTTGGTTAGAATGACTGGCAATACAAGAAGTTGTTTCTGTACGGAAAAAATACACGTAAAGCACAAAAATAATATAAAGTTGTTTCTGAAAGTAACTGTTTGAAATCTTAATAAAGACACACACACACACACACACACACACACACACACACACACACACACACATGAGATTGAGTTACTAATCAGGTTTATAGACAAACATAAAATATGTACATATATACTGATTCATAAATCTAGTTTCATCCTGAATATCAAAATAGTAGTATGATTTATTTATTTATTTATTTATTTTTTTTTTTGTTATGTTTTTTTGTATATAAATATGTGAAGAGAGTCATTATTATCTTTATGTTTTGTGGAGATAATGGAATATTTGAAAAGTTTAACATATAAGCAAGTACCCTTTGTATATATACATATATATCAATAGTATTTATACAATATATAAAATATACTTTACATGTTATTAATGAACCTATATATACCATATATATATAAATAGATAGTTACACATATACATGTATTATAATTAAATATACAAACTGCATTTAAAAGCTCTTGTCTAGCTGGAAGCAATATGCTGGACACACAAAATGAAAACCGAAGAAAACTTTATAAAATGACAAACTAAACAGATCTAAAATCACTATGGAAGAGACTATCTCAAGAGGATAGATCTATAAATAGCTCAACTTATAAGTACACAGATGTTCTATATAATATAATGCTGGTAGTCTCTACATTACAAATACACACACTTTACATCCTATATACATGTACATTGTATCTGCACATGTATTTATCTAGAAAGGATAAATAATTGGTTGTTCTATTTTTTAAAAATATCCTTAAAGTCTGCACATGCTAGCAATCCTATATGTAATATTTTGTGTAATCAGCATATAAGTCATAACGGTGCCTTTTTGTAGGATGATTTCCCTCACTAATCTCAACTTACTACAAATACTTAAGTCCATAGATTAATTGTAAAAGAAAATCAGTTCTGTATAAATACAACATCACCATCTCCCAACTTTTTGCCTGCATGTAGCAGTAGCAGATATTATTAGTAAAACTCATTAAAGACATGCATAATTTATAACACACACACACACACACACACACACACACACACACACACACACACGCTATTCCTAAACCATTAGCTGTATTTGACTGGTTATTTTTAATAAGCAAGATGCTCTTCCATTAAGCTAATTTTTTTCGGACTTTTATTTTTGACCAATCAGATCAAAGACAACAACTTTATGTCCTTTATTCAGCTGGTAAAAAGTTCTAAATGCGCCTTTGTGAAAATATGCTAAGCATTTTACCAGTCAAATAACAAATTTTTAAAAAAAAACCCAAAAAAACAAAAAAACATTCTGTTGTGTGATTGGTCAAAATAAAGGTGGGTTAATGGAAGAGCCTCTAGCTCACTGGAAAACAACTAGTTAAATATGACTATTGTTTAACCATACCGGTAGGTGTTATGGCTTTGAAAGTAAACATTCTGATATTGTAAGATGTTTCCATTTGTCACTAGTAAGTGATAAATATATCAGCAGTGAGGGATCATTTAAACGTAAAATAATCAGTGACTGTCACTGTTTATTTAAACAAAACAAACAATATACCGTTAAAACAATCTATATTTAATAGGTCAGTTGATAGAGCTAAAATATATTATATAAAATAAAATAAAATAAAATAAAATACATCACACAAAAGTAATAAAATTTGAAAAAAATAAATGCTATGAATGATATTTTAAAAAAAGTCAAGCCTGAATAGATATCACAACGCGGTGACTATTATAGTATTAGTGGTTATTTTTAAGTGCTATACACAAATTGTTAGTCACTATAATAAACACTGTACACAGAATCTAAGAAGAAATCTTTCTGACATTTTGCATTACTTAAAAACCAAAAAAAAAAAAAAAGTAATTCTGAATGCCAAATTTTAAAAATATTACAGTTGAATTTTCGTAAGTAATTTTCATAAAATAATAAAAACTGATAGTGATAAATGATACTGGTAATAATTGATAGCGATAAATGCAGGTAATTTTTCTTCTTACATTCTGGCCAAGTACAAAATATAAAGGTGTTAGTAAACATAAAAGTAAATACCATTTTACAAAACCAATACTTGTATACAATTTTGTCTTACTTTATAAATTCAAATACAACCACACATCAGACAAGGTGCTTTGGTTCTGTCCACTTAAGATGAAAATTTCAAAATGGAATCCTAACATCATGTAAGTAGCAGAAAACTGTATTGGTTTGAAAAAATGATATTTGTATAATGTAAAAGTGAATTCAAAAGTTAGATTAATCCCAAATTCAAAATTTTATATATTGTTGGGAATTAAATTGAAATTTAAGAAAATTTCTTTTACATTATTTGTTACATCTAGCATGCAAAGCTTCTACAGACAGCTTGATTATATAAGATATACAGAATATAAGAATTCTATTGCTTAGCAACCACTCCATCTTACTTCCTGCATGTCCACATGTCTAGATGCCTCTGGTTGTGACTCTGGAGTTATCTGCCCTTGTTGTACATTGCTGCCTACTGTTGGAGACACGGTTTCCTCTATTAGGTTGTTTGACTCGGATGATGCCTGGTTTAATGCTGTACATCTTGTTTTCCATTAAATCTAACTGGTTTTGTGTGCTGACTAATTCTTCTTTATAATAATCACATTTAATTTTACTTTCCTGTACAACTAAGTCCTGTTCTTCCATATTCTGTTTTAATGTCTCAATTTCTTTCTCTCTATTGTTAAGCAATGAAATATAATATTCTTCCTTACTTTTAATCATGTTCTCTGTACTCTCAAATTCTCCTTTTAATTGAGCGACAATTTTAATCTTTTTCCTCTAACTGTTCCTTTAAACTGTCATTTAATGATTGCACTTGTTTTAGAGAGTCATTCAGTTCTGTTTTCTCAATTTCAAATTGTGACAATGTATTTTCATGTTCTTCAACAATTTTCAAGTTTGTTGCATTTGACTCTTCCAGAGCCTTCAACAATTCTCGGTTATTGACTAACTGCTCTTGAAGATTCTGTGATTTTTCAGTGCTTTCAGCAAGCGAAGCTTGATAATTTCTGATAGCTTCCTCAGCTTCATCTAATGCTGATGTTTTCACAGACAACTGATGTAAGAGGTTTGTAATATCATTTTCTTTGTCTTGTAATTTTTGCTGGTTTGCCTCATTAAATTCTTCGACAGATTTCATGATTTCATCTTGCTTCTCCAATTGTGTTGTATATAGAGTCTGTATTTCCTCTGTCTTTGATACCTGATGTGCCAAAGTATCTCTTAAATTATCCAATTCCATTTTCAAATCCTTAATCATCACATTTTTATCTTCATTTGAATTCTCAAGCTCCTGAATTATAGATTTTAACTCTGTCACTAATGTTTTGTTTTCCTCAAGTTGTGTTTCTGAATTCTGACAAGAGTTCATGAGACTTTGATACTTGTCTTGTAAATCGGCCATTAACTGATCTTTCTCCTCTAGTTTTCGTTTGTTATTGTCTTTGCATTCTTCCAGTTCCCGTAACATGTCTTCTGATTGCTCACACTGACTGTTATACAACATCTGTAGATTATTCATTTCATTTCCCTGCCAGTGTAAGTTATCTTTTAACCTTGTTATCTGACTCTGTAAATTCTGTATATCCGAGTCTTTGTCAACTAAATGTTTTTCACTATCTTGGTATGACATATCCATTGTTGACATACTTTCTTCCAATTTTGAAATCAGTAAATCCTTTTCTTCTAAGTTGGTTAAATATTCCCGATTACAGTCTTGCACTGACGTAACTGTTTGTTCCAAATTTCTAACTCGTTGAATTAAATTTTTGTTTTCAGTGTCCAACATCCCAAGACAGACGTCCTTCTCACTGCATTGAGATTGAATTTCATCATTTTTCAATTTTAGACAAGATGTTTCATTTGTTATGGCTGATAAGATATCACTAATACTGATGTCTTGTTCACTTTCAGCTACTGTCTTCTTCTTGTAAGTCTACTTAACAATGTACAAAGTTCAGTTCTAACACCAACCGTTTCACTCTGAACATCTTTCACCCTGATTTCAAGTTCACAACACCTATTTCTACTATCTGCTAACTGCTCTAGAGTATTATCTATGTTTTTGTTGCTACTAGGCCAACATTTCTTCTAACTGGCTAATCTTTTCATCATACTCCTTTTTAACACTTTTTCATTTGTTCTTCCTGTGATGCTGATTCTTCTTTTATTGTATCTAATGTTTTTTGTAGTTGTTTTAATGCTGTATCTAACTGTTTACATTTTGTGTCTTTTGCTTTACACAGTTTTTGAAGTTTCTTATTTTCAGATTTGAGATCACCTTGCTGTTTCTGTGAAGTTTCATCCTCCTCCAATGATCTATTCAGTAATTCTGATTTTTCCTCTTCTAGTTGATGTACAACAGATTCCAGGTTTGTTTTCTCCATTTGTAAAAGTTTACAGTTTTCACAATCACTTTTAAGTCCTGATAATTGTTCATGCAACAATGTATTTTCGTTATGTAGAACATTACAGTTTTCACATATTTTGTTCACAAGAGTTGCTATTTGTGTTTCAGCATCATAAAGAGCTTCTTTTAACTGAACCATTTCCACATGAATACTCTCACAATTATTGCACTTAGTTTCTCTTGTTACACCTTCAAGCATTAACTGTTCCTGTCTATCTTTTAGATTGTCTATCTCCAGTCTGAGTGATTCACATTGATCACATTTAATTGGAGTTGTTTTCCTTTCTTGCTTAATGCTGCTATTTTGGCATCTTTAGCTTTACACAGTGTTTTTAAGTTTGTTGATCTTTGCTTCCAGTTTATCCTTCTGGCTGTTCCAATCATCTTTACCAGAGTCCTGACTATCTGTAGAAATAATGCTAGCTTCCAAGTCAGAATACACCTCTTGTTGTGTATCTGCTGAGTGAAGAGGCCTTTCAAAGCATCGCTCCATTGTTTCAGCAATTATTGGCTGCTCTACCATAGAAACACCTGACTGATGTTCTCTCACAATGGCTGCTTCCTCTTTCCTAAACGCTGAGAGTTTTATCTTCAGTTCCTCCAGTTCGACTTCTTTGCTCTGTTTTTCTGACTGAACAGATTCTCCATATTTACCCAGTTCTGCACATCTATCTTCTAATGCATTAATTTTCTTCAACATCATTGCATTTTCTTGTTCATATTCATGTAAACACTGTGTTAGATTTTTCAACTTCCATGGCTGCCATGTTGTACTTCTGTTCCACATCACAAACACCATCAAGGTCAGACCTCAGGGTGTCTATCTCACTATATGATGTATCCAGTTGTTCAGACAATTCTTTGACTTTCTCCTGCATGACTAGAATATCAGTATCTTTATCTGTTATTAGTTGTTCCTGTTTTGATATAACCTCTTCAAATTTTTGTAATTTTGATGATTTTCCTTTTGTTAACATTTTCAGTTTACTGATTTCAGATGAGAGTTGGTCCTTCTCTCCCCTTATTTGACCTAGTTCATTCACCATATCTTGAATGTCATTATCTTTCTTATTTAACTTCTCTTCAACTCTTCTATCACCAATTGTAAACATTCTTTCTCCTTTCCTAATGCATCCCTTTCTTCCTGTATCTTAACAGCCACATCTCTGTTGTTGTTCATTTCATGTTTATATTGTAAAATCTCTTCATCTTTGGCTAAGATAGCCTGCTCAAGTTCTTTCAACTGTTCATGTAAGCTGTAACATTTTTCCTCCCAATGTTTTGCTGTCTCCTCTGTTTCCTCCAATCGTAACTTTAAATCATCTTCTTCTTGTTCTAGATCTTCTATCTTTATTGTTAAATCATTTACTCTTTCTTGTAATATTATAACATCAGTGTCTCTTAGCTACTATTTCTCTCTCCTGAGCGACTACAACTTCCTCAAATTTTTTAGCCTTTACCTCTCTGCCTTCACCTAACAACTGGAGTTTGCTGATTTCTGACTGAAGACCACCCTTCTCGTCAGTTAACATTGTCAAACTTTCATTTAATTTTGATGTCTCTTCTTGTAGTTCAACGAATTTCTTTTTCCTTTTCTCTGACTGATAGTTCAAACTTTTCTTCTAGTTTTTTAATTTGCTTGTCTTTTCCTTTTCCTACCAACTGTAATTTCTTAATATCCTCCTCCAGTTTGTGTATCCTTTCTGTCCCTATAGCAACAGTATCATTGAGCTCAATTATCTCCCCTTCTTTCACCTCCAGTTCCTGTAGCAACTGTTGCTTATCACTTTCTAAATAAATCATGTTCTCTTCCAGATTGTGACATTTATCAAACAGTTCAGTATAGTCATGTGACAACAATGAACTTTTAGCACTAAATTCCTGTTCTTTTTCTTTGATCTGCTGTTTAAATTTGGAACATTCATTTTGAAGCATGTTAACCTCTGAGTCTAACTCTGTACATTTTTCTTGTTCTCTTTTTAATTCATCTTCTGCTAATAACACATCATATCTGGCATCTTCTAACTGTTCTAACAGTTCTTTGACATGCTCTTGTAAAATCACAACATCGGTTTCTTTTCCTGCTAAAATCTTTTCTTGTTTATTGACAACTTCTTCGTATTTCTTAGTTTTAACATCACGACCTTTGTAAAGTTTTGAAATTCTATTTAACTCAGCTTGTAATCGATCTCTTTCCTTAACAACATTTTCAAAATGACCTACCTTTTCATCAAAATCTGTCTTGTCCAATTCCAACTGCTGGTTTTCTTCAGTCATCTGTCTTATTTTTGTCAATTTCTCCTCTATATCCTGGTTCAATTTTGAAATTTTGGCATCTTTCCCTTTGCACAACTTTTTCAACTTACTTACTTCACTTTTGAGATTCTTATTTTCCTGATTTAAACTGTTTTTTCCACTATCAACATTAGACTGACTAGCCTGATCATTTACTGTTTGAAGTTCTGTTTCTTTGGTAACAATCATTGTTTCCTGAAGAGATATATCAGCTTCCTGTTGTAAAGTTTGAACACTAGTTTCCAATTCCAATATTCTTGTTTGCATCTCTGAGATAGCTTCATCCTTGGATTTAAGCACAGCCTCATTTTCACTACTCATTTTCGACATCTTAGCATCTTTTCCTTTACATAGTTTCTGTAGCTTTTTGTTTTCAATCTGTAGTTGCTCTTTCTGTGAATTTTTAAGCAGAGATTTCAAAGCAATCACTATTTAAAACATTAAGGGCTTGAAAATAATCTTTAACAAAGCAATCACTATTTTAAACATTCAGGGCTTGAAAAATAATCTTCAACATCTAGCACTTTGGTTTGCAAATACACGTAGTCAAATAGACAAGCAACAATGGTTTTTTACACATATTGCCAATATTCTGATAGAACGGAGAGGGGTTATTGACCTTTGACCAGTATTTTTTAAAAAGTTAAAAAAATACATTACAAAACTCATTGACCAAAAAGGTAAAAATTGTATTAACAAGCCCTGAATATATTAAACAATTAACATGCTCATTCAAGTAAGAAAAACTTAACTGCTGTATTTTCATCAGTCTCTGGTCCAAGTATGGATTTTGAACATCATAGCATAAGTTGCCGAATACTGACTACTGTCAGAATATTTATTGAACTATCAATTTTTTTTTATATATATATATATTTTGATAAAAAATTGAAATCAATGTGAAGAATTCATTTTTATTGAAAGTAAGAGTGCGATGGTCAAAAATTCATAAAGCTTCATATTTATTGATATTAAATGTGAAATTTGTGAAAACTGACTCATGAGGCATCAATAATCCTCAGTAGAGAGGATTGTTTTGTGCCCAAGTCGAGACTTATTCACTTGCATCTAAATCAAGGCTCCCAGTGCTTGGATGGAGAATGACACAGGACTGCCTTGAAAAATCACAAATTTTTAAGTGAATTGACAAACTACAATTTCAATTTGTCTGAGTGGAATTTGACAACATGATAATGGCTGTCACCCTATAGAATTAGTCACTGAAAGCCCAAAACGTAATCCTAGACTAAGCAGTTTTTTTTTTTTTTTTTTTTTTTTTTTTTTTTGGTAACCAAAACTGTTAAAAAGATACTTCATTAAAATGAAGAGACACATACATAGATTAATTATTCTATAAATGTGTCTTAGTCAAGTTAACATTTTTTTCTTGTATTCAAAATCCCAAAGGACAAGACACTGATGTAAAACAGCCATAATTAAAAAATCTTAACATTTAACTATAAACAAAATAACAACTGAAATGAATGGATATAAATGTCAGAAAGGTCATTTAGACTATTTTGAATACAGTTCATTTGTTCACACCTAGAAATGTTTTTATTATTTCATATTACTGAATATAGAATATTTTAAATTTATATTTTATTTAACATTTTGTTCTGTTTATAAATAAGCTATGTTTTTATGTTGAAATTCAAAATAGTCTAAATGACCTCTGTAACCCCAGCACAGAAATGTTTGAATATTAAAGAATGACCTATGACCTTTGACCTATCCTGTAATCATACATAAGACCTGTATTAGTCCAGGTCACATGATGAAACCAACTTCAATTTATTTGTAATTTAAGAACAGGAACTACGGCAGTTATTAGGAATCATGATAAATGACATCATGGAATAATCAACAGTCTAATTAACCATTTCTAAGATGTTGAAAATTCTTATTGACCTTGTAGATGCCAAAAAGGTGTGAATTAAAAAACCAAACCATTCATTTCAGCTCTATCAAATATTGAATAAATTCAATTAATGTAATTTGAGTTCAATGTTAATATTAATAAAAAATCATAATCTCAATGAAGAGAATACAGTTTACTACTCAAGATTCAGGGATATAGAACAGTAATGATGTTAACCTTGTTTCATTTGAAATTTCATGTTTTCTATAAAAATACTACATGTAACTATAGCTATGACAGATTCAATATACTTTGTTTATTTTATCTGTAGAAAATATATATATAGATATAAAACAACAAGATTAATACATGTAGAACTATATCTTGCAGCTGCAGCAAAGGGTCAAGGGTCATAATGTAAAATAATATTTAGAAATTTACCAATTAATAGAAAAAGTCAGACAGGTCACAATTTATGTCACGATTGCTGCAAGTATGTTTTTTGATTTGAAATTTAAAACTGGCATGACATTGCAAATTTTTTTTTAAATTACCTTAAAATCAATATACACATGAATAATGAATGGCAAATTTTGTCATTCATTACAAGTAAAAATAATTATTTCTTAACAAACTGGCATCAACTGGAACATGATAAACCTCATTTTTTTCCATTTTAGTAAGTTATCTCATTAATCAGTATTAAGATTAACTTATAGGGAAATCCTGAGTACCTTAACTAAAATGCCAATTTACTCAAAAATTGTTCATAACAAGATATCCTTGATTTTACGGAGGGCTGGCAGATAAATTACTGTAATCACTTACAATCTTTTCTTAACTAATATTTTCTTGACTTTAATTGCAAAAATAAAATTGCAATAAATTTGTTAGGTATTAAGTTTAAATAATGATACTGTTCTTAAAATTTTGATATTAAGACATCTGCAAATCTTAAAAAATTGAAATAAAAAGTACCATAAGTACATTTATATGAAACCAGCTTAAAATTACTTAACTAAATGAAAGGTATATAAGTCAATTACTAACATTTGTTCTAAAACTGAGGAATTCATTTATCTACCACATAATATACCATAAGACAGTGTGGAACTACTGTAATGTTTATTATCAATTTGACCCCTTATTTTTATATTTTCCTTTTCAAATGATACTGAAGCTATCTGCAGCAAAAACTGTTTGTTACTATTTTTAAATCAACAGTTCCTCACCAATTTTATGGAGTATCATGTAGTTTGTAAATGAGTACCACCATTTATTCAATAACCATCTTTAATTAAATCAGTACTATTTAAACAAAGTCTTAACAGTTCTAATGTTTCTAGACTTGTAGTTTAAATGCAAAACATTTCTAGTGCTGGGCTTTCTTGTAAAGTAATAACCTCGACAAACAGTCTCATCCTCAAGTCGTAACTCAACAAAAAGCCACAACTTATACAGTCATATTCTCAACAAAAACTTAAAACCTGATACTAATTCCTTGTAAAAATGTTTTGTAGATTAAGTTATAACCTAAAAAAAAAAAAAAAAAACACAATCCCAACAATAAATTACAACCTCAACAAACATTAACTTGCACGGTCATAACCTCAACAGTTTTAAAACCTAACAAACAATCATAATCATACCAAAAAGTCACAACTTCAACAGTCATAACCTCAAAAAATGGTTACAACCTCAACAAACAGTTGTAAATTAAACATACCATCATAACCTCAACAAAAATTCACAACTTCAACAGTCATAACCTCAACAAATGGTCACAACCTCAACAGACAGCTGTAAATTCAACAAACCATCATAACCTCAACAAAAATTCACAACTTCAACAGTCATAACCTCAAAAAATGTTCAAAACCTCAACAAACAGTTGTAATTCAACAAACCATCATAACCTCAACAAAAATTCACAACTTCAACAGTCATAACCTCAACAAATAGTCACAACCTCAACAAACAGTTGTACATTCAACAAAACAATCATAACCTCAACAAAAAGTCACAATTGCAACAGTCAAAACCTCAACAAATGGTCATAATCTGAACAAACTGGAGTTTAATATTATTAATTACTTGACTTGTCCTACTTTCTTTGTCATAAAGCAGAGTCACAATGGTATAACACCGGAAAAAGAAAAAAATTTTTGGAAAATCAAAATTGACCTCCGTAATTATGAACAGTTATTGTCATTTAAATTTACGATAAAAGAAATAAAAAATAAATGGTTGAAAGCTATGACAAAAAAGCCCAGTACTTAAAAATGTTTTTGTCCCATTTTTACACACCTGATACTGATAGTTTACTTCAATTAGAAATACCCTATCTGTATCAAATGTTAAACTTACCTGTTTAGAAATAGTCTCCCTCTCAACCTGAGCATCATATAATTGATTTTTAACTTCTTCAATAGAAGAAGCTAACTCACAATTATTATCCTTCTCTGCCATGAGTTCTTGTTCTTTGTTACCTACAGTATGTGTCAAATCCAGAAACTCCATTTTCAGATGATCATACTGGTCAATGTACTCTCTCAGTTTAACTTTGGTCTCCTCTAGTTGGACAGCTAATTCCTGATTTTGTTTGGATAAGTTAGTGATTTCTCCATCTTTACTAGACATGGTAGTGCTGGCTTCCTCTTTCTGGAATGTTTCCTCAAACAACTGTGTCTGTACTGCCTCCAATTGTTGCATGAATTTTAATTGTATTTCTTCATTTTGTTTAATTTCCATGCTCAGTTGCTCATGTTCTTTCTCCTTAAGTTGTACTTCCTGGTCAAGTTGTGACTTTATATCTTGTATTTCCCGAGTTAGTTGTGACTGTATTTCATCTTTTAGTTGTATTTCCTGGTCAAGTTGTGACTTTATATCTTGTATTTTCTGAGTTAGTTGTAACTGTATTTCATCTTTTAGTTGTATTTCCTGGTCAAGTTGCGACTTTATATCTTGTATTTCCTGAATTAATTGTGCCTGTATTTCATCTTTTAGTTGTATTTCCTGGTCAATTTGTGACTTCATATCCTGTATTTCCTGAGTTAGTTGTGACTGTATTTCATCTTTTATTTGTATTTCTTGATCAATTTGTGACTTCATTTCCTGTATTTCTTGAGTTAGTTGTGACTGTATTTCATCTTTAAGTTGTATTTCCTGACTAAGCTGTGACCTTACTTTTTGTATTTTTTCTGTAAGTTGTGACCGTATTTTTTCATTATGTTGTTTCTCCTGATTTAGTTGTTGTTCTATTTCATTTTTCTCTAGTGCTTTATGATTTATTTGTGACCATATTTCTTCTTGTTGTTGTAGTTCCTGATTTACTTTTGTTTGCAATTCTTCTTTTTGTGACTCTATTGCTTTAAGTTCCTCTTCCTTTTGTTGTAGTTCATCTGTCAATTCAGTTTGTTTTTTAGCAAGTCTTTCGTTTTCTTCCTTTAGCAGCATAATATCTTGAGATAAATAACTGTTCTCATTTTCTAATTTTGTGAGAAATTTTTCTTGTTCATTTGTTTTGAATTCCAGATTTTGAAGAGTTTTATTCAATTTTTGTACCACATCTTCTTGTTTTACTTCATTTTCAGAATACTCTGCCAATTTTTCAGAAAGTATAGACAACTGATACTCTTGTTCTGTCACGTTCTTCCTTAAATCTTTATTCTGTGATTCTAGCAAGCTTGTCTGTTCCTCAAATGTTTTACACTCTGAAGTTTTATCCTCCAGTTTCTCTTCTTGCAGCTTCTTGTTGTCTTCCATTTCTGCCTGAATCTTGGAACACCTTTGTTGGATATCTGTATATAAGGTCTCTACACTTTGCAGTTGTTCTTTAAGACTGGTATTTTCTTCACACACATCTTTGTATTGTTCTTGAATGGTGTCAAGCTGTTCTGATTTCATTTGAATTTCTGACTTCAAGCTTTCAATTTGGTTGGATTTTTCTTGATATGATTTGTTGATTCTCAATCTATCTTTTGTAAATGTAGCCACTGCTGATTCAAGAGTTTGAATGGTTTCAAAATGTTGTGTAATGTCTGCCTCCAAAATATTTAACTGACTGACCTTTGAATTAATAGATTCTTCATATTCCTGTAAAGTCAAGGTCAACTCCTGATTCTCACTAATCTGATTTTCAAAATTTCTTTCCAACTCTTTATAACTAGTCTCTAGCTTGTTCAGTTTGTCGTCTGCTGTTTGGTTGGAATCCTCCATTTGTAATTTTAACTGTTCTATCATATTCTTCAAACTGTTATTTGTATCTTCTTTTCCAGCAATGGTTTCCTGAAGTTCTTGAATCTCTTTTTCTAACTGACATTTTTCTTCATGAAATTTGAAGCTTTCATCTTTAAAATTTTCTACGATATCACATTCTTTAGTTTTAAGTTTGTTATTTTCTTCTGTTAGTGTTTCAATATCTTTGTTCAACTGAAGCTGTTCATTCTGCAAACTTTTGAGTTCTTCTTCCTGTTGGTTTTTCTCATTTTGCAAAAACTGACACTTGCTCTTTAAGTTCCCGATCTTCTGTGATATCATCTCAGACTTTGTTTCCATTTCTAAAATCAGACACTTAACTTGTTTCATTGTTTGTTGTATTTCGTTGTTGTCATTTTCATTTTCACTTAAATCAGCATCTTTCTGAGACTTTTCATCTTCAATATATCCATTTACATGCTCAGATATCTGTGAACTTTCTTGTTTAGTGACTTCTACCATTTTGTTCAATGACCTTGAAAGTGATTGTTCCATGATATTCATTGAAGTTAAGATTTCTGTACTCTGTAAATGATGCGAATTTTTCTTTTTCTCCAAATTTAGCTGTAACATTTTTACATTCTGCTCTAACTTTTTGTTTTTCTGTAAACATTTATGATATGAACATTCAATATCTGAGTTCTTCTCGGTAATTTTATCCATATCTGCTTGTAAAACAAACAATTGTGATTCCTGCTCTGTAATATCCTTTTTCAATTTCTCGATATCTGCGTTAAATTTCTCATCCTGTTCTTTAAGCTGATTTTTTAACTGATCATTTTCAAATGACAAAGTCTGAACTTCAATTGTTCTTACCTGTAAAACACTCTTAAGTTCACCAATCATATTTACAATATCTCCATTTACTGGGTCTGCTTCAAGATCATGCACCTTTTCTGCGTCTGCTGCTGTTTTTTGTACAGCAGAAGTACATACACTTTGAATTTCTCTTTTTAAAAACTGTGTTTCTTCTGATTTCAGGCCAGACTCTTTTTCAAGTTCCTCAATGTTTGACTTCAATGACTTATTTTCATCAGCCAGAGAATTACACCTATTTTTTACTTTTTCTAACTCTGATTCAATTTTCAATTTTTCATTTTCTAGATCATTTGACTGTTTTCTCAACACATCTATTTCTTCAAGATGATTATTTTGACTTTCCATTAAATTTTCAATTTCTTGTTGTTTTTTCATTAGCTTCTTGGATGCGTGTTCAAATTCTTTCTGAAGTCTCGTTAACTCTTCATTTTTTCTAACTAATGTTGTATCCAGTGTTGTTATCTTGTTTTTCAATTCAGTTTCCTCTTTCAGTGTTTTTTTCTCAAGGTCTTTCATACGTGTGATGTAATTTTCAATTTCTTCCTTTGCAGACTTAAACTTTTCAATCATATTATCCCTTTCTTTTGTAACTTTACTAATTTCTTCACACTTTGAATTAATAACTTCTTGTAGACTTTTATTTCTTTCTGACTGTTCATTTAACTCATCACCTGTTGACTTTAGTTTGTTCTGTAAATTAGTTATCTCCCCTTCTTTCTCCTCCAGTATCTTTGTATTAGATTGTACTTGACTTGTCAATAATTCATTCTCAGTTTCCCACTTGTTACAAGTTTTTTCAAGCATTTCAATTTTCTTTGTCAAACAGACTTTTTCATTCTCTACCTCTGACAGTTTTTCATTGGTTGTTTTACACAGCAACTTCAGGC
Source organism: Tegillarca granosa (assembly GCA_029721355.1). Classification (NCBI taxonomy): domain Eukaryota; kingdom Metazoa; phylum Mollusca; class Bivalvia; order Arcoida; family Arcidae; genus Tegillarca; species Tegillarca granosa. The sequence continues at coordinate 48,582,647 of CM056596.1, forward strand.
TTCCATTTTGTTCTGTTAATGCTTCTAACTCAGCAGCCATTTCTGTATTAGATAACTTTAACTGTTTGACCACTTTGTTTACGTTATGTTTTTCTTTCAGTATTTTATTTGATACATTATCACTTGAATCACATTTTAAAAGTTGTTCTGTTAATTCATCAGAAAGAATGTCTATTTGTCTATTTTGCTTTGTAATCAATTCTTTCAAATCCATTACCTCTGAACTTTGATCTTCATAGAAGTTAGATAATTTTGTTTTTTCTTCCAATAATACTAAATTTTCTGTTTCAAGTTTGGCAACCTTTTCATCCAACAAATCATTAGCAGAAGACAATGATTCCATAGCTAAATCTTTAGTGTTACATTCCTGCAGTAACTTTTGTTCGAACTCTTGTAGCTGTTGTTTGGCTAAGCTAAGTTCTTCTGTAACCTGAGTTAAGTTTTTATCTGCTGCTTCTCTTTCAGTTTGCCTTTCCTCCTCTGCTTTCATCAACTGTTCATTCAACATGGCTTTCATATTTAATAAATCGTTTTTCTCCTTTTTGACATCCTCAAGTTTCTGTTCCATCATTTTGATTTTGTCTGTATCCTGTTCATTTTGATTTCTTAACTCTTCTACTGTTAATATTAATTTGTTCTTCTCTTCCCACATGTCTGATATTGTGTTTTCACTCTGCTCTCTTTGGTTTTTTAACTCCTCCATTGCTGAAACAAGTTCCCTCTTCTCTACTTGCAGACCTGATAATTCCTCCAAAGTTTGATCATACAGATCGTTAATTTCCTTTAATCTGATCTGATGATTTTGTAATGTAATACTTAAATTTTTCTGTTCCTTTACTAACTTTGATGATAGATCAACATTTGACAGAGAACTTTCTTCTAGTTCTGTTAACTGACTAGACAATATCTGTACTTCTGTACCATGTGTAGTATAGAGCTCATCCAATACAGACTTATTTGAGGTAATGATATCATTTAAATTAGACTCAGCTCTTTCTGACTCAGTGGAAAAATCTAAATTCAACTGTTCAATTTCACTTTTAAGCCTGACACATTCAGTAGACAAGTCTTCCATTTTGGTAACTTTTTCATTCAAATTTTTCATTAAACTTTCATTTTGAGACAACAGTTCACAATTTATTTTTTCCACATCTGCTCTTTCATTTTCAACACTTTTTAGCTGTTCTGATAACTGATCTACAGTTTCAATCTTTTCCTTTTCCAAATTAACTAACTTAATTTCTGCTTCTTGGAGATTTTGATTGAAATCTTTCAGTTCTTCAATCAAAGAAACAACATTTTTTGTCAGCTTTGATTTTTCTTTTGAAATCAAGTCAAACTCGGCTTGTCTCAGATCAAGCGTTTCCCTAACTAACTCCAACTCACCAGCTATTATTTCCATTTGTGATTTAAGATCACAATTTGTGTCTAAAGTTTTGTGTAAATCAGATTCCAATTTTGTGATTAGACCAATCCTATCTTCAGCCAGCTGTTTTAGAATTTCATGGTTTGCTGTTAATTCTGAGAATGATTCTTTTGTGTTTGTCAGTTGTTCATTCAAACTATCTACAGATTTGTTCAAACTCTCCTTGTCTTGTTCTAGCTGAGCTATTGTATGTTCACACTTTACAACATCATTGTTTCTAACATCTATTGTTTCAGCATTTTCATCTCTGCTCTTTCTTGTTTGTTCTAATTCAGCTTCAAGCATTTCAATAGACTTCTGAAGATGCTCCTCTTTCTCTTGTGATGTCTTCTGTAACACTTCCATGTCCTGTAGTGCTGCACTTAAGCTGGTTTCCAAACTTTCACATTTCTCAGTTGTTAATTTTGTGTCATTTGTAAGCTTGCTAACCTCAGCAGACAGTGACTCAGAAGATGACTGAAATTCATTTTTAACAGCAGACAGTTTCTGACTCAATTCGTCCTTCATTTTAGACAAATTACAGTTCTCTTGTTTCAACATACCAACTGAATTTTCCAATTCTTTGCACTTATTTTCCAATTCTGCTACATTTGACTCCATATCGTGCAAACAGCTGTTCAGTTTCTCCAATTCTTGATCTTTATTTTCTAACTGCTCTTTGTACATTTTTTCAGCTGCTACAAAATCTGACCTTAGATCTTGCAAAGTGCTGTTCAGTTTCTCCAATTCTTGATCTTTATTTTCTAACTGCTCTTTGTACATATTTTCAGCTGCTACTAAATCTGACCTTAGATCTTGCAAAGTGCTGTTCAGTTTCTCTAATTCTTCATTTTTGTTTTCCAGTTCTAATTTAACACTTGTTGTCTCATCACATTTTTCTTTCATCGTCTGCTCCAAACTAAGGATCAGATTTCTATACTCATCGCCATCTTCGTTTAGTGAAGATACTGTTGACTGTAGCTCTTGTACTTTCTGCTCCATTTCCTGTCTGTATTCTGTGTACTCCTGTCTACATTTCTTTGTTTGATGTGAACATCTAACACTCACATCCTGCTGAGAAACCAGTTTAGCCAAGTGGTCTTCATTGTCAGCTTGTAAAATTTGATTCTGTGATTTCATCGTATCTTCTGCAAATCTTAAGTTTTTAATTTCACTCTTTAGTTGTTCCATCTCACTGATTTGTTTTTCTTGCAGTTCAAACAGCTCATTCTTTTCCTTCATTGTTTGTTCATATGACTGCATCAAAGAACTCAGTTCTTCTATTTTATTTTCTAATTGTTCTTCTAATGATTCTATCTTTCCTAGCAACTGCTCTTTCTCTTCAGTTAATTTATTCAGCTCAGAGTTTTTAGAACTAACTGTTTCAATGACTTGTTCTATGTCAAGCTGTAGTGATTTTATAGTGCTCTCAAGATCATTTTTCTCTTCTGCTAACTTGACAAAGTCTTGAGAAATATTTCCTTTTTCATTACTTATTTGTTGTATTGCCTCTTTCAAATGTTCAACCTCTGACTCATTTGCTTGAAGTTTTTCTTTCAACTCTAAAGTTTCCTGTAATAATCGTCCTTTTTCTTCTGTTAAATCATTCAAGCTTTTCTCTAGATCTTCAATTCTATCATATTTCTCTTGAATCTCAACTTCCAAAGTACTCTTGCCATTTTGAAGTTCCTCTTTATCTGAAGTTAGTTCTGTCAACTTTTCTTCCAATGATGAAACTTTTAAAACATGGCTGTTCAGTTCATTTTTCAGTTGCTTGTTCTTTAGTTTTAATTTTGATGTTACATCACAGTTAACTATTATGACATCCTCTTTCTCTTGTAGATATATTTTTAGCATTTCAATTCCCTGTAGTAATTCATTCTCCCTGCTTACTCTCTCTTTTAGTTCTATTTCATTTGTTTCCATGGTATCCTGTAATTTACACTTTAGGTCGTCCTTTTCTGATTCTAAACTTTGGTTATCTGATAATAAACTGTCTTGTTTATTTGTCATTTCCAACAAACTAACTTCCTTTTCATTTAAAGTCTCTTTCAATTTCTTAATATCTTCTTCCAAGGACATGACTGATTGAGTAAGCTGTTCTTTTTCTTGTGTAATGTCAGATTTCATTTTTTCTGTGTCTTCCATTTTTTGTTTGGTTTGTTCCAATTCTTTCCCTATCTGCTGAATACCTTCTTCTAACTTTTGTTTGTCTGCAGCAGCCTCTTTAAGTGAGTTTTTCATCTCTGTGACTATTTCTTGCAAACAACTGATGTCACTATTTAAATTCTCTGTCAACTTCAATTGTTCTTCCTTTTCCATTGTAAGTTGTCTTAAATGTTCATTTTTCTGTTGAAGCTCGCTCTGTAACAAATCTAAATTATCTCCTAGATTCGTCTTCTCTTCTCTCACATCAGATAAAATTTTCTCTGATTCTGTATATTTCATGTTAACAACAACAATGTTCTCTTTCAGTGATTCTACAATAGTTGAAAGTTCTTCACATCTTGATGTTGTTTCTGTATATTTTATCTTCAATGTCTGCAGTTCTTCTTTCAAGATATTTATATTTTCTTTCAGAATTGTGTTCTCCTGGGATAATATCTGATTTGAAGATTCATTTTCTGTATTTTTACTCTGAAGATGATCCAGATCGTGTCTTACTTTAGCTATAATCTCATCTCTTTCTTGTATTTCTTTGTCATGTTGTTCTTTTTCTCTTTGTATGTCAGCCTTAAGTTCAATGTTTCCCTGTAGCAAAACTTTGTTTTCTTCCATTAATTGTAAATTCTTATCCTCTTGTTTTTTCACATCTTCCATTAGAATTTCATTTTGTTTAACCATGCCTTCCTTCTCTTCACTGGTATTTTTCAAGGACATTTCTAGATTTTGGCATTGTTTAATTGACTCATTTAATCTGGTTTCAAAGTCAGTTAAATTTTCAGACAAATGAACTTTTTCTGCTGTTAATTCTATAATTTTACTTTGTAACGTTCCAAGCTCCTCTTCTTTTAATTCTTTCTCCTTCTGAAGTTCATCAATTTTTGACTGATTTTCAGACCTCAATGCCTCAGTAGCAACTAGACTCTGTTCCAGTGATTTCTCCAGTTCCACACTTTTCAGTTTAGCTGATTCCAGTTCCAGAGTAAGGTTCTTACAGCTTGTAGACAATCCTTCTTTCTCTTCAGTCATTTGATGTAACATATTCTGGGTTTCTTTAAGTTGCTTTGTTATCAACTCTAGCTCTTCCTCTATGGATTCTTTCATTTTTGTTAAATTTTCTCTAGATTCCCAAGCTCTTTTTAAAGAAATAGTTGACTCTTGATAATTTAGGCTAATATCATTCATGTCCGCCATGGCCGTAGACAGTGACGTGTTTAAATCCTCTTTCTCCTTTGTCAGATCTGCTAACTCTTGACTTAATGACTCATTATTCTTTGTCAACTCCACATTTTCATCTTTCATTTCGTTAAGAGATAGTTCTGTCTTTTCCAGTAATTCCTTCACATTACACAATTCATCTTCAATGTTTCTAAGTGTCTGATGTAAACAATCTTTTTCTTTAGTTAGTTCTGATGTCAAACTTTCTCCCGAGTTGAGCTGGTCTGACAATTCCTCTATCCTTTGTTTTAAGTCATCTCTTTCTTTACTCAGAACTGTCAGATTATTTTCAGCTGTATTATACTTTTCAGACAACCTGGTCAAATTTTGGTTTGATTTCTCAGCTACTTGTTCTGTTTCACTAAGTAAATATTTGGTTCTAGTCAGTTCTTCTTCAAGATCTTTTAGTTTCTCTGTTGTTTCATTCAGTTCTGAAATTTTATCACTTAGTGTTTCTCTAACTTCATCTAAACTAGTTTGTAATGATTTTATAGTTACCTCTTTTTCTGCTGTCTCTTCCTGTTGTGATTTCAAACTGGTTTGTAATGAACAAATATTTTCCTCTTTTTCTGCCATTTTCTCAGTAAGTTCAGATAAACTGGTTTGTAATGAACCAATGCTTTCCTCCTTTTCTGCCATTTTCTCAGTAAGTTCAGATAAACTGGTTTGTAATGAACAAATATTTTCCTCTTTTTCTGCCATTTTCTCTGTAAGTTCAGATAAACTGGTTTGTAATGATTGAACAATTCCCTCTTTATCTGTAATTTTCTCTTTAATTTCAGTTAAACTGGTTTGTAATGAATCGATGTTTTCTTCTTTTTCTGCCATTTTCTCTGTAAGTTCAGTTAAAATGGTTTGTAATGAACCAATCTTTTCCTCTTTTTCTGCCATTTTCTCAGTAAGTTCAGATAAACTGGTTTGTAATGATAGAACAATTCCCTCTTTATCTATAATTTTCTCTTTAAGTTCAGTTAAACTCGTTTGTAATGAATCGATGTTTTCTTCTTTTTCTGCCATTTTCTCTGTAAGTTCAGTTAAATTGGTTTGTAATGATTGAACAATTCCCTCTTTATCTGCAATTTGCTCCTGTAAAGATTTTAATTTCTCAGAAAACGATCGCCGTTCATCCTCCAATTCAGTTGACTGAGACTTTAAACTGTTCTCTTTTGTTATATTTTCACTGGTCAATTCTTCTACTTTACTTCTGGCTTCATGTATTTCTTTCTTTAGGATGGAATTTGATGTGTTTAGGACACTAATTTTTTGGTTCAACAGCACAGTGGTGGATTCAGCTGAGGTGCATTTTGTGACCGAATCCTCCAGCTGACTCAGAACTATTTGTAACTGAGTATCTAATGCTGAAATGGCACTCTCTTTATCCAGTACATTTTCTTTGGTTTCTTCTAGCTGCTTCTGAAGGTTATCAATGATTGATGATATAAATTCGACATATGATACAAAATCCGATGATTCTAGATTGGTTAATGGCTGTGGATGAGATGAGTCTAATACTTTGTTTACCACAGTTTTGAGGAGTTGATGGTTTTCTGCCAACTTGTCATTCAACCCCTGTACTTGAACTTGACATTCATTTTCATTTTTATCCAAAACATTTCTTAAATTTTGAACTTCATCTGTCATGTTTTGAACTTTGGACACAGAGTTTTCAAGTTTCTGTTTCAGTTCCTCTATCAGATGATTTTTATCTGAAATACTGTTACTCTTCTGCTCACTTTCTAACACAGTGTTTTCTAGTTTCTGTTTCAGTTCCTCTAGCAGATGATCTTTCTCAGTAATACTGTTACTTTTCTGCTCACTTTCTAACACAGTGTTTTTAAGTTCCTGTTTCAGTTCCTCTAGCAACTGATCTTTGTCTGTAATACTGTTACTCTTCTGCTCACTTTCTGACACAGTGTTTTCTAGTTTCTGTTGCAGTTTCTCTAGCAGATGATCTTTGTCTGTAATACTGTTACTCTTCTGCTCACTTTCTGACACAGTGATTTCAAGTTTCTGTTTCAGTTCCTCTATCAGATGATTTTTATCTGAAATACTGTTACTCTTCTGCTCACTTTCTGACACAGTGTTTTCTAGTTTCTGTTGCAGTTTCTCTAGCAGATGATCTTTGTCAGTAATACTGTTACTCATCTGCTCACTTTCTAACACAGAGATTTCAAGTTTCTGTTTCAGTTCCTCTATCAGATGATTTTTATCTGAAATACTGTTACTCTTCTGCTCACTTTCTGACACAATGTTTTTTAGTTTCTGTTTTAGTTCCTCTAGCAATTCATCTTTCTCTGTAATACTGTTACTCTTCTTTTCACTTTCTGACACAGAGATTTCAAGTTTCTGTTTCAGTTCCTCTATCAGACGATTTTTTTCTGAAATACTGTTACTCTTCTGCTCACTTTCTAACACAGTGTTTTCAAGTTCCTGTTTCAGTTCCTCTAGCAACTGATCTTTGTCTGTAATACTGTTACTCTTCTGCTCACTTTCTGACACAGTGTTTTCTAGTTTCTGTTGCAGTTTCTCTAGCAGATGATCTTTGTCTGTAATACTGTTACTCTTCTGCTCACTTTCTGACACAGTGTTTTCTAGTTTCTGTTTTAGTTCCTCTAGCAATTCATCTTTCTCTGTAATACTGTTACTCTTCTTTTCACTTTCTGACACAGAGATTTCAAGTTTCTGTTTCAGTTCCTCTATCAGACGATTTTTTTCTGAAATACTGTTACTCTTCTGCTCACTTTCTAACACAGTGTTTTCAAGTTCCTGTTTCAGTTCCTCTAGCAACTGATCTTTGTCTGTAATACTGTTACTCTTCTGCTCACTTTCTGACACAGTGTTTTCTAGTTTCTGTTGCAGTTTCTCTAGCAGATGATCTTTGTCTGTAATACTGTTACTCTTCTGCTCACTTTCTGACACAGTGTTTTCTAGTTTCTGTTTTAGTTCCTCTAGCAATTCATCTTTCTCTGTAATACTGTTACTCTTCTTTTCACTTTCTGACACAGAGATTTCAAGTTTCTGTTTCAGTTCCTCTATCAGACGATTTTTTTCTGAAATACTGTTACTCTTCTGCTCACTTTCTAACACAGTGTTTTCAAGTTCCTGTTTCAGTTCCTCTAGCAACTGATCTTTGTCTGTAATACTGTTACTCTTCTGCTCACTTTCTGACACAGTGTTTTCTAGTTTCTGTTGCAGTTTCTCTAGCAGATGATCTTTGTCTGTAATACTGTTACTCTTCTGCTCACTTTCTGACACAGTGTTTTCTAGTTTCTGTTTTAGTTCCTCTAGCAATTCTTCTTTCTCTGTAATACTGTTACTCTTCTTTTCACTTTCTGACACAGAGATTTCAAGTTTCTGTTTCAGTTCCTCTATCAGACGATTTTTTTCTGAAATACTGTTACTCTTCTGCTCACTTTCTAACACAGTGTTTTCAAGTTCCTGTTTCAGTTCCTCTAGCAACTGATCTTTGTCTGTAATACTGTTACTCTTCTGCTCACTTTCTGACACAGTGTTTTCTAGTTTCTGTTGCAGTTTCTCTAGCAGATGATCTTTGTCTGTAATACTGTTACTCTTCTGCTCACTTTCTGACACAGTGTTTTCTAGTTTCTGTTTTAGTTCCTCTAGCAATTCATCTTTCTCTGTAATACTGTTACTCTTCTTTTCACTTTCTGACACAGAGATTTCAAGTTTCTGTTTCAGTTCCTCTATCAGACGATTTTTTTCTGAAATACTGTTACTCTTCTGCTCACTTTCTAACACAGTGTTTTCAAGTTCCTGTTTCAGTTCCTCTAGCAACTGATCTTTGTCTGTAATACTGTTACTCTTCTGCTCACTTTCTGACACAGTGTTTTCTAGTTTCTGTTGCAGTTTCTCTAGCAGATGATCTTTGTCTGTAATACTGTTACTCTTCTGCTCACTTTCTAACACAGTGTTTTCTAGTTTCTGTTTCAGTTCCTCTATCAGATGATCTTTCTGAGTAATACTGTTACTCATCTGCTCACTTTCTAACACAGTGTTTTCAAGTTTCTGTTTCAGTTCCTCTATCAGATGATTTTTATCTGAAATACTGTTACTCTTCTGCTCACTTTCTGACACAGTGTTTTCTAGTTTCTGTTGCAGTTCATCTAGCAGACGATCTTTATCTGAAATACTGTTACTCTTCTGCTCACTTTCTGACACTGTGTTTTCAAGTTTCTGTTTCAGTTCCTCTATCAGATGATCTTTATCAGTAATACTGTTTCTTTTCCGCTCACTTTCTAACACAGTGATTTCAAGTTTCTGTTTCAGTTCCTCTAGCAGATGATCTTTCTCTTTAATACTGTTACTTTTCTGCTCACTTTCTGACACAGTGTTTTCAAGTTTCTGTTTCAGTTCCTCTAGCAGATGATCTTTCTCTGTAATACTGTTACTCTTCTGCTTACTTTCTGACACAGTGATTTCAAGTTGGTGTTTGAGTTCCTCTAGCAGACGATCTTTTTCAATAAGACTGTTACTGTTTCGTTCCACTTTTAAAACTGTATTTTGAAGTTTCAAATTGAAATCTTTAAGTAAATTATCTTTCTCACTAAGATCTTTATTTTTTGCTTCACATTCAGCCAAAGCCTCCTGTAACCTCAAATTCAATTTCTCATTTTGATGATTTATCTCAGAAATAATATCATCTTTCTTCTCAGACTCACTTAAAGCTGCTTGTAGTTTTAAATTCATGTTTTTACAATCATTATCTTTTTCTTCAATATGTAAACAGAACTGATTATTTTTTGTTTCCAATTCCTGAATTTCTCTTGTCTGATCTTTTATAATGGTCTGTAAATGGTCTTCATTAGATTTGAATTCAGCTATTGATGCATCTTTACTTTCAATGTTAGTCTTTAAGTTATGAATCTTTTCATCATGTTCCATGACACATGCATCATACTGTTCATGCAGTGTTTTCAAGTTACTAGTTGCATGCTCAAGCTCAGTGGTTAAAGACTTGTTTTCAGAGAGAGAAATATCAAACTTATTTTGTAGACTTTGCACATGCTCGGTGAGGGAGACAATTTCTTTACTTTTTACAGCATCAAGATTTTCAAGTTCAGATTTTAGTTCTGTAATGTTTTCATTCAATGCATTCACTTCTTTCTGTCTATCCTCTCTTTCATGCAATAGTTCACTAACCTGATTAGACAGTTCCTGTTTTTCCATTTCCAAGTTCTCCTTCTCATTGGTCAATTCCACATTTGCATTAGAGGTGTCATTCATCTGTTTTGTAAGGTTTTCTATGGTGACCAGTTTTTCCTCCTTGTCATTATTCAATGCATCTATCTGATCAATTAACATTTTGAAATTGTCTCCCTTTACCTTAAGGTCATTTTCAACAGAAGAGAGTTCTGCTTCAAGGGACTTAACTCTATCTTTCATTTCAAGATTTTCCTTTTCCAAATCAGAACACTTTTCACTAGAGGTATCTATTAATTCCTGAAGAGATTGAACAATTCTCTCCCTTTCCTGTTGAGCCGAATGTAATTCATTTTCATGTTTTTGTTTTAACATTTTTATTTCAGAATCAAGTTGATGTGACCTTTCCTGTTCTGAATTCAACTTATCCTGAAGATTTTGAATTTCACTATCTTTTTCATGTATTAATTGTTCAATCTGTTCAGTTAATTTACTTTTCACAGAATCACTTTCTCTCCTTACAGAAGTCACTTCACTTTCTAGCTCTTCCAAATTACTATATAAAACTTTTATTTTATCGTCTTTTTCCTGAACTAGACTTTGTAAATGACTTTTGCTATCTTCAGCATTAGATGATAGCAACTCAATTGTTTTGTCTTTTTCTTTACAATTTAATTCTAATTCCTCTAAACTTCTATTTAAAGACTCTTTTTGACTAGAAAGATCTGACACTGAATTTTGGGATTCCTGGAGTGAAGTTTTTAAACTAGAAATTTCCTCTGTCAATTTTACGATTTCATTATCACGAGATGTTAATGATTCCATTGTTTTATTACACTTTTCAGTCACTTCTGTTAACTGTTCACTAATCTTATTGAATTCCTCACTTTGTACAATTTTCTCTTGCTCACATTGATCTATCACAGATTGCGAGTCACTTAATTTCACTTCCAATGACTGAATATTTTTCTCTTTTTCATCACACTGAGCTTGCACTACTTCTAAACTACTAGAAATTTCAGATAAATCAGAATCTTTTTGAAGAATTTCACATTTAAACCGTTCTATTTCTGACCTGAGTTTTTGCTCAAGTTCTTGCATAGTACTTTTTTCTTGACTTATTTGGTCACTAAAATCACCTTTACACACCTCTAGTTGTCTATTTAATTCCACTACTTGCTCTTGTTTACACTTCACATCATTCTCTAACCTTTCAATGTCTTTATCTTTTTTACTAATCATTGTGTGTAATGTTTCTATTTCACTTTGTAGTGACTGTTGTTTGTCCCCTGCTGATTGTTGTATTGTTTCTGTGTTTTTCTTGTGTTCCTGAGTCAAAATGTTCAGTTCTTCTTTCAGCTGTTTGCATTCCATCATAGCTTCATTCTGCAAATACAGAAAAAGTAAAATATAGAAAACCTGCCTACAGTAACCACCTCAATACAAAAACCACTTATACAAAGTACAGTATTCTAAAATCACTCTGTCTTATATTTCAACCAAATTGAACAAAAATATAAAAATAACCCATTTAAAAAGTTCAAATTTCTTTGTCAACACAGGTTCCTTTTCTATATACATGTAGTTTTTCCTGCAATGAAATTTCTACCTAAACATGAACATACTAGTAGGTATTTGTCCTAAGTGAACACCTAAACAGATGTCTGATAAATTCATTTATACAGGTTTCAGATTAAAAATAAAAATAGGGAATAGGAAAAAGGAACATTGGAGTTCAAAAATTGGATCTAAAATAGATTTCAAGTTTATACAGAATTTTCAAACACAAGTTTAATTTTGTAACATAGATATTTTTGAGTGATATGTTTTGAAACATCAATTTTTAACATTTAACATGTTATAACAAAGACAAAATTTCCTGACTTTGAGAGAAAAGTCGTCATTAAAAAACAAATTAATTAAAACTATAATTATCTATGATCAAGTTACACCATCATGGATTTTGAAATTAATATGGTTAATCACCATAATCAATATTATTTTACAGATTATCATCCTTACTTATAGGTTGTAAACATTCATAACAAATACTACCGTAAAAGCCCATGTAATTTACGCACCCCTGTAATTTACTCAGGTGGTTTTCAGGCTAAAATTTTTTAAAAAAGCTTCAACTCATGTAAAATTCGCACCCAAAAATTTCCAGAATCGCCGATTTTCTATAAGATCTGAGCAAGTGGTTTTCTTATATTTAAGTGTTTTGTTTCAGTTTGGTGTATTTTACCTTTTTTAATTAACTTAGATAAGGTTTTATTAATTTTCATTAGAAAAAATTACGGCTGTCACATTTTTTTTCGGTTTGCAAACAAAGTAGGTTATACGTTGTAACAGGTCATTAGCGTATTGTTGTATGTTTCCAAAATCACAATCACAGGAAGAATTATCAATAAAACAGACAACTACTCACACTCTCACATGTTGTGAATTCAGTTTAATTAACAATTAACATCAGCTAGTATGACACTTTACTCAACCGACAGAGGGAAGAAACCGACCTTACCCTGTTTGTAAATAGAATTTTGATTGGTCGAGAGCGTCTTCTTGCCTCAAGCTATGCATTTCCGCCTATCCGCCTATTCGCGTCCATTGATATTTCACTCCCTCTCAAACCTTCCCCCTAAATTTGAATCTTAGAAGTTTCTTCAAGCCAAGATTATCTATCTCAAAACACATATCCAGTCAAGATTATCGGTATCACCATGTATGTCAGTGGTGTTCCTTCACGATCGGAAATCCAATCAAAGCACATTGTAGCCAGCTCAATGCACGTTAGACTTCCAAACAGTAGTTAACCATTTATTTCATTACATTTAAAATTTGTACAAAGAAAGTAAGCATAAAATACCATTCTACACACACACGTCATTTTTTAAATCTTCAAATGCATTATTTTCCTGTAAAATCGTATTTTAACATGTAATAGACCAACTTCCGGTACAAATGTTTACATTTTGAACACTTTCGTCAGCAAGGAAAATTTTTAATAAATCATGAAAACAATCTACTCGTGTAATTTACGCACCTGCCAAACTTAAATTTATTTTTACAAAAAAAAGTGCGTAAATTACATGGGTTTTTACAGTACTCACACCAGATAACAATTTAGACAATTATTTTGCCATACCTGACCTTGGTACAGAGCTTCAATGCTGGGGTCTTATACAACAACAAGGTGAATTTTATTTCTTAATAAGTGCTTATAAAAAGCACAGTTTCTACATTCTAATTTACAGGTTGGAGTAAAGTGGCAGGGTAATGTTTCACTCCCAAGTCAGATCATTTCATTAATACAGAAGCCAGTCAAGGATAGTAGGGGAAGCTGGGTTACCTCTACAAAGACAAGTTTGGCAAGCAAACTAACAAACATTTATTTTCACAACAGAATCTTGCTGAGTATTATCAAACCTAGAAAGAAGGGCCTAATGATCCATAAACATATGCTTTACTAATCAAAAAAACAAGTGCTTGAACAACTCAGTAACTATAGTCCTTTGTTTAGTCAGAATCACAATGGTTTAAATTTTAAGCAGTGACTTGGAGAGACCAGCTACCTACTTCTAATTCTTACCTTATCACAAAATGTTTACATTAATAATAAATCAATGATATATTTTCCCTACCTGTTTTTGCTCTGCTGCATTCAGTTTTTCCTGATATGACTGTACGAGAGATTCTTTTTCTGACAAATAATTAGTTAATTCAGAAATCTTAGTTTCTTTTTCTTGGAGTCCAGTCTGTAATTCTGATATCTGATTGGTCAATTCTGTAACCTTAGTAACCATTTCATTTTCCTTTTCTTTAAGATTGTTTTGTAGGTCTGAAACTTGATTGGTTAATTCTGATATCCTAGTATCCGATTGGGTGTCTTTTTCTCTCAGGTTATTTTGTAATTCTGTAATTTGACTAGTTAAGTCTGATGTTTTACTTTCCATGTTCTGCTGTAGCTGTCTAGCTTGTTCCTGAACTGAACTTATTTCTGTATTATAACTTCCACTTTGCTCATCCATTTTCTCAACTAAGCTTGCTATTTTATCTTCTGACACTGACAACTTTGAAGTTAAGCTGTTGATTTCATCTTTCTGTTGTTTAGTTAGTATTTTCTCTGTTTTCAATTCTTCTTCAGTTTCATTCAGCTAAAACAAAAGAAGAGCAAGATGATCATTGTTCAACACAACTTGGAAATCTGAGAATTGTCAAAACTATATTTTTGTAGAATATCTATTGAATGTACATACTCAGCCATTGGTGAATATGAACGATCTTTAAACTACCTGTGTGTAAATAATGCTATAGGTAAATGAAGTAGGGATTAAAATTGTAAAATGTCCAGGATTGTAATTTGCAAATCATCTGATAAAAAAAACCCCATTTTTTTCATCAAGGATAATTAACTTTTCATGCTACTTTCAGAAGACAGCCTTCTAATACATCTATGTATCTAACCTTTAATTTCCCCAAAAACTGGATCACAAAATTTGTTTGAAATTTAACCTTAAAAAAGTATATATTCTAAAACTACCGACAATTTAATGGTTAGTCCTTTCTTAAACTGTAAAGAAATTACTTGCAGCAATACTGTCTGTTCAAACATAAAAATGAATGTTGCTATCCATTCAAATTTTAAAATGAGTGTCTTGTGGCATTGTAGAGTAGTGTACTAGCATGTTAAAATTTGTATTACACATTAAAAATAGCCAAACAACTGCTGACTGACATCCAATAATACGATAATAACAAAATTAAAAAGTGGACCTTACTACTTAATATGTCATTTCAGTCTTAAAGGAAATATGATCTCTTACATGTAATTCAGAAGTTTTTATAAAATGACGAGTAGTTATCAACCAATACAAATGACCTTAACATTCTGCTATGAAAGGCTACAGATGTAAATACACAATGTATAGAAAATGATACCTTTGCCTTGAGCTCTTCATTTTCTTTTTCAAATGCAATATTAGGTAGACGTTCCCGTTCCACTTTATCTTCTAAAGTTTTAACTTCCTGCAGTAAATCGTTCTTCTCCTTTTCTAATTCTACATTACGAAAAAAAAATAATAATAATTTTCAGGGATGTCTCTACAAGATGAGCTGACTTGATGGCAGATAGGTTTAAAATACATGTCTATAGATCATAGTGCCTCTAACCACGTAGATTTAAATTTCCATTCTATACTAGTGATAGAAGTCTGTCAGTTTGCTTAATGGTGGTGGGTAGTTTTCAGAGCACTCTCGTTTCCTCCAAAACTTAACACTTACCGTGTAAAAGAAAAAATCTATTCCCAAGCTCTCTTACAATATAAGACCTATAAATCAAGCTGACACTCAAACAACATCTTATTTACTAATACCCTGAAAACTTTTAAACGAATTATAAAATCCATAAATAATATGGCTGCTTTAGTCATTTTTCTGTTTTAAGAAATATAGTAACAGTGTACTTTTTGGATTTTTGACAAGTTTGTTATATCAAATTTTAAACATACATTGATCAAGGACCTTCCACAACAGATTTCACTCAAAATGGCAAATGGGTTCATCAAAGTGTTTTTTTTTTTTTTTTTTTTTTAAATAAAAAAATTAACCTCATACATTGTAACAGTATTCAATTTGCAGTCCCTGAAAATTAGGTGATCAAAAACATTCAAATTAAAAAATTAATAATAAAAAATGATTCATTATCACTAATTGTTCCATCAGATTTTGTTGTTATATAGGGGATTAGTGAAATAATAAAATAAACTTACAAAGAAAAACAAATAAAAAATAAATTTCTAGATGGTAAAGTTTTCAAGGTGAATTATAACACAGTTTTTATAACTACCTTCTTTTTGTTCTTCTATCTCTGCAGCTTTGACTTCTGATGTAACTTTCTCTCTAGTTACAATGTCTAACTGTTCCTCTAATGATTTTAACTGGTTTTGAAGCTGAAAGAAAAAGTACTTAATTCATAAGTTTTCAAATACTAAAATAATATTTTTTTAAAAATATCAACTATGCTTTCTAGTTGGTAATTTTGATGTTTAATCTTCAACTATTTGCCTTAAGATTACCTGAGTTCATTTATTTGTAAACCTGAGTTTGTTTTACCTTTTAATTTCATGTCAAATTTTAAACAAATGCTACAACTTTCTTTGACATTAAAACTTATAGCTGCCTTTTTATATTTTTTTTTATCCATGCACATTACACCAAACAGTCTACATGTCAGTCAGCAAACAAAAAAGGATAAATGTCTCATATAACTTCAAAACTGGGTCATGTGACATCAAAACTGGGTCATGTGACATCAAAACTGGGTATCATTTGAAATATGTGCTATTTTTACTATTAATCAATTTCTTAATTGCATTAAGTAAAGGAATAAAAATAACTGAAGTATACAATATTATCTCAAATTTAAGTTATTGTACCAGATTCTATTATTACAATACCTCTGATGTTGTATTTACTGTACTTCTGATGAGTATTCTCTAAGTCTGTGACTATTTGAGACATTTTATCTCTCTCCTCTGATACTGCAGACATTTCAGTTAGAGTGCCAAATTATTATCATTACAATACCTCTAATTTTGTATTTACCTCTGATGTTGTATTCTCTAAGTCTGCAACTATTTGAGACATTTTATCTCTCTCCTCTGATACTACGTACATTTCAGTTAGAGTGTCAAATTATTATCATTACAATACCTCTAATTTTGTATTTACCTCTGATGATGTATTCTCTAAGTCTGCGACTATTTGAGACATTTTATCCCTCTCCTCTGATACTGCAGACATTTCAGAAACAAGATCAGACTTTTCTTGTGTGATTTTTTCCAGTTTGTCTGTCATGTCTTTAATCTCTTCCTCAAGTTTTACTAAAAGTATATAAAAAAAATCCACATACAACCACATTACAAGAACCAAGCCTTATAATGCTAGAATACATGCATTTCTTCTGAAATAATCAATTTAGTAATTTTTTAAACATTAATTACAAGTGTTCATGCTTTGCATTGTTTAATCAGGAAAGGACCCTTGTTTCATTAGCCTCAAAAAAACATGGCCTCCAAAACTCTATCTGTAGGCCAACCTTTAACAACCTCTGTTGAGTGTTATTACATTTCTCTTATTTCTTAATACTCAACTTGGATAAATTCAAATCAGTACAGATAAGACATATTACACACATATATCATTTGTATTCATCAGGTGTTGATATAAAATTAAATGAACTGTAAAAACAATTTTGAAACAAGATGAAATGTAAAAGGTTGAAAAAGGCAATAACACAAACTACAACATAGGTGTAACTGTTTTACATCATGGCATGCAAATCATCAGCTGAAAATGTAGAATCCTACAGTTGTTAATATCAATTACACAATATGAACCAGTTTTGAGGTGAAATAAAAGTTAAAATAAATAATAGCATGTGTGTTTTATATAATTATTATTGCAACAAATAACCCAATATGTTACCACTAACTTCTTACAAAACCTCACAGCATGCAAGTAACCAAACACCATATAGATCATGCATGCATATATAGGAATGGAGGGGGTTAAGTGGTGACATTTTATGTACCAGTCAATTAATTGATTTAATGGGGTTTTACCTCCAAGTCAAGAATATTTCACTTATATCAAGACATCACCAGGCTATAGGTGAAGTGGCAGAAATTTTTACCTTTGCACTTTTAGGCAATGTGCAGGGAGGGTTCTTTAACCTACCATGCCTGTCGTAACAAGGATATCAGTTTTTAAGGTCTCATCCTAAGGACCCTCTGACTTTCATTTCTAAATACCAAGTACTTGGTGAAAAAACAGTCACTACCACTTTACAAGTCCTGGTCAGACCTGACTGTGTTTCGAATCCTTGACCCCCCTCCCCCCACATTCAAAGGGAGCACTCTATAACCGAGCTACCATAGTGGTTATATGTACCAGTCAAGTGTGAATTGTTAATATCAAGATAGTCATATCATTTTCATCCTTCACAGGACTTTTCAAGTATGACTGGGGTTACTGGAAAAATCTGTTATGACGTCATCTATTGTTGTATTGCAAACAACAAGGCACATAAAAATATAATTATCATTCATTCAATTTAGGTTTAAAAATATATAGATATAGAGTATGTTATTACTACTGCACATCTACCCCATTCCCCTGTATAAAAGGAACAATTAATCACAATTTTTTTAAACATCCCCTCACACCATTCGAGTGACCAACATCAAACCCCAAAATGTGCATACATTACATAATATATACTTATTATTAAAGAAATGACCAGCATACATTTTTAATGATATAAAACAGCTAGTATAACCTCTAAAGCAGGCAAAATGACTAACCAAGGTTAACAAAACCATGCACAATAGGACCTAAAGCATTGCTGCAATCACTGAGAGTTTTTTCCAGTTGTAAATTTGGAATACATTTAGAGGTACTGGTCACCACCAATTTCCAAAAAAACACATCACAGAATACAAGGGTATGAACTAAAATTTTCAAGGGCAATATATTGGTAAGGTACTGGTAACAACAAAATTCAACAACAAAAAATAAACAAGAGGGCCATGAAGGCCCTGGACGCTCACCTGAAAATGATGTACACTCAGCTTGATTTTGGCAAACTGGAGCTTCTATTCTTAAAAGAGATTTTTTCCTATATTTCAAGCTAGTGACCTACTAATTGACACAAAATGACCCATATATAAACTTGAGCTAGCTTTTGTCAATGAACATAATTCTGAGACAGTTTGATACAATTGGTCTAAAATGGATCCCCTCATATGTGTTAACAAGGTTTTTATATAATTCGACCTAGTGACCTACTTATTGACCCAACATAGCCCATATACAAACTTGAGCTAGCTTTTGTCAAGAGCATCATTCTGACTAAGTTTGATGAGGATTGAACTAAATTTGGGGCCTCAGGAGTGTTAACAAGGTTTTCTTACAATTTGACCTAGTGACCTACTTATTGACCCAACATGGCCCATATACGAACTTGAACTAGCTTTTGTCAAGAGCATCATTCTGACTAAGTTTGATGAAGATTGGACAAAAATTTGGTCTTCAGGGGTGTTAACAAGGTTTTTCTACAATTTGACCTAGTGACCTACTTATTGACCCAACATGGCTTATATACGAACTTGAGCTAGCTTTTGTCAAGAGCATCATTCTGACTAAGTTTGATGAAGATTGGACTAAAATTGGGTCCTCAGGAGTGTTAACAAGGTTTTATTACAATCCGACCTAGTGACCTACTTATTGACCCAACATGGCCCATATAAGGACTTGAGCTAGCTTTTGCCAAGAAGTTTATTTTGAAGTTTGAATGAAGATTGGACTGAAATTGGGTCCTCAGGAGTGTTAACAAGGTTTAATTTCAATTTGACCTAGTGACCTACTTATTGACCCAACAAATCCCATATAAGGACTTGCGCTAGCTTTTGCCAAGAAGTTTATTTTGACTAAGTTTGAAGAAGATTGGACTAAAATTGGGTCCTCAGGAGTGTTAACAAGGTTTTTTATTACAATTTGACCTTATGACCTTCTTATTGATCCAACATGGCCCATATACAAACTTGAGCTAGCTTTTGTCAAGAATTCATTCTAACTAAGTTTGATGAAGATTGGACTAAATTTGAGGCCTCAGGAGTGTTAACAAGGTTTTTCTACAATTTGACTTAGTGACCTACTTATTGACCCAACATGGCCCATATACGAACTTGAACTAGCGTTTGTCAAGATGATCATTCTGACTAAGTTTGATGAAGATTGGACTAAAATTGGGTCCTCAGGAGTGTTAACAAGGTTTTTCTACAATTTGACCTAGTGACCTATTTATTGACCCAACATGGCCCATATACAAACTTGAATTAGCTTTTGTCAAGATGATCATTCTGACTAAGTTTGATGAAGATTGGACTAAAATTGGGTCATCAGGAGTGTTAACAAGGTTTTTCTACAATTTGACCTAGTGACCTAATTATTGATCCAACATGGCCCATATACGAACTTGAACTAGCTTTTGTCAAGAGCATCATTCTGACTAAGTTTGATGAAGATTGGACTCAAATTGGGTCCTCAGGAGTGTTAACAAGGTTTTTCTACAATTTGACTTAGTGACCTACTTATTGACCCAACATGGCCCATATACGAACTTGAACTAGCTTTTGTCAAGAGCATCATTCTGACTAAGTTTGATGAAGATTGGACTAAAATTGGGTCCTCAGGAGTGTTTACAAGGTTTTTCTACAATTTGACTTAGTGACCTACTTATTGACCCAACATGGCCCATATACGAACTTGAGCTAGCTTTTGTCAAGAGCATCATTCTGACTAAGTTTGATGAAGATTGGACTAAAATTGGGTCCTCAGGAGTGTTAACAAGGTTTTTCTACAATTTGACCTAGTGACCTACTTATTGACCCAACATAGCTCATAAACGAACTTGAATTAGCTTTTGTCAAGATGATCATTCTGACTAAGTTTGATGAAGATTGGACTAAAATTGGGTCATCAGGAGTGTTAACAAGGTTTTTCTACAATTTGACCTAGTGACCTACTTATTGACCCAACATGGCCCATATACGAACTTGAACTAGCTTTTGTCAAGAGCATCATTCTGACTAAGTTTGATGAAGATTGGACTAAAATTGGGTCCTCAGGAGTGTTAACAAGGTTTTTCTACAATTTGACCTAGTGACCTACTTATTGATCCAACATGGCCCATATACGAACTTGAACTAGCTTTTGTCAAGAGCATCATTCTGACTAAGTTTGATGAAGATTGGACTAAAATTGGGTCCTCAGGAGTGTTAACAAGGTTTTTCTACAATTTGACTTAGTGACCTACTTATTGACCCAACATGGCCCATATACGAACTTGAGCTAGCTTTTGTCAAGAGCATCATTCTGACTAAGTTTGATGAAGATTGGACTAAAATTGGGTCCTCAGGAGTGTTAACAAGGTTTTTCTACAATTTGACCTAGTGACCTACTTATTGACCCAACATAGCTCATAAACGAACTTGAACTAGCTTTTGTCAAGATGATCATTCTGATTAAGTTTGATGAAGATTGGATTGAAATTGGGTCCTCAGGAGTGTTAACAAGGTTTTTCTACAATTTGACCTAGTGACCTACTTATTGACCCAACATGGCTTATATACGAACTTGAGCTAGCTTTTGTCAAGATGATCATTCTGACAAAGTTTGATTAAGATTGCACTTAAATTGTGGCCTCAGGAGTGTTAACAATCAAAAGTTGACGCACTACGCACGTCGCACGACGCACACCGGACAATGACCCACCACAATAGCTCACTTGAGCACTTTGTGCTCAGGTGAGCTAAAAAAAAACCATCAGAGCATGCAAGGGTACCAACTAAAATTCCAAGGATCATGCATGTTAGAACACATTCATATATTACTTCGATCTATATAATCACCCTTAAGAAGTTTTATTTCATCAGCATCCACTAGACTCAGTTGTAGGTTACCTTTTTCTTCCTCAAGTTCTGCTATGTGGTTCTTCAGAGCTGTTACCTCTTCAGCTAGGTCACTTCCCTAAATATTAATGACAATAAACTTAACAAGATTTTGACATAATATAAACGATTTTACCAAAGATACCAATAACATCATCACAAACTTGACTCAGAAGCTTCACAGCTGTGAAATAAAACATAATGAGTGCAAGAATCTTCAAATAATGTTGATTTAAATAATGTGTAAAAATAAATTTGAAATAACAGAGAGAGAGAGAGAGAGAGAGAGAGAGAGAGAGACAGAGAGAGAGATTTTTTTTCCTGATTCTTGTCTAAAACAAAATAGGATAATAAATTACATATACAAGTGCAATGAGTGCAATGAGCAGTATTCAAACCTTTCTGAGTTGATCCAATTCTTTCTCTAAAGCTTTAATTTTTGATGTTAACTGTGCTTTCATTTTCAACATTTTTGTTTCACTTTTTCCTGTTGTTTCCTCTTCACTAGGTTTTTTAACGTCTGCTACTTCTTTTTCTTTTTCTGCTAACTGAATTTGTAACTGTTCAAACTGCTTCTTATAATTCTCCATATCAACTAATTCTTTGTCTTTTTCTTTCAATTTCTCCTTTAATTCAGCAATAAGTTGATTGTTACTATCATTTTCTAAGGTACTTGGTAAAGTGACAAGTGGAGCTGGTTCCTGGGACACTGGTACAGCGCCACCTGGTTTTAACATATGTTGGAATCTCTCCTGTAGATTATTATAGTGAATGGCAGCCTGGGAGTAAGCACTTTGATACTGTTGTAACTGAGAATAAAGAGTGTGAATATTTAAATCTTTTTCCGTGTTTTCTGCATCATGTTTTTCAATCAGACCTCTAATTTTTTCGTCAAGTTTTTTCTTTTCATCTTTCCACTGCATCTCCATGTCAACCATATTAGCATTCATCAACATCATCTGTTCAGAAGTCACTTGTAACTTTTCTTTAAAACTTTTTTGAATATCATGACTTTCTGAGAGCTGTTTATCTTTTTCACTGATGTCCTTTTGAAGTACTTCTATGACCTTGATTTTTCCATCTAACACTTCATTGATATCTTTAAGTTTTTGTTCAAGCATTTGCAAGACATGGTCATGTATATTCACTTCACCTTTAGACATAATTCTCTCAATATCTTTCTGATGTCTTGATATCAGCTCACTAAGGTCATTTTCTCGTGTCAAAAGATCAGTGTCTTTATTCTTAATGGTTTCTCTTAGTTTACTAATTTCCATTTCCTGTTCTTGTAAAGTTTCCTCGAAATATTTTTGTGTTTCCCTGAGTTTCAGATCAAATTTTTCAGATTCTAATTTTAGGTCATGTTGAGCTTTGTCTAACTGTTCTTTAAGGGTAGAGAAAGCATCTTCACTGTTTTCAACTTTGGCAGAGAGTCTAGCAATCAGTGTTGTCTGGTCCATGATGGTCTGGTCTTTCTCCTTGATGGTGGACTGAAATATCTGAAATAGAAATTTTACATATAACTAATTGATCTGATAGTTATGTGGAGTAATAGTGCTTTACATTCCAGCCAACACTCTTTCACTTACATAGAGGGGGTCAGTTCTGGTATGGTGGGGTGGGGGGGGGGGATGAGGGGACCAGCATGTTTGATAAAATCACTGACCAAAATACAAACTGACAAGCTTTTTGCAAACAAGGATCTGTCCACAGTGGGATTTAAATACAGCCAATGTACTGTGATCTGTGGGCTATTAATTAAGTCCATTTTGTCACAGAGGTACCTTATCTGTGATTAAGATTACATAAATTTTTAGTAGAATATGTGGTGATTTTCTGTCTTTGCCACCTCTGGTTATATTAAAGTAAAATCTTTACAATTACAACCATCATTTGTTCAGCCAAACTTTTGAAGTAAATCACTAAAAATTACTATAAAAGTAAAATTTACATTATATTTGTCGATTGCTTGATTGAATGAAAGCATTTCTTTTCAATTTCAAGGTAAATTTGCCAAAGTTTATATTTTTAGTATTTTTGTGATACAGTTTTCCATTAATTTGAATCAAAACTAGCAAGTGATTCCATCATGAATAAAAAAATAACACAAGTTATTACCTCAACAACTTTATCTCTTCCTTTAATGACTTCATTTTTCTCTCCTATATACTCCTGTAAATCTATCATCTTCTGTTCATACTCCAGAATTTTATTATTTAAATCTAACAGCTTTTTATCTTTGTAGACCACTTGAGCATAAATCTCCTGAATTTTACTCTACAAGTGATAAAAAACATATTAATGCAATATATAAAACATATGAATGGAATATATAAATATACCACTGATTAGCTAAATATTAATTAAAGAGGGATTTAACTACCTGTTCAAATTGATTTTTGTCAAATTAAGACACCAAAGCTACAGGTAAAGTAAGTTTTTTTTTTAATTTGACCAGTCAGGTGACGTGAAATCTATAACTTTTTAGTTGGATCTGTTTTACTTTGTAAAGCATCTTACAAAAGTAGCCACTGGAGTTCTTGGATTAGTACTAGTAGCCAAAAGAATTTTAATCAAATACGAATACTGGAAAAAAAAGTTCCAGAAGGTCTGACTCAAATAAGTTTAAATTTGAACAGTATATTAAAATCTTACATCGACGTCTCCATGTATTCCTGATTTCTGATTATTCTGTAAATCTTCTACAAGTTTAACACTCTCCTCTAACTGTGATTTCAGATTCTGTAAAGCTGTTTCTTTCTCTGTGATGATGTTTATCTTTGATTCTAGTTGTTGTTCCCGTGTTGAGATTATTTCATCTTTTTCACTTATTATTCTGTCTTTTTCTTCCAGCTTTTTCTTTAATAGTAAAACTTTGCCCTGATTTGATTTACCAGATGATGATTCATCACTAGTGGATGATGGTTCTGAAGACTGTAAAAATAAACATTTGTATTAAAATACAAAATATATACATGTATGCAAATTTTCATGAAAATTTACAATAAGACATTTACAGTGTAACCTTGATATAACATCCAAACTTTTTTTTTTTTTACTTTCCTGCTTGCCACAGCTGTTAAATTCCAAATGTCTACGTTCTAAAGATTTTTCTTTAAAGATTACATGTTCCATTTATTTGCTGCTAAATCCTTTATACTGATGGGCAAATAGTTAAAGTAAACTCAGATTTTGCTGTATTAAAAGTAGTGACTGCTATTCTATATGTTAAGCAATATATACTTTGGAATGATTTTAATTTGACAAATACCATGTTTAGGAAATCAATATTTATACCTATATCAACTCAATCGATCCTTATACAGTGGGCCTTATTTATAATGAACACCTTGATTACTGAAAATTTTGTTCAGATCTGACATGCTTACCCAGGGTTTGCTTTTCAAACACTCCTATGTATAGCTACACTTGTTTATTAATGATCATTTAGTCAATTCACAGCAATGACCAGTGTTTTGTTTGCCTAAAATTACTACCAAATAAAGGTAGTTTCCCCTTGAGAAATAAGACTAAAATTTCCCAATTTGACAACTAAAATTCCCCAAAAGGCAACAGTGACACACAATCAAAATTATGTTAAATCCAGTTGTCCAAAACTGTTCTGACAGACAAAAAATGTTAGATATTGTCACAATATAAGATCTTTGCAATGAATTTCAAAATTCTGAGCGTAATATGTGACATAAAAAGGGTCCAAATTTTCCCAATCTGAAAGGTAGAAGGTAGTTTTTA
The DNA here is from genome assembly GCA_029721355.1 of Tegillarca granosa. NCBI lineage: Eukaryota > Metazoa > Mollusca > Bivalvia > Arcoida > Arcidae > Tegillarca > Tegillarca granosa. The sequence continues at coordinate 48,607,856 of CM056596.1, forward strand.
AAAACCATAGCAAAATCACTGATGACTTCTACCAATTTTTATTTTCATGACAAGTTAAAACATAAGGATTACTTATAAGTCATAATTAATTTACAGGTGGTTTATTGTTTCAGCTGAAGTGTGAATAAATTATTTCTTAAAGCTGTATCGGCATAATTACAGCTATTTATGTAAAGAAAAATAGTATCAAACATTACATGACTGTAAAACAAAATAAAAGTTATAAAATAATGCCTAATTGTTAAGAACCAGTTACATCACAAACAAGTTGTAAATAAAACCCTGGCTTATATAAATAACACTGGATAAGATTTATAATAACTTTATTTCCCAGGGTTGATTTGTATTTTGTATTACCTTGTCACTAGTGTCATCAGAAGTAGCTGCTCCAGCAGTTGATGATGATTTTTTACCTCCTGATTTAGATTCTTTGGCAGCTTTTGCTTTTGCTTGTAGTTTTAACTTTGATAACTTAGAATTTGTCTCCTGTAAAAGTAAAACAGAAGTGCCGATATTTAGCTTACCAGTTTTAAATACATGTATTTAACAAATGCAGGTTTAATATGTAATAGAGTTATTGTCTGCAATGAGGCTGAAATGTAAAACTTCCTAAATCTACAATTTCGATGTTTTCCATATGAATATATTCTTAAGAAAACTAACAAATTATTACAGGACCGATTGAAAAGTAACAAGTCCTGGACCAGCAGACTAGCCTTGATTTGAACCCCAATTTTCTCCAGTAATATTAATCAGCCATTTATTTAAGAATATTTCATTCACATATGATTTTATTTTACTTGTTTATGATGTTGTCATCAGGCATCAAGGTCTGAATCACAGAAGAATCACTAAAATTTACTTATTTATATTAATAACTGCAAGTTACCTGTAATTCTTTATCTTTAGACTGTAGAGTTTCCTCCCTTTCTCTTATCATTAACTTAAGCTGATCAATCAGCTTCTGCTGCTCTTCACACTGAATTGACAGGTCCTGATCAGCCATGTCTATAGATTTCTATGATTCCTGTGAGTATATAAAAACATCATTTTTTTTTTCAAATTCAAATGTTAATATTGAAATGTAGTCAAACTCTTTAAGCAATGTTTTGAAAATGAAGAAATATATTTGACAAATAATGATTAAGAAAAATTATTCCTACCAACCAAATCAAACTCAACATTTTGAAAAAACAAAAATCTCTGACAAAATAACAATGTTGGCATGTAAGTTGTAATTTTATTTTACACCAACTATTTTCCAACAACTGGCCAGGAGATACAACATACATAATTCAAAAGTTAATCAAAGCATGCCAATGAAGAAAGAATAACTAATGACAAAAGTCGACTGCAGATATAATTGATAAAGTTTCTGTTTAAGTATAGAAGGCCAGTACACAAACCTTAAGGAATATATATATATATATATATATATATATATATATATATATATATATATATATATATATGATGATTGAGGAAGTTACAATAATTATATAATATCTATAGAGTGGCACCTTGAGTTGATAATAATCTATCGTGTTGTCCTAGATATAAGCAAGCACTGATTCATAGTTCAAGATACAATACAGTTGGTTTTATAGATGCTCAAATGCCAGAATGCACTGATTTTCTCTGAGAACACTCACTCCATAAGTGGGAGGTCTTGGGTTCAAACCCTGACCGGGTCTGACCCAAAACTCGAGTGGGTAACAACTGTTCTTTCGCCAAACACTCGGCATTATGAAATAAAAATCATGGTTCTTTTGGATGGGAACTTAAAATAAATGAGGTATCGTGTTACGGTAGACGTGGCACAACAAAGAACCCTGCTGTAAAATACCATCAGTGCAAGGCACAGGCAAAATTTCTTCCCCTAAAGCTGACGACTTCTTGATAAAAGTGAAATATTCTTGACTGGACATTAAGCGCCATTACTCAACTCTACTCTCTGAAAACATTCAGTAAAACTGATTTCTAAACTGTCAGATATGGATAATAATCTTAACCACTTACATTTAAAATGTTAAAAATAATTCAATGTTATTCATCTTTTCTCTACTGTCAAATTTTGAGTTCATATTAGCTGTTGCTGTTCCTGCAAAAAAGAAATAAAAATAAGTATGACAGATATAAATGTCCAAACAACCAGTGCTTCCACTGATTACTGACACATTGCTTCTGACTTTTGGAAATTCATTTTACTTATGAAAAAGGTTATAAATTTATATTAATAATATGGCTTGGATTTTTGAAGAAGGTCAATTTGACTCTTGAGAATTGTTAAAATCAACATGTGTTTGAGAACATTAAATCTCTGACATAGATTAGTTGGAATATGTAGTTAAACATTGCAATATCTCTTTTTCATGACTTAAACAATTTTATTAACATCTAAGGATTTAACTGATTGACTCGACAAGATCACAATTTTAAATTAGGTGTAATCACTCTAACCACAAATAGCATGAAAAATATTGTTCCAAGTAGCAAGAACACTATTGATGTAGATCTGAAATCTCAAATTCCTGGAACCCAATGCACCAAAACAGGTATTAGATAGTTCCATGTTCCTTTCATTCTTAATATTCTTCATATTTATCTTTTCAGAGCATTCTGCATCACTTCCCTGGTGGAAGTTTACAAGTTTAAAAAGTTTTCAATTTTTTTTTTTTTTTTTTAAATGGAACATGAAATCTAAATAATTATTTTGATTAATGTTTGAAAAGACATGCAGGTTCTGTTTTGCCCATTTCATGAAATACAAAGCTTTAATCATGGTAGACTTCTTAGACCATACTCTACTTTAAATGCAAATCTTAATGTAACTGTGCTGCTGCTCAGGTGTTGTGTATATGTGTATGAACCTGTTATGTAGTATGTAATGTGTCTTCATATTATTGGTGTAATGTGACTGTTGATATGTTTAATATGCATGTACGTATGTATAGACCGTTTACCAATCACATGACTGGACGGACAGCATGAAATTATACTAATAAAATTGAAAACTGTTCACTAGTACTTTTCGCGGAATTTATTTCTCTAATCATTCTGGCTATGAAATCTAAACTATTCAGATTGTTTTATATATAAGAAAAATCCTATGAATTTTTATAATCCATAAATCCAGTTCTGGTGGGTAAAATATTTGATTGTATTTATTATTGTATGTAATTTACATATATTACCACGAATATTCAAATATAGATATATATTTCATATTTATCAAAAATACTTAAAAGAAGTTTATACATATATATTTTTAGGTTCATTATGTGGATAATTCTATCTTCAAAAGAACATCACTGTAACAACAAATAAATATTATAATATCAGGAGAAGTCGTTTGTCACTTTTTTTACCTGATGAAATTAACCCAGGTTACATTAAAATCTAAATTGTCTTTGGACAATTTTATCTTTTAACAAATTTTGAAATTTATACATCTGGTACTAGATTTACTGAATTATAGCACATTTCAGGGATATACAACATACTGGCCACAATCTGTTTACTTTTGTACTAAAAAGATGATTAGGATGTTCAAGGTTTACTACAGATTCGAAAATAATATAAGTCTTTACCTATGAGACATAGTGATGTTCGACAAATCGGGGGGTGGGGGTGGATTTTATAAAATTATGTTTTGTGGTGTTTAGCAAACAACGAGACAGCGTTTTTCAAATTGGTAATGGAATCTTTAAAATATAATCTTAATAGGACTAACATGCATTATTTATCTGTGTAAGATGAAATACTTATGGTCCAAAACGTGCAGCGAAGTGACGTGTCAAACATGTCACTAAATTTTCATGTCACACCTGTCCAGGTATAATCTAGTATCTCAACTTCAATGGCTGCAGAATTAAATATATTTTTCAGTTATTATATCTGAACCAATATGAAAATCGTACTTGAAGCATTTTCTCCTAAATTACCATTGTAGTGAAAAATATCTGGGCAACTGAACGAAATGCTGGAAGTTGTCCACCATCTTGGATACCTTGCAATGTCACGTGATTTACCGGTGAATTATCTCCCTTAACTGTCTCGTCCCTAATCATCAAAACTCGGGTCCCTGTTTCCGCGGCAATCATTCCGACTTAACTAAGATTTTCCTTAACATAAATTTAGCAAATTTTGGATTCTTTGTGAATTACAAATGAAAATTTGTGATAAAACTAAATACAGATGTTACAGGCTTGACGTGATCTTCAAATTAACACTTTAAATTTTTAAATATCTACAAAATTAACCAAAAATAAGTTAAGGAAAATCTTAGTTAAGGAATGATTGTGAAACTCTGACCAGAAATCAATTATTGATAAAAATTAATCTATATATTTAAAACAGTACCTGAACTACCTCTGAGACAATTACCTCAGCAATTACCTCAATAAAAAGTTAACAAAACAACTTTTTGTATACAGAATGCGATGTCATTTGATCTAGAGAACTTTTCTGATTTATTATTTTAAAATGATTTAAATAACATTATTTTTGTCGTGTGTAGTCAAAATTTTAGCACTGAACATTAATAAGTTATCATTTCGTTTGTCATATTGAATTCTATCTGTCTCGATCCTATATCTTACAAATACATGATAACAAATGGCCGGCCTGAAATTGCTTGCTTTGAACATTTATTGGTAGTCTTCAGAAGATAAGTTCCGAGTTTTTATTGGCAGCGTTGATCAGTACCTAATGAGAAATTAAAAAGCCGGTTTCCAGTGTCGGTGTTGTTCAACAGGCTTTCATGAAACTATTATTAAAATAATTACAAATGGCATCAGTGACAATTAAACTTAAAGCGGATAGAAAGGAACTGGTCATGAGACGAAGATTTAAATGTCGCTGATGACAGTTATCATGGGATGGGAAAAATAATAACGATGACCCACGAAATCCCTCCGGAAGTTACTACATTGTCCATAGATAGGTGTTGGAAAACTAGAGTTGTTCAATTACTATAACAGTTTTGATAATATTTGAATACAGAGACTTAAAGATATCATAAATACAGAATAGACCGCTGTTTGGTTTATAGCCTCAAAAATTGATTGACCTATGTTAAAACCGTGTGCAAATTAATACTTTTTAAAAATTTTTCGATGGATCCTCCTGCAACAGTACACCACACCACTGGATAGTAATTACTGTCATGTGCTGATTTTGAATTTCTATTAAGATAATGCATTCAAAATCAGCACAAGAAAGTACTTGTCTGCAATATTCAGTGTCAGTCAAAAGTCTAGAGTTTTAGGTTTAAGTGGTCCCTGTCACAGGTTCATGTTTATCTCGTAAAGTATAGAGTTTTAGGTTTAAGTAGTCCCTGTCACAAGTTCATGTTTATCTCGTAAAGTCTAGAGTTTTAGGTTTAAGTGGTCCCTGTCACATGTGCATGTTTATCTCGTAAAGTCTAGAGTTTTAGGTTTAAGTGGTCCCTGTCACATGTGCATGTTTATCTCGTAAAGTCTTGAGTTTAAGGTTTAAATGGTCCCTGTCACAAGTTCATGTTTATCTCGTAAAGTCTAGAGTTTTAGGTTTAAGTGGTCCCTGTCACATGTACATGTTTATCTCGTAAAGTCTAGAGTTTTAGGTTTAAGTGGTCCCTGTCACATGTCCATGTTTATCTCGTAAAGTCTAGAGTTTTAGGTTTAAGTGGTCCCTGTCACAAGTTCATGTTTATCTCGTAAAGTCTAGAGTTTTAGGTTTAAGTGGTCCCTGTCACAAGTTCATGTTTATCTCGTAAAGTCTAGAGTTTTAGGTTTAAGTAGTCCCTGTCACATGTACATGTTTATCTCGTAAAGTCTAGAGTTTTAGGTTTAAGTGGTCCCTGTCACATGTACATGTTTATCTCGTAAAGTTCTTGAGTTTTAGGTTTAAGTGGCCCTGTCACATGTACATGTTTATCTCGTAAAGTCTAGAGTTTTAGGTTTAAGTAGTCCCTGTCACATGTACATGTTTATCTCGTAAAGTCTAGAGTTTTAGGTTTAAGTGGTCCCTGTCACATGTACATGTTTATCTCGTAAAGTCTAGAGTTTTAGGTTTAAGTAGTCCCTGTCACATGTCCATGTTTATCTCGTAAAGTCTAGAGTTTTAGGTTTAAGTAGTCCCTGTCACATGTCCATGTTTATCTCGTAAAGTATAGAGTTTTAGGTTTAAGTAGTCCCTGTCACATGTACATGTTTATCTCGTAAAGTCTAGAGTTTTAGGTTTAAGTGGTCCCTGTCACATGTACATGTTTATCTCGTAAAGTCTAGAGTTTTAGGTTTAAGTAGTCCCTGTCACATGTGCATGTTTATCTCGTAAAGTCTAGAGTTTTAGGTTTAAGTGGTCCCTGTCACATGTGCATGTTTATCTCGTAAAGTCTAGAGTTTTAGGTTTAAGTGGTCCCTGTCACATTTGCATGTTTATCTCGTAAAGTCTTGAGTTTTAGGTTTAAGTGGTCCCTGTCACATGTCCATGTTTATCTCGTAAAGTCTAGAGTTTTAGGTTTAAGTGGTCCCTGTCACATGTGCATGTTTATCTCGTTTGTTTCTTTTTCTTTCTTTTTTTGTGCTTTGAAACTAACATTTTAATATACCATGTTGTCAAAAATGTAATGCTTACAATTGCAAGAACAAAATAAATAAATAAATAAATAAATAAATAAATAAATAAATAAATAAATAAATAAATAAAATAAATAAATAAATAAATAAATATAAATAAATAATATATATATATATATATATATATATATATATATATATATATATATATATATATATATATATATATAAGATGAAGAAGAAAACATGATACGATATTTTCTAAAATTTTACGTAAAATCCTTTTCAAAGAAAGATCCCAATAAGTTGAGTCATCAGACTATAGAATTCTGTATTGGATAGCGATAAATTGTATGCCTCTACTTTATTGTTAAACAAAGTTGTTGAATCTATTTTCAAAGGATGGCTTTATTGTTTTGCTCAAAGATTACGCTTGTCACCCAAACTGCATGCTAGGCTCAATGCTTTGACACTGGAATTTTTCTAGAACAGGGATTATGCAAAATCTAAAAAATGTTGGCTTCTCGTTTCTGAATTTGATAAATATGTTCATCCAATCGGCACTATAATATCTCACGTGACTATGACAGAACCGAACAATTAAAATAAATAAGAAAGAAGAAGTCGGAATTAAAATTCGAGATATATATATAGAATTTTGAATTTTATCTAAAGAAATATTCAAAATTCAATTTTTATGTGCAGAATTATAATTATCTCTCTTAGCAAAAATTCAAAAAAATTGCACATGACAATATTCTAAAAGATTTAAATTGATAATAAAATTAGACCTTTGTATAATAGATTGAAGGAAAAAACGACGAATCAATTGATTGACCTAATTTTTCATCAACTTTGCGGTTTCACGTTATGAGATAACATTTTCCGCCAGACCTATATATTACTGTATATATTACCTGTGTCTCTGTCTAAGATGTAGAACAGACAACCATAAGTATGTGAAATAAGAACGTTGACTGGTAAAGTCTTTTTTTTTTTTTTTTTTTTTTTTTTTTTTTTTTTTTTTTTTTTGAAACAGAAATATAACCCGCAATACTTCTAGTCTTGTTTTGCCCAAGGACATGTCGAGAAAATTGCCATTTTAAAATAAAAGCTTAGATGATATGTCATTTGTGATATTTTAATTTTCTGCAGGAAATATTTTAAAATCAGTGTCGTGATAATCTCCATGTTGTAACTTAAGTTTTTTTTCTAAATAAAACTTAAAATATTACTCCACCTTTTTCAGAATACTATATACACTTTTCCTACATTAACTATTTTATTATATTGAGTTGAACACCATTAATTAATTGATAGTTTCATATTAATATTTTATTTTGTAATTGGCGCTTGAAAAATTCCAGTTACCACAATTACGCAATTTACATTTATCTAGTTTAATTTATTACAGATGAAATGATTACTAGCTTAGTTTTTTTTACAATTTCAGAGTAACGATTTATTATCGGACGGAAATGTTACAACTGTGACTTTCATTTCGTAATGCCGAGTGCTTGGCGAAAGAACAGTCACTACCCATTTTCAAGTCTTGGGTCAGACCCGATCGGGGTTTGAGCCCACGACCTCCCACTTAAGAAACAAAAGTGGTATGCATTTTGTCCAATAGAATAAGATTGATTGATTAATTTTATGGAGTTTTACGTCCCGGTATAGAATATTTCGCTTATATGGAGACGTCATCAGTTATAGGTGGATTGGCAGGAATTTTGACAATTGCGGTGCGCTTAGCGCAATGTGCAGGAAGAGTTCTTTAACGTGCCACACCTGCCGTGACACGGGACATCGGTTTTAAAGGTCTCATCCGAAGGAACCACTGACTTTCATTTCTAATTATCGAGTGCTTGGCAAAAGAACAACCACTACCCTTATTCGGAATCAATCGGAACAGGTGAACTAGTGCATGCAGTTCTTCTGGATAGTGCCCGCGCGTTCGATAGTCTGGCACGACGGACTCCTGTTCAAAATAAATGAAATTGGTATAAAGGGTAAATGTTGGAAGTGTATGTATAGAGGTATGAAAGCTTTGTATTTGCTAACAACGTTTATTCCGATTGGTTTAACATAGATGTCAGAATACATCAAGGAAGTGCTATTTTTGCGAAACTGTATCTCGTGTATATCGATGAACTGTTACAAATGGTAGAAAAATCACAGTACGGATCAGCAATTTTAGACATTAAGTGAATATACCAACGCAAGCCGACGACATTTGAATATTATGTAATAAAATACACAATTCGCAAAATGTAGTTGATATATGTCAGGCATACGGTACACGTTGGCGTTTTAAATTTTCGGCTCCAAAAAGTAACATGATCTCATTTGAATCAAAAGGCACTAATAAACTTATTAATAACGCTAATGTAACCTTATTTGGTACTGTTATTCCAAGTGTTAAAGAAATAACGCATGTTGGAGACCATCTCAGTGCAGATGGAAATTCAATTGAAAGAACACTAAATGCATGTAAAACACTGAGATTCAGTACTATGATACTTATCAGATCAGGTGCCCACCCTAGTGCACTAAATCCTGCAAAAAGTGCTAAGATTGTTCAACAGGTAGCATGTCCCAGAGGATTATATAGATCGGAACTGTGGGTACTGACAAACACGAAATATCGATGTTTGAGCGCGCGCAATGATTAGTTGCAAAATCGATTCAAGGATTTGATAGTAGAGTGAGGTCAGATATGCGTGTCGCTACACTGGGATGGACATCAATTGAAGATCAAATAAATAAAAACTACTATTTTAGGAAATTTAATACGACTAGAGCCTTTGGCACTTCCAAGGAAAATTTTATTACAAGAATGTATATGTTTCTACTAAACGACGATAGACAAACACAAAAAGGTTTCATTCCGGATATTTTTAGAGTTGCGTCAATTCATTATTTTATTTTAGAGTTTTTAAAAACGGAATACTAGTATTTTCCAACAAAGATTAAATGGAAAAATACAGTGCATTCTGCTATCCTAAATTATAAGAGTAGTGGTTTATAAGAATGAAAGTTCAGCTTAACATATTTAAAACAATTCACACCAATCTTGAATTACATCCGTTATGGAAATCTGTTATTTACTACCCAGATTACAGAGATGATGTGCATTTCGTTATGAACTTGATAATGAAAATCCGTGACATGAATGAAGCAGAGTTGTGTCATAAATGCGGTCATATGTACAATGATGTGACAACACACATACTATTGTCATGTTCAATACAGAAGAGTTAAGGTATGGATTCTGGTGCTTCATTATTAATGACAGGGGCCTCGGTGGCCGAGTGGTCTAAAGCGCGCGCTTATGGATCACAGCGCCTCTCACCGCTTGGGTTCCAATCCCTCTCGGGACAGATTCTAGTGTGAGAAAGTTTGTCTGTTCGCTTGCCGAAGGGCGGTGGTTTTCTCCGGGCACTCCGGTTTCCTCCACCATCCCAAAATAACCGCCTCGAAATAAGTGAAAGAATCTTGACTTGGGCGTAAAACTCCATTACTCCACTCTCCACTCCTTCATTATTAATGAATTTGAACTCGGATTTAGCGTACACCTTCACAGTTTTTAGTGACACAGAATTTCTTTCACTATTGTTAGGACGATCGATCGTGTACAATATAAGTCTAAAAGACAGAGATAGATTCCTTGTCAATGCTGCACGTTACATCCACAATGATGGAAATCTTTTTATGCGCGAAAACAGGTTTCGTAGGTGTGTTGTCCAAAGCCTTTTTATTCTAAAACAAGAGGCCCAAAAGGGCCTGTATCGCTCAACTGGCACTTTATTTGCATGTGAATTTCAGAAAGCCATTCCGCTAGCTATTGCCAGTTGAGCTAAAATGTTTCAGAAAAAATGATATGTATGTGAAATGGCTATACATCTACTGTCTATATACCAAATTGTATGATACATAAATGTGTATCGGCCATTCATTACTTTTTGCTATTTAAAATAACGGCGGTCATTTTGGATACCACAGTTTCTGCAAACTTTAATCTGCATCACCTAGGGACCTTACGCACCAAATTAGGTTCAAATAGGTCCAGTAGTTTCTGAGGAGATTTTCAAAGAATTGGCTAAATATAGCACCTTAATTGAATATTCTGCTAATAGCAACCCAATCATGTTTCTGAAAAACCCGTTATATATGTTAAATGGCTATGCATCTACTTTCTATAGACCAAATTGGAACTAAATCTGTTGATAAATAAACGTGTATCAGCCATTTATCACTTTTTGCTATTCATAGTAACGGCGGCCATCTTGGATGCCACAGGAAGTTGTTTTGTGCAAACTTAAATCTGCATCACCTAGGGACCTTACACACCAAATTAGACTAAAAAAGGTCCAGTAGTTTCTGAGAAGATTTTCAAAGAATTGGCTAAATATAGCACCTTTTTTTCTAATATTCTGCTAATAGCGACCCAATAATGTTTCTGAAAAACCCGTTATATATGTTAAATGGCTATGCATGTACTTTCTATAGACCAAATTGGAACTAAATCTGTTGATTAATAAACGTGTATCAGCCATTTATCACTTTTTGCTATTTATAGTAACGGCGGCCATCTTGGATGCCACAGGAAGTTGTTTTGTGCAAACTTAAATCTGCATCACCTAGGGACCTTACACACCAAATTACATTAAAAAAGGTCTAGTAGTTTCAGAGAAGATTAAAGTTTATGCACGCACGCACGCACGCGCGCTTCGCCATGCCATAAGCTCAGCTGGTTATTGCCAGTTGAGCTAAAATTAATATTCTGTGTCTATAACATGACTCGGGACAGATCCTAGTGTGAGAAAGTTTGTCAGTTCGCTTGCCGAAGGTCGGTGGTTTTCTCCGGGCACTCCGGTTTCCTCCACCATCAAAGAACTGACCGCCTCGAAATAAGTGAAAGATTCTTGACTGGGGCCTTAAACACCATTACTCCACTCCACTCCACTCTATAACATGATTTAAATGTGACTGGCTTACAGCTGTCTTGTAAATATGTTTAATTTATATGTTATATCCTAGTATGTTTATACGTTCAATCGTATTACTCTCAATTATGAGGCAATAAAGAATATAATAACGTCAATTTGGTCTAATTTCTTTGAATGCGCCTTTATTTCTGAATATTGAATGGTTCTGGCATAACCGGAAAAGCAATGTGCTCTCCAGAGTGTGTTAATAAGAATTACATATAGACTTCTTGTCCCTTTACAAACAGTTTTATATATATATATATTTAAGAATTGACTGTCATTTTTTCCTGGGTTATCAAGGAATGAACCAGATTTTAAAACTAGCAAATCTGATGAACTGCGAAAAATATTTACAATATTTTTCTAACATTCTTTTTACAAACTTCTCGAATGCGTCATACAAGAAAGAAAAACCGGTTTATACCGAATCTGTCGGCAATGTAAAAATTCTGGGAACAGCCAATATGTCAATCAAAATAATTCCCGCCTTCTCACTGATTGTGTGACGTAATAGACGGCTTAAAAAATAGTACGCTGGAAACAAAAGAACATTTCATACAATTTTATTCGAATAGACAAACAAAGTTACAAATTCATATTGATTATTAAATTACAGCTATTAAACGTTGAATTTGTCAAAAATCCCGATTGTATGGATGACAGGGTATTGGAAACACCAATGCGCAACGTTTTGTTGGACTGGGTTGTGCACAGGTCCGAGCATGGAATCATCACGTGAATATCATGTGCTGGTAGAGAAGAAGAAGCATGGTCGGATGCAGAGGGAATTACGGCAGAAGTATTAGCAGCGTCGCTGCGAACTTAAAGCATGTTTTTGCATGGTCGAACAGATCGCGAGAGTAGCTCCTGACAGAAGCCTCATTACGACGACCGCTCATAAACATTATCTGTCTGGTCTCAACACCGGCATCGCTCATAGCTAGTATGGTAGTGGCCCGCATGCAGTGTGCCGTGTAGCGTTTAGAACACCCTGACGATGGAAATATTTTTAAGTATACAATAAAAATCGAAACAAATATTTTATTTATTTATTTATTCATTTAAAATTCAATATTTTTTCTTTTATTTTCAATGTATATTTAATTAAATAACATTATAAAATGTGATGGCTTGAATGTTAAAAATAGATTGATAAAAATAGGTCACGGGAATTGCCTAATGTTCTAGATTTTCTACAATGAGTTCATCATAGGAATTCCATAGGTATTGTAAATATTTTTTATTTTTTGAAAAAAATATTTTTTTTTCTATAACGTGAAAAAAACTTGAAAAAAGAAGGAAATATCGAAGTATGTACGTGGTTTTGTGAGATAAAAAGATAGCTAAAAATAGGTCAGTTAGGGAAAAACCAGAATTGGTATTCATGCGCGATGTGAAAAACCGATGTTTATGCGAAGAACGAAAACAAAAATCAAACTGGGTTCAACGTAGAAATTATTTTTCTATTGTAATATATATATATATATATATATATATTGTATCTATAAAACATTTTACCCTTTTTTTATTAAAACAATTCAGCCATAGATATCCTTTGTATTGGAATACCATTGTTACAGCTCCTCCAAAAGACAAATTAATACTATGTAAGCCATAAGGACCACCGACATCTGATATGAGACCAGGTGTACAGGAAGAGTGATTATTTTGATTTGTAACATCTGTTATAGGACAATGAATCATTGTGCGACATGAAATTATTATAAACAAACAGAAAATTTAGATGTTCTTTTATAAAAAAAAAAAAAAAAAAAAAAAAAAAAAAAAAAAAAAACAAAAAAAAAAAAAAAACAAAATAGATAATTTTATATATGATAACAATAGCATTTTTAGCTGAAGTATTTAAGTGCATTATAATACATGTGTGTATCAACAAGTCAATTTTGTCAAAAGATAAAATTCATATAAAACAAATGAACAAACAAAGCAGCCGTTAACAAACTGGTCAGAACAATTGATTTGTATTAAAAACATTTTATATCAAATTTACGACATATTAAAAACAAAAATTACAGACTGGTCTGGTCAGCGCGGTTTTGTTAAGAGCCGTCGTGTTTCATGGGCAAACTGCTCGAATTTGTTAAAAAAAACAAACGTCGTGTTTCATATACAAACTGGAAGAATTTGTAAATGACCTACACGTTTCATGTAGAAACTGAACGAATCTGTAAAGACCGCCATGTTTCATGTACAAACTGGACGAATTTGTAAATAACCGTCATGTTTCATGGACAAACTGGTCAGGGCGAATTTGTAAAAGCCACCGAGATTAATAAACAAATTGGACATGATGAATTTCTTTTTTAAAATGTCATATTTTTATTTTAAAACTGGTCAAAACGAATTGTAAAAAAAAAAACGGCATGTTTCGTGCACAAACTGGTAATAATGAACTTGTAAAAATTAAAAAAAAAAAACCCGTCTTTTTATGTAAAAAACTGGTCATTATGAATTTCATAAAAAAATGTCATGTTTCATGTAAAAATTGCTAGAAAAAAACACCACGTTTCATTTACAAACTGTTTCAATTTAATAAAGACCTCCATGACAGATAAAGGAGCACGAGTAGTTGTTACCTTGACGATAAAAATCTCCCGGTAACCATAGGTAGTTCTGCCAGTGTAACCAATCTGTAGAAAGTGGAATTCCGAGCTAAGTAAATAAGGAAATTCCAAGTTGTAAAACGTATAAAATACATATTAGTATTGCCAAATGTTAAATGTAGGGTAGTATTAAATAAACTGTCCCGCCTGTGGATGGGTTAATTTTCGAAATGTCATTTTTGAATGCGAGAATAATTTTTTTCAACCACAATTTTGTATAACTGGAATTTATTACCTGGCAATATTAACTGAAGTCATTATTCTAATGAACATTTCTTGACACACATATATGGAACGCCGTAATCACATTTATTCGTTAAATTACATTAACGGTCGTTAAAGTACTTTAACGGAATAAAAGTGACTTTGGCGCACATTAACGAAAATGAATTAACGGAATTTCTACTTAACGATCGTTAAATTACATTAACGGTTGTTAAAGTACCTTAACGAATAAAAGTGACTTTGGCGCACATTAACGAAAATGAATTAACGGAATTTCTACTTAACGATCGTTAAGGTACATTATCGGTCGTTAAAGTACTTTAACGAATAAAAGTGACTTTGGCGCACATAAACGAAAATGAATTAACGGAATTTCTACTTAACGATCGTTAAAGTACATTAACGGTCGTTAATGTACTTTAACGAATAAAAGTGACTTTGGCGCACATTAACGAAAATGAATTAACGGAATTTCTTCTTAACTATCGTTAAAGTACATTATCGGTCGTTAAAGTGCTTTAACGAATAAAAGTGACTTTGGCGCACATGAACGAAATCAATTAACGGAATTTCCACTTAACGCTTAACGCGATAATGAATATTACAAAACCGATAATGAAAAAGAAAACAACCAATCAGAGGCCTTGTTACATAACAGTATTCATCTCGTCTTGGATACCGTCATTTTCGAAAAAAAAAATCAAGATCTCAGTCATCTTCAATCTATAGTATTCTAGACTGTATTTATAACATGTTAAGAAATTGTAAAGTACATAGCTGTAACTCTTGCAGAAAAATTATTATAACATATTCAGGTTAAATCATATTGTATGGTAAATGATAATAAATAAGTTTGAAAAAAAACAATTAACAGTAGGTTTTTTACTGCTTGATGACACGTTAAAATATTTAACAGGTCTTAAATGCTTGATTTTATTTATATTATCATTTTATCAATTTTACTTACATCATTAATAATAGGTGTGGAATTTTTTATCTTCCATCTTAGTTTGAATCCTGTTGAAACAGACCCTTGGGTGTAAGTTGTCCGTTTACTTGCTTTATAATGGTCAGTGATTTTTTACAGATACTCTTATTTCCAATTTGTAAAAAATGCCAAAACAAAATTATCTTAACCTACATTACATTTTTAAACACTGTATTTGATGAGTAATCTTTCATGAACACAGTGTTCCCTTCTAAACTGAAATATCATGAAATATCATAAGCATGGAATCTATAAAGAAAAAAGTCATTGTTTAAAAAAATGTGAAGTTAAGTAATACTATGGTCATATATAAATAAAAATGCAATTTTCAAGTGTCTGGAAAGATATGGTGTGGTTGTGGTGTGAAATTTGGAGCATCATTTAATAAGAAAATCCAATATATTTGAGAGAGAGAGAGAGAGAGAGAGAGAGAGAGAGAGAGAGAGAGAGAGAGAGAGAGAGGCGGGTGGGGGGGGGTTCAATGTTAATTTATGAAAGGTTAACCCATTCATTAAGCAGATGTATTTGGTAGATATCGTTGTGTATTCGGTAATACTGAATTGAATAGACGTATAATCGGGCTATATATGTGGAACCCTCTTTATAACGAACATGTTTGTCCCCAAATAATTTTGTCTTTATAAAGAAATTGCGATTGTAAATGACATAACTCGATAATGTTCCCACCGAAACATCCAGGTACTTCAACAATATGTACTAAGTATAGGAATATTTTGACCAATTTTAACAAATAAAAAATACTGAAAATAAATTTACAACATTGATTTTTAAAATTATAGTAAAGTTGATATAAACATTCAAAATTTGAAATGTTTCTGAAATTGAATTATCTAATGCATGAATTGACATACACATCCAAGTGATCTCTTCACAGTCAAATATTCTGAATTGGATGTTTTAAACTCTAGATTAAGAATATTCTTAACAGATTCATAGTTATTTAAACAATTTGGAATTTGGAATTGCAATTTATCAGTGACCAACTATAAAGGCATTTAAAAATAACACCAGTTTTGTTTCATGAATATCCCATCGCTTTACAATTTAATAACAGATTGATTAATTAGCTATTAATCTCTTAATCTGTAGTACACATAAGTGTCACTCATGGTTCATTGATCCATCATCCTCAGGTAATTAAAACTTTAATTAAACTACTAGTAACACTCATTTCACAAGTGTAACTTTTGTCACACTTGACTGAACCAGCTAAAAGATTAAATTAATGTCTTGTCATTGTAAAGATTTTTTTTAAATGTGAAATGCATCTGTTTCTCCAATTCACTGTAAATATTGTAAAGAAGGTCGTTATAAAGAGGGTTCTCTGTATACACTTACAATAAGTTTAAGTAGGTCTGTAACAAAAACACTAACATACGCGATAGAAACTGTGTTAAAAACATCATACAAAATTAAAAAGCAGTCAAATAAATATAAGAAAGTTTCCCAAATGAACTATTTGAGAACAAATCGAGAGTAGTATCGAAGGCCATTTGTAATTTATTCTAACAGCCAATGAAAAGTTATGTCACAGAATAGTAAGGGAGAACCTAATTAACTGACAAAATATGCATTAACGGTTAACGACCGATAATGTACTTTAACGATCGTTAAGTAGAAATTCCGTTAATTCATTTTCGTTAATGTGCGCCAAAGTCACTTTTATTCGTTAAAGTACATTAACGACCGATTATGTACTTTAACGGTCGTTAAGTAGAAATTCCGTTTATTCATTTTCGTTAATGTGCGCCAAAGTCACTTTTATTCGTTAAAGTACTTTAACGACCGATAATGTACTTTAACGGTCGTTAAGTAGAAATTCCGTTAATTCATTTTCGTTAATATGCGCCAAAGTAACTTTTATTCGTTAAGGTACTTTAACGACCGTTAATGTACTTTAACAATCGTTAAGTAGAAATTCCGTTAATTCATTTTCGTTAATGTGCGCCAAAGTCACTTTTATTCCGTTAAAGTACTTTAACGACCGTTAATGTACTTTAACGAATAAATGTGATTACGGCGTTCCATACACATACAAAGTAACGTGAAGGTAACAACATTGATGTTATTTGAACTTTAATTATGTGATATTTCACGTCTTGTTGTTACACGCAGTTTCACTTTTTGATTACAAAAGTAATTTTCTCACATAACTTCGACTATTTCATACTGATATGTATAATATATTACAACAGAACTGCTAAGGACAAAAGTCAAATCAACAAACAAAATGAAAAACACAAAAAGTTAACGACAAAAATATGTAACATATGCGATATGTTTGCTCATGCTGTAAAGAGATACTATTCAAAACCATACTACATGGATCATTTGTTTTTTGTTGGACTAGATTACATCATTAGATGCCTATCCATGAAATTATTCCAATCAGATTTCAAGGATCAAAATCTACCCTGAAAAAAAACACTATGATAAAGTAAAATGCTGCACTATTTCAAGCTTGCGTATAAAGAAATTCCAACATAACACATTGTTCAATAATTCCTACAAATATGTTAAATAAGTGTATCACCTTTTTACTATTTCTCACATACATGACCGATTGTGTTAAATAGAAATAAAATCAGTTTCTAAAATTAAAAAAAATTAAAAACAGAGACGTAGTTTGTATAAAATTAAGACCACTCTATGAGATCACATCTATAACCATATTTCCATCAATTTGATCAAGGGACTCTTTCTTCACGTCTAAAGCTTTTTGCAACATCTCGAGTAAATCGGCCGGAAAGACTTCTTGCTCATGGTGAACTCTTACCCAGGTATCTCCTACAAAAATTGAACATTCTTTTGTCATATGTTGAACTATGATTTATGTAACAGATAAGTTAGGACGGAGTAGGACGAGCGTACTGCCTTAACAGAGGCTACTATAGCAGCATCAAAAAGTAAGAAACCATCGTTAAAGCAGATGGTTTGGCCTATAGCCAGAGCAATTAATAGTTGGTTACTCTCGGCGTAACTGTGTTATGACAGTGGATTCACAGTGGTTTAACCTTACACGAGGGTCAAGTTAGTATCAATACCAACCATTATTCAAACTCAAACTTTGTCACAAACAAAGTAATTTAATCAATTTTTAAGTCAAGATTTGACATAACACCATATTTGTGGAAAAGATAACAGCAAAAAGAATTAATACAAATAACTGATGTGAGTTGGTTTACAAATATTGGTTTAATAACGATTTTTTAATTCTTAACATTATTTATCATTGCTTTTAAAATTTATCGAACCTGAAATAAATGAAACCTGAATTGATTCAAAAATGTATTTCTATATAAAGCTAAGCTTTTTGGATTATGGTTTACAGCTTTGCCAATTACTTTTTGTGGTTTATAAGAAATGAACCAAGATGTAAAACAAATTTAACATATAAAATGTCATACGTGAAGCAAAACATATAGCTTATAGAAAACTCTTCAAAAATTAGCTTAGCAGAACGTGTTGTAAAAACTATCAACTAAATTCTATATCATCTTCGGTATGATTGGAAATGTTCATCTAGTCAGCAATCAATTGGAAGAAAAAAGACCGGGGTATTTATCATAACTCAGGTTTCAACGCTATTGGACCAGAAAGCAATAATGTATATAATGTAAAGAAATGATAATTAACTGTCATATTATAAATTTTTAAATTTTCTAAATGAGGTATTCAAAAATTTATAATATAATAGCTAAATTTTTAAATACTTTATTCAGAAAATTAAAAAATATATAAAATGACAAAACAGTTAACAAATTCTATACAATGTACCTTGTTTAATTTCCTTTCCAATTTCAGTCTGCAATTCCAATCCAACTGCATAATTGATCGGATCTCCGCTTTTAGCTCTTCCTGCTCCAAGCTTCCCAGATACAATAGCACAAGGCATTGCATCTATTTCATGTACATATCCTATGGTGAAATATAGATATACATGTATTATAAATTTAAAACGATGATTTTGTTTCTTGTGTGCGATATATTTTTTTCTGGTAAAAAGGTTCGTATTGGAATCCGTTTCAACAGGGTACAACGTGATATTTTGCAATGTTTATGTGAAAATGCTTTAAGGTAACGTTTCAAAGTAAACAAGGTATATTCTAGGAATTATATATACATTTAAAATCGTTTAGTATTAAAAAGTATTACGCTAGCGAAATAATAAACATTTATTTTTTGACATCAAAAACAGGCAGAGATCTGGTGGCAAAAAGCAGTGAAGACCACTCTTAAAACTACTGATTTATTGAATTTGTTTGATAAAGGATAACCGAACAGTATGTAATTGCAAATTCAATTTAATAGGAGTCAAGTGGATGGTGTTTTACGCCCCAATCAAGATTCTTTCACTTATTTTGAGACGGTCAGTTCTGGAATGGTGGAGGAAACCGGAGTGCCCGGGGAAATCCACCGACCTTCGGAAAGCGAAGTGACAAACTTTCTCACACTAGTCTATTAAATAGGATCTACGAAGTCTTGTCATTTGACCAGTATAAATTTGCGACTTCCGGGTATTTGGAAACAGCATTAAATTGTCTCATGGCGATCGGTAACGATTGTTCACGGGTGTCTAATAGTGAAGAACATCTTTACATCTTGGGTTAAAATCAACCTACGACCCCACCAACCCCCCCCCCTCCCCCCCCCCCAAAAAAAAAAAAAAAAAAAAAAAAAAAAAAAAAAAAAAAAAAAAAACCAAACAACTTTAAAGCGTGAATACCGATTAAAGAAATAAGTCAGTTCATTATATTTTAATTATTGCGGCAACATTAACAAAGAAGAGGCATCAGGTCAAGTCAAGAACCCTAAAATCAACTAAACTTTACAAATAATGCATAAACAGATTATATCTGAGGACAGAACATATGGTAAATATCATAATAGTTTTCCACGGTAACCAAAGTTCATTACAGCACAATCTAGCCAATTAATAACCATCTAAAATGTGACTTAAGGTCATTGTCTTAGATAAAGTAATTAACACTGATGATAACATGAAATTAAAATAACAATCAAAATTTCATTTTAACAAAATCACAAACTCGGTCATTACAATACCTGTATGTAGACTTTTTACATCTGTTGTATATTTAGCTTTAGGCAGAATGGTCCGCACATCCGTATTTTTATTACAGAGTTTCTTGGCGATTTCTGGCTCTACACCTTGTTCTTGTATCATTTGTGTAAAGGTTCTTAAAGCTGATTCATCATCTAATTTTTCTTTGATAAGATTACAACCTTCTTCCAGACTGGTAACCTTACCACACTTGTATAGTAAGTGACCACCTTGAAACATAAAATAATGTATAGTAAAAAAGCGAGTTACAAATAAAGTCAAACCTATAATAATAATAATAATAATAATAATAATAATAATAATAATAATAATAATGATATAATAATGATAATAATATTATTATTAACAACACAACAACAACAACAACATCATCATCATCATCGTTATTATTATTTTTTTTAATTATTATTATTAAAAACTTATAAAAAAATTATTAGGTAAGTCAATTGTTAAAATACTACTACTACTAATAATAATGATAATAAAATTGATTATGTTTGTGAATGAATCTCAAGGTGTATTTTGATATTACTTCTAATAATAAATAATACATAATAGTCCTACACCTAACTTACACCTGTAATTTGCCAAAATTTCATACTGGAGGGTTTTTTTTTTATTTTTAAATTTTTTTTTTGACTTAGTGATATATTTTTAAAAACATCAAAAGAATGTGATGCGGTTACAGAGACTGAACACCAAGCTCATCCATTTCTGATGTTGACGTTTTAATTAAGGCTTTTTATATAACAGTTTTTCATGTTTTATCCATTGAATTGTAATCAGATTTGATACAATACAAATGTTTGTCAACACATGAAAAGAAAGTGATTCAGTTGCAGAGATTGAATATCAAGGTCAAGATCATCAACATCAAATGTTAAGTTTTTCACATCGCAATTTAATAAATAAATGGTGCTGATATTTATCAGGCTCATAAAAAGAATAATTTAAGATAGATAAATAGGGGATTGCCTGTGGTATGTTTTAAAGAATTGAATTCATCTGTGATTTTTCCTTTTGTTTCTAGTGTTTCCCAACCCACAACTTGATATAATAAATTTAAACTTGTTAATTAAGTTGTCCAAGTTACTATTCTAACTACTTCAATATTTGCAAGTTCTAGTTTTTTGTATATTCGTCTGTCAGGTTGTCCCAGATGACATCTCTGTATTCCATTAAGGGTCTTATGAAATTAAGATAAAGAGTCTCAAGAGAACAACGGTCAAGTTTGAATTTCAGCTTTTTAAGTACAGTAAGTCTAGAGTTAACTTTAGATAATAATTCATCAGCGTGTAATTTCCATGTTCCGTCGAAGGAAAATATCAATCCAAGGTGTTTGTGCGAGTCTACTTCTTGAATTAACGTTTCATCCATGTATAAGGCAGGGTGAAAGGGTTAAGCAGCTTTCTTGGAAATAATCATAGATTCAAGTTTTTTAGGATTAAAAAAAACTAGCCAACTTTGAAACAAACGATGTATTTTGGAAAGGTCAGAATTTAAACTCTCAGCCGATTCATGTGGGTTTTCAACATTAACATAAAGTGGGGTGTCATCAGTAAATAGTCTAATACTGCGTCCAATGTCAGCAACTATATCATTAATGTAAATGAGAAAAAGAATGGGCCCAAGAATAGATTCCTGGGGAACACCAGCGGTGACGGGTAAGCAGAAAGAGGAAACGTTACTTGAAACAACCCGCTGGTGACGATTACTTAACTAATAAATAATCTTAAATATAGTTTTTTGGAGCATCCATAGTTACTTCCGAGATCATATCTCAATCGCATACTTCCTTCATTAAGTTATATCTATAAGATTCTTTTGGTTTCAATCTTACCTCAAAAACCCTGCTTACCTAGATTAATCACTAATTCTATGACGTCACGGGGACCGTTTCCGTGGAGACATTGGATAGCCTCAGCCACTTCTAATGCGTTGCCAATATTTCGTCCTATTGGTACATCCATGCGTGTTAGAAGTGCAACAGTTTTTATGCCAAGTCCGTTACCGATTGCCACCTTAATGGAACAGAAATATGCTTAGTTGATAGTGTATGCATTGTTGATCAAAATGAAAACATACCGAGATTTAAACAAATTATTGTAATATTTTTATTCTTAGAATATTGATAAATCAAACGGTTCTCTCACACAAAACAGTTATGTCAAATACAAATCGGTTTACATTGACATCTTGTATAGCACCTGTTCAAAGCCTGAAGATTTGATAGTGGATTTAGTGCTTATAATGTTCTTACATTACACAGTAAATGATCAGTATATGGTAAGTGCTAATTCAGTCCAATAGTTCTATGCTTCCTTAATTCTCTTCTGATTCACACGTGGCGGATGTAGCTAGGTAGACAGGAAGTGTTTACCTTTTCGGAGCACCCAGCCTCATTTATCTGGCGGAAGTTCACACGTTTAACTTATTTTACCAGTTTTCGAATTTTTTCTTTGCTTTTGGGATTTTTTTTAAACATGGACCGGTATGTAAACTTGATATAATGATTACAATTTAAAGGCTTAAGCCACAAAACTATTGTCCCTTTAAGTTTACTAATAAATGAAACATACTTAATTTCCGAATTTGTTACAAATCGAAATCTGCTGGTATGTACAACTTGAATTTATGTTGAAATGACCAATGGATTGAAAATGATAAGGGTAAAGAACTACAAAAAGTATTATTGGAACGATCCACTGCCCTATTGACATATATATGGCTGCAATAGTATTAGTTCAAAACTTGGCATTTTTCATCAAAATCATCATTCTAAACATCTTCGGAATACGTACAACATGTTGTAAAGGTTGTTGGTTAAAACTGTTGAAATTATGCTTACAAATCATAACGTCCCCTGGCAGTGAGGCGGACGAAAGTGCGGTTGGATGGACAGACGAACGGACAGGTGATATCTTATGCACCAGACTGGTCGTCGCAGTGGCATAGACCAACTCAAATATATACTGAAACCTAACATACATGTATACAAAGGGATACTGTAGACCATGTGATATAGATACAATCTTTATAGTTACACTCTCTCAGGCTGTACATATAAACACGTGCTTCTAAATGTCGGATTTATTTCTGCTTTATAGGTCAAGTCGACATGCATTTACTCGCAAATACTTGCGCATCTAAATGTCAAAAACAATCTTAATATCAAACAACCAAACTGGCATTGCAATATAGACTTATATCCCTTATACATCTTAGGAATAACTAGAATTGCACTATAGACATATATCCCGATACATCTTAGGAATTACCAAAAAAAAAAAAAAAAGGAAAAAAAGAAATTCCATTGTTTGATGTAATTAGTGTGAGCTCAATGAATAGCACGTTGTAAGTAAATAATGGACAGTGGTCATTATCGTACATATTTCTCTAATTACCATGTCCGGCAAAGAGAGCCAATAAAATCTATTAATATCATTATTTGTGTAATTTGGAATAAATATAACCTAACCATGGACATCATTAGTTCTAACTGAGTAAAATAGCTGATTTGGATATGAATGAGTAAATTCCATAATCAACAATATGTAAAGGTTTCTTAATAATAATAAGAAGAATTGCAACAAGACCTAGAACTATTCATAGCCCCATATATTCACAGCGGTACTTTTGATGAATTAAATTTTTTTCTGTAGCATGGTTTTTAACAGAAGTTACAAATTCTTTAAGCTAACTGAAATAAACTGTGATACAAAATCAACTGAATTTCAAAAAATAAATAAATAAATAAATAAATAAATAAATAAATAAGAATAAATAAATAAATAAGAATAAATAAATAAATAAATAAATTGAATAATAATAATAATAATAATAAAACCTTGCAAAACAGCTATCTATGCGGTGAGTACCATTGTATCAACAAACTTATTTTTTTTTAAATGTTTGTTAAAAAAATCAATGGTGCTTGTAGTTTTTTGTTCCATAAAGTGCCGAGAATTCTACATGCGCTTATTTATAGACAACGGGATGTAACAAGAGCCATGGGCTGTGATGCTCACCTGAGGGTATGTCCAAAATTAATTGCAAAGTGCAACAGACAATATATTAATTACAGAAACTCTTCAAGTTTTCTAAAGTTCAAAACTGACGCATTACTTAACCAGAAAGATCCAGTCACATTTCATTTATAAGTATCTAACACGCATGTTGTAACTATAGTACAAATAGTTTCCAAATCAACCATTATGCAGCTTTGTCCTTGACCTTTGAACCCATGACCTTGAACTATTTATCAAAATGATAGTCATATCAATATTCTAATATGCATGCCTATAAAAAAGTTAATATTTTTCAAGATAATTAACAATTTCAGTCTTGACCTTGAACCATACATCAAAATAATCGTCATATCAATACCTACAATATTCTAATATACATGCCTATACAAAAAGTTAAAAACTTTCAAAAGAATTAACAATTAGCCTTCTTATGCAACTATGACCTTGACCTTTGAACATATGACGTTGAATTATACATCTACAATATTAATTTTCATCCCTATACAATAATTTAATGGTTTTCCATATGTATTGAAAGATATAAAAGTTTTAGCAATTTCCCCCATGTGCCATGCCATTTCCCCATTTTGAGCCCCATGGCTACCTTTTGTGCAAATCTGAAACTAAATGACCTAAAATATTTAAAATTAAATAACTAAGAAATATGTCTTGTACATTCAGAGGAGAAGATTGTTTTTGCAAGCAAATTGAAACATGACATATACATGTTTTTTTTTAAATTCAAAAGTTGTGTGACATTTGAGGTCATAAAATTTCCATTTTAATCCTTAACATTTACATTTAACATATATAATTGACAACAATGTAAAAAATGCAATAACTTGTACAATTCAATTAATGAGTGTTTGTCTTAAATCGAGTGCAGTATTAAAATTACATGCATTTATCGTCAAAACCAGTCATGAAAAGCATAAAATATACACGCTTAAAATGTTAAGTCATTATTTAAAAAAATAACTTATTTTTTAAAAACTAAAGTTAAAGAAAAAAATTGACCTTCTTAAAATACACTTCTTTTTGTCATAATAATTTAGTAACAGTCTGGAATTTTAATAATCAGTGTTTCAACATATTTTAATTGTTATTTTACTTGTTGTATCTGCAATTACCGATACATGTTTTCAGCAACAAATTATTTTGTGTGGTGCGGAAGTTTTTTTTTACTCCATGTATTTATAATGTGTTCTTAATTTCCCTGACGTACTTACCATTTTCTTTGCAAGAACACCTGCCGATTCTTTACATTTATAAAACGCTCCTTTACCACATTTTACGTCCAGTACCAATGCGTTTAACCGCTCTGCTGCTTTCTTAGAAATAATTGAAGCTGAAATTTAAAATACGCACTATTGAATTTAAAATCATTGAAAACGTTCTTGGAAATTATACATGGAAAGAAGAACACAAGAAATAATCAGTGTAAAGAAGATCACAAGAAATAATCTAAGTAAAGAAGAACGTAAAAAATAATCTATGTATAAAGAAGAACACAAGAAATAATCAATGTTAAGAAGAACATAATCAATGTAAAGAAGAACACAAAAAATAAACAATGTTAAGAAGAACACAAGGAATAATAACTGTAAAGAGATGAACGCAAGGAATAATAACTAGAGAAGAACACAAGGAATAATAAATGTAAAGAAGGACACAAGAAATAGTCAATGTAAAAAAGAACACAAGAAAGTATATATGTAAAGAACACAATAAAGATTAAATGTAAAGAAAAACACATGAAATGATAAATGTAAAAAGAAAACATAATTAATGTTATGAAGAACACAAGAAATAATCAATGTAAAGAAAAACACAAGAAATAACCAGTGTAAAAAGAACACAAGAAATAATCAATGTAAAGAAGAACACAAGAAATAATCAATATAAAGAAGAACACAAGAAATAATCAAAATAAAGAACACAAGAAATAACCAGTGTAAAAAAGAACACAAGAAATAATCAATGTAAAGAAGAACACAAGAAATAATCAAAATAAAGAAGAACACAAGAAACAACCAGTGTAAAAAAGAACATAAGAAATAATCAATGTAAAAAAGAAACATAAGAAATAATCAATGTAAAGAAGAACACAAGAAATATTCAATATAAAAAAAACACAAAAATAATCAATGTAAAAAAGAACACAAGAAATAATCAAAATAAAGAAGGACACAAGAAAAAACCAGTGTCAAAAAGAACACAAGAAATAATCAATGTAAAGGACACAAGAAATAATCAATATAAAAAAAAACAAAAATAATCAATATAAAAAAGAACACAACACAAAATTAATCAATGTTAAGAAGAACACAAAGCAGAACGCTGCTTGACAACACATTATAGGACGAATGAACATAAAACTAACGGTATAATTTAAAGACAAATGTTGTCCGATAGTGTAATTGTAGTTCTTTTTTACAATCGGTGGTTAAACAAACGAAGAACCATTTTACACCTTTAATGGAATCAAAGTAGCTGTATGGCCTCTATAATGCGAAAAGGCGTACATATTGCAAATATTCCAATCGTAAATGTATGAACGAATCGTTACCATGGCTTTACCTGCAATTAATCCATCATGGTCAACGGTGGCTGTTACGTCACGTATTGCATACATTTTTTTGTCTGCTGGTACTAAGGAACTTGTCTGTCCAACAATACAGCATCCCACCTTATCCAATATCGCCTGCATTCTATCTGCCGACACTGAAACGGTGAAACCAGGAATTGCCTCCAACTTATCCAGCGTTCCACCCGTGTGAGCCAGACCTCTACCGGATACCATAGGAACCTCGAAAAGAAACGCGTAACTAAAATTATTTCCCTGACAATAGCAAAAGCAACCGATAACACAAACCAACAAATGAACAAATAATAAATAACATTATTTAACAATCATTTTACTTTTTAGCTATAAGTTGAATTACTGAATACCAAGGTTTTGGTCTTGTAATCAAGAATCTTTAACATGTTAAATGGAGTATCAAAACTTGATTTGCGATGACCAGAACCAAGAATATATAACAATGATACGTTTAACGATCAATAATCACAGGGGGTAAGCTGCAGTTACAGTCATCTCAAGGTGGCGGACGCAGATTTAGGTGAATACGATTTACCTTGATTTCTCTTTGTTTAGCTGCTGCATTGTTACTTTAACACATCGGTTCCCTCGATATTTATATATTAGTGGAATTTGAAGCGTACGGATTTCACAGATTTCGCTATATCAAGCGTTCTAGGCTTTTGAAATTTTCGTCGAGATGTCCGTAACTGCAGTTACGGTCATCAACTTACATACTGTGAATGATACTAAGTGTTATTTTAAAAGGTCAGTCGCAACACCTGGAATTTTGAATGCCAGTTATGTAATTTTCATCAGAACTACCTTCAATCCACAGGCAGCAATAGCGGGTGCTAAAACCAGACTGGTTTTATCACCGACCCCTCCAGTGCTATGCTTGTCCACCAGCAGACCTTGCCAACTTTCCGGCCAATGTAGGGTTTCACCAGAATTCATCATTGCACGTGTTAAACACGTGGTTTCTCTGTCATTCAGGTCTTCGAATACTATTGCCATCAACATGGCTCCTAAAATAATGAAACAAATATACGGTACAGATTATAAACACGTAATACACACACACACACACACACACACACACACACACACACACACACACACACACACCAAGAACAAGTTTTAACTTGGATGTATACTTGCGAGCAAGTATAATATGTCTGCGTATCAGCTATCTAAAGTGGTGCTCCAAATAGCGGAGGAAATTCCAAGAAGAAAGAAAGAACTCTATGGAATTCCGTGGTTTTAACTGGATTTCCGAATTTCGAAAAACGGTGAGAAGCGACCTCGTCAGGGTAAATCCCTACAAGTTGACAAAATTTCAACCTTATCGGATAAGAAACGAAGGAGGAGATACCTCTGAAAAAATCTGTCTTGAGTAACACCAAGATGTCTGCTGATACGCAGACATAATAAACAAGACAAAGAACAGAACACAAACTTAATACGGTCTGTCTAATAAGCAACTAATGGTTTGCAAGTCTGTGATTTTAAAAGGACAATTTTTTTTAATTAAGACGGCTCAGTGGCCTAGTGCTCTAAATCATCGGCTTGCGGATCACAGCAAAAGTCTTTCTCCGGGTGCTCCGGTTACCTCTACCATCAACAAACTGGCAGATTCGATATAACTAAAAGAATCTTGACTAGTGCGTAAAATCTTAATAACCTCTTTCTTTTTTTCAAACTGTACCAAATTTCATCGCTAGTTAAGTATTTTAATTCAATGTACAATTCCCATTACGATCATGATCATGATCATCATCATCATAATCATCACCAACATCATCACCATCATCATCATCATCATCATCATCATCATCACCATCATCATCATCAACACCACCATCATTATCATCACCATCATCATCATGATCATGACTATCATAATCATCATGATCATGACCATCATCACCATCATAATCACCATCATCATCATCATCATCATCAACATAATCAGAACATGGTCTGGTATCATGGTATGTTTGTGTTTTATTATTGAAGGCGTTTATGCAATCGGTCGTTTAATGGTTTTTAATGAAGCATTAAAGGCCATTTCTTAAAAAAAAACAAAGTAAGATTTTTCTAATCTTACTCTTCAAAGACTGGCTAGCACTCGTGAAATTTCAGAAAAAAAAATTTTTGGAAAAAATTTAAAATGGGTATTTTACATCGGGTTCTAGTGATTTTTTTTCATCTCTGTATTTTGGTTTGACAGCACTGTGACTTATAACCGAATAACTTAATCGATTCTTTATTTATGCTTTTTGCATCATAATATAATCAAGTTTATGGCAATCCACGAAACAAATTAAATCGAATATAAATGTATATGTTCATGAAAAAAGTTTGATATAAACATGCAATAATTAACAATTGAACTGCTTTAAAATGGTGTTTATTGTCAGTATGAAGGCAACAACTTTGCAAGCAAACAGAATAACGTGCGTTATTTTCGTTTAATATTCTTTTAAAAAATTACTATGATTCATTTATTTTAAGAAAAAAAATCCCATCTATAACACATGCACATCGGGGGAGTCCAGAAGACGCAACAGCTGAATTTAAGACCGAGTACGACACATTGTTAATCCGCAATATTTTTAATGCGAGGTAACAACGGGGAGTTTCGGTTTGAAAAATTATAGTGTTATCAGGTATTTTGATGGTATTTTCTCGGTTTTTCATTAACATAATGAATTTTTTAGAATATTGGATATAAATAATATATATAAAAATTTAATATCAACGATAAATGTGTTGTTATTTGTGGACTATATATCAGTCGAAAATCAGGTGCACCTGTGTGGCCCCATTTCAATTGTTGGCTAAATGTCGGAAGTGAAATTTGTGAATCTTAAACGGTAAGGGGGAACTGTAGCAGAGGGATAATTTTCAATGGCCAAGCATGTGGGTTTCGAATCTGTGATATGTGAGTAGACAGGGATTTACTGAGAGATTTTTTCTGGAATGTTGACATTGTTAGGTTGAGATTCACTCTAACATAATGTGCCGAACTTCATACTCAGTATCATTCAAATGTAGACAGCAAAGCAGTGAGAAGTATACTTATTCTTTACGCCTGGTGTGGTGCAAATATCTCTCAAAGTTTAGAAAATTATCGTTTTAAGGTAGGCAAAGAGTTGTGTAGTACTTAAACCATCTATTATATCTCTTGTAAATTGATTAAAAGCATGTAGATGATTTTTCAGTTTTTCCGATCAACAAACACAGCATGTGACAATTTTCACTGGATCTGGCATACATGCGTGAATCTAATTCCAATTGAAATTTACATCACTTGAAATTACATCCCGCGAGACACAAAATTGATTATTCCGTTACACATTGTCTCAAAATAATAGGGTATATAGCAGCTTTAAATTTGTCAAGATAGGAAGCATTTTTTAAAGATCCGATTTTTTGTGGTTTGATGGTTTTGACTGATCTGTTGTCTGTTATTTCAACAGGCCATCAAAAACACTACTCTGTCTCTCACAATGTCAATATTACGGTGCCTATATACGTTATCAAAATATTATTTTATTAATTTCTTTGATTTTACTTTGTAATATCTCGTAAATGTGTTTTTCAGTCTCGTCTCGAAGGTAAACAAATGTGACGTGACAGTCATGTTTGTTTACCTACGATAATGTAGTTCCGGATTGTGTATTTATTCATAAACGGAATGACAAAATATTTTGGCATTCATTGTCAGTAATAATTACAACAGCTCTCAAGCTTGCATCTATGAGAATTTCACAAGGCAAATGAAAATATTGCGGTTTAACGGTAAAACGTATATAATATTTAATTGTTTGATCATAATTCCGATAAAACGAATGGTACCCCGTCTCAATGCCACAGTGATAGAGCGTGCGCCAATGTGACCCTTAACAACTTTATATCCTACCAACCGACAACTCAGAATTTCTCCATAAAAGAAACTTTACTGGCTTGTAATTAAAAAGCTTGAAAGAACATCGTTATTTTAATTTTAAATAACGGAATTTGTATTACGTAATATCAAAACACAAACTTGTTACATGATAATACTTCGAAAAATAGTTATGTGGGGTTTACAGAAAAATAAAAATACGACCCGAGTTAAAATGTCTAAAAGATAATAAAACGTTAAATTGATGGTTCAAGGTTTTACCTGCCTTATCTAGTAAACTTGTAAACTTTCATAATGACTCATTTTTTCCTTTTATAAAATAATGATTTTGCGGTGCTTATACCTATTCTATTTTGGTTAGTTTATATATATATATATATATATATATATATATATATATATATATATATATATATATATATATATATATATATATATATATATAATGTCAAGTGTTAATTTCGTAACAACGAGACAACGAGATTTCATGATTCACTAGGGCTCTGGTTATTTTCAAGTGCACTTTCTACCTTATTTCCTATTTTCCTAGTTTCATAGTATGTAACAATGTATTTGTTCTTATTTGAACTTTATTAAATTTAGGCGGATTATAATTTTTTTTTAAATTTTGAATATTCTAAATGTTATATAAAAAATATATACTATGACAAAAAATGTTAAAAATCTATAATATGACAGAATGATAAGATAAATGTATAAACCATCGTTAATATGTAGGAAATAATAATTGTTATTTTAATTAAACTTGCAATAAATTGTTTTAGAATTACAAAAAATGTTTCCAGTATTATTCTTGGCACGATGTTTTGATATTTGATATATGAAAAAAAAGAAAGAAAGAAAGAAAGAAAGAAAAAAACTACCGCTGTCGGCCATCGTAATGCCAGCGGTTATTCTTAATACATTCTACAGCGTTGTGATAGTTCATATTTCTTTGACTTAGTTAACTTTTTGGGTGTTTAACTGCTTGTGGTTGAGTTGACTTTGTGATGGTGCTTAGTTGTCTCTAGTTGAGTCTACTTGTGTTTAGAGTACTAAATCAGGGTACTAAGCTGCTTGTGATTGAATCTACAATCTGAAAGTTTTGATCTGCTTGTGGTTGAGTGCACTGTATATGAGTGGTTAGCTGGTTCGGTTGAATAAACTTGAGGGTGTTTAAATGCCTGTTGTTGAGTATACAATCTGAAAGTTTTGACCTGCTTGTAGTTGAATGTACAATATAAAGATATATAACTGACTGTGGTTAAGTACACCATATATGGGTGTTTAAACTGATTGTGGTTAAGTGTACCATATATCAGTGTTTAACTGATTGTGTTACTGTGTACCATATATCGGTGTTTAACTGCTTGTGGTTAAGTATACCATATATGGTTGTTTTACTTACTTGTGGTTAAGTTTACCACATATCGGTGTTAAACTGCTTGTGTTAAAGTGTACCATTATCGGTGTTAAACTGCTTGTGTTACAGTGTACCATATATCGGTGTTTAACTGCTTGTGGTTAAGTATACCATATATGGTTGTTTTACTTACTTGTGGTTAAGTTTACCATATATCGGTGTTTAACTGATTGTGTTAAAGTGAACCATATATCGGTGTTAAACTGCTTGTGGTTAAGTATACCATATATGGTTGTTTTACTTACTTGTGGTTAAGTTTACCATATATCGGTGTTAAACTGCTTGTGTTAAAGTGTACCATATATCGATGTTAAACTGCTTGTGTTAAAGTGTACCATATATCGGTGTTAAACTGATTGTGTTAAAGTGTACCATATATCGGTGTTTAACTGATTGTGTTAAAATGTACCATATATCGGTGTTAAACTGCTTGTAGTTAGATATACCATATATCGGTGTTAAACTGCTTGTAGTTAAGTATACCATATATGGCTGTTTTACTTACTTCTTGTTAAGTTTACCATATATCGGTGTTAAACTGATTGTGGTAAAGTGTACCATATATCGGTGTTAAACTGATTGTGGTAAAGTGTACCATATATCGGTGTTTACACTATTTGTGGTAAAGTGTACCATATATCGGTGTTTACACTATTTGTGGTAAAGTGTACCATATATCGGTGTTAAACTGATTGTGGTAAAGTGTACCATATATTGGTGTTAAACTGCTTGTGGTTAAGTGTACCATATATCGGTGTTTACACTATTTGTGGTTAAGTGTATCATATATCGGTGTTTACACTATTTGTGGTAAAGTGTACCATGTATGAGTGTTTAACTGCTTGTATGGAGCACTCACTAGATGTTTAGTTGCTTGTGACTGAGCAATCAATGAGGAGTTAAGTTGCTTGTGACTGAGCTCTTTATAAGGATGTTTAGTTGCTTGTGATGTTATGAAGCTTGTAATTGAGCACTCAACCAGGATGTTAAGATGTTTTTATTTTTTTGCCCTCACTAGATGTTTAGTTGCTTGTGATTGAGCACTCAATGAGGAGTTTAGTTGCTAAGTTGTTAAACTGCTTGTGGTTAAGTGTACCATATATCGGTGTTTACACTATTTGTGGTTAAGTGTATCATATATCGGTGTTTACACTATCTGTGGTAAAGTGTACCATGTATGAGTGTTTAACTGCTTGTATGGAGCACTCAATGAGGATGTTTAGTTGCTTTTAACTGAGCACTTACTGGATGTTAAGTTGCTGGTGATGTTATGAAGCTTGTAATTGAGCACTCAACCAGGATGTTAAGGTGTTTTTATTTTTTAGCCCTCACTAGATGTTTAGTTGCTTGTGATTGAGCACTCAATGAGGAGTTTAGTTTCTTGTAAAGTGGCACTCAATGAGGATTAGTTGCTTGTGATAGAGAATTTAATAAGGATATTTAGTTGCTTGTGGTTGAGCACTCAGTATGTTGAGTTGCTTGTGGTTGAATACTCAGTATGTTTAGTTGCTTGTGATTGACCGCTCAATGAGGATAATTAGAAGCTTGTGATTAAGCACTCAACAGGGAGTTTGCGGCTGAATGTACTTCATTCGGTGTTTAGATGCTTGTTATCGTCTGTACTATGTGAAAGTGTTTAAAAAAAAATTATGGACTAGTTTACCTTTTTCATGTTTGTGGTTGAGTGTACTGTATGAGGGTGTTGTGCTGTTTGTGTCTGAGTGTACTGTATGAGGGTGTTGTGTTGTTTGTGGTTGAGTGTACCGTATGAGGGTGTTGTGCTGTTTGTATCTGCGTGTACTGTATTAGAGTGTTGTGGTGTTTGTGGTTAAGTGTAATGTATGAGGGTGTTGTGCTGTTTGTATCTGAGTGTACTATATAATGGTGTTGTTTTGTTTGTGGTTGAGTGTACTATATGAGGGTGTTGTACTGTTTGTATCTGAGAGTACTGTATGAAGGTGTTGAGCTGTCTTTGGTTGAGTGTACTGTATGAGGGTGTTGTGGTGTTTGTGGTTAAGTGTAATGTATGAGGGTGTTGTGCTGTTTATATCTGAGTGTACTATATAAGGGTGTTGTTTTGTTTGTGGTTGAGTGTACTGTATCAGGGTGTTGTGCTGTTTGTGTCTGAGTGTACTGTATGAGGGTGTTAAGCTGTCTTTGCTTGAGTGTACTGTATGAGGGTGTTGTACTGTTTGTATCTGAGAGTACTGTATGAAGGTGTTGAGCTGTCTTTGGTTGAGTGTACTGTATGAGGGTGTTGTGGTGTTTGTGGTTGAGTGTACTATATGAGGGTGTTGTACTGTTTGTATCTGAGAGTACTGTATGAAGGTGTTGAGCTGTCTTTGGTTGAGTGTACTGTATGAGGGTGTTGTGGTGTTTGTGGTTAAGTGTAATGTATGAGGGTGTTGTGCTGTTTATATCTGAGTGTACTATATAAGGGTGTTGTTTTGTTTGTGGTTGAGTGTACTGTATCAGGGTGTTGTGCTGTTTGTGTCTGAGTGTACTGTATGAGGGTGTTAAGCTGTCTTTGCTTGAGTGTACTGTATGAGGGTGTTGTGGTGTTTGTGGTTAAGTGTAATGTATGAGGGTGTTGTGCTGTTTGTATCTAAGTGTACTATATAAGGGTGTTGTGTTGTTTGTGGTTGAGTGTACTATATGAGGGTGTTGTACTGTTTGTGTTTGAGAGTACTGTATGAAAGTGTTGAGCTGTCTTTGGTTGAGTGTACTGTATGGGGGTGTTGTGCTGTTTGTATCTGCGTGTACTGTATTAGAGTGTTGTGGTGTTTGTGGTTAAGTGTAATGTATGAGGGTGTTGTGCTGTTTATATCTGAGTGTACTATATAAGGGTGTTTTTTTGTTTGTGGTTGAGTGTACTATATGAGGGTGTTGTACTGTTTGTGTCTGAGAGTACTGTATGAAGGTGTTGAGCTGTCTTTGGTTGAGTGTACCGTATGAGGGTGTTGTGCTGTTTGTATCTGCGTGTACTGTATTAGAGTGTTGTGGTGTTTGTGGTTAAGTGTAATGTATGAGGGTGTTGTTCTGTTTGTGTGTGAGTGTACTGTATGAGGGTGTT
This sequence comes from Tegillarca granosa, assembly GCA_029721355.1. Lineage (NCBI taxonomy): Eukaryota > Metazoa > Mollusca > Bivalvia > Arcoida > Arcidae > Tegillarca > Tegillarca granosa. The sequence continues at coordinate 48,643,366 of CM056596.1, forward strand.
GTGTTGTTTGTGGTTGGGTGTACTTAGGAGGGTGTTGTACTGTTTGTATCTGAGTGTACTGTATGAAGGTGTTGAGCTGTCTTTGGTTGAGTGTACTGTATGAGGGTGTTGTGCTGTTTGTGTCTGAGTGTACTGTATGAGGGTGTTGTGTTGTTTGTGGTTGAGTGTACCGTATGAGGGTGTTGTGCTGTTTGTATCTGCGTGTACTGTATTAGAGTGTTGTGGTGTTTGTGGTTAAGTGTAATGTATGAGGGTGTTGTGCTGTTTGTATCTGAGTGTACTATATAAGGGTGTTGTTTTGTTTGTGGTTGAGTGTACTGTATGAGGGTGTTGTGCTGTTTGTATCTGAATGTACTGTATGAAGGTGTTGAGCTGTCTTTGGTTGAGTGTACTGTATGAGTGTGTTGTGCTGTTTGTGGTTAAGTGTACTGTATGAGGGTGTTGTGGTGTTTGTATCTTAGTGTACTGTATGAGGGCGTTACTTTGTTTGTTGTTGACTGTACTGTATGAGGGTGTTGTGCTGTTTGTATCTGAGTGTACTGTATGAGAGTGTTGTGGTGTTTGTATCTGAGTGTACTGTATGAGGGTGTTGTTCTGTTTGTGGTTGATTGTACTTTATGAGGGTGTTGTGCTGTTTGTATCTGAGTGTACTGTATGAGGGAGTTGTGCTGTTTGTATCTGAGTGTTCTGTATGAGGGCGTTGTGCTGTTTGTGTCTGAGTTTACTGTATAAGGGTGTTGTGTTGTTTGTGGTTGAGTGAACTGTATGAGAGTGTTGTGCTGTTTGTGTCTGAGTGTACTGTATAAGGGTGTTGTGTTGTTTGTGGTTGAGTGTACTGTTTGAGGGTGTTGTGCTGTTTGTATCTGAGTGTACTGTATGGGAGTGTTGTGCTGTTTGTATCTGAGTGTACTGTATGAGGATGTTGTGCTGTTTGTATCCGAGTGACTGTATAAGGATGTTGTGCTGTTTGTGGTTGACTGTACTGTATGATGGTGTTGTGCTGTTTGTATCTGATTGTACTGTATGAGGATGTTGTTCTGTTTGTGGTTGAGTGTACTGCACGAGGATATTGTGCTGTTTGTGGTTGAGTGTACTGTATGAGGCTGTCGTGCTGTTTGTGGTTGAGTGTACTATATGAGCGTGTTGTGATGTTTGTATCTGAGTGTACAATATGATGGTGTTGTGCTGTTTGTGGTTGAGTGTACTGTATGAGGATTTTGTGCTGTTTGTATCTAAGTGTACTGTATGAGGGTGTTGTGCTGTTTGTGTCTGAGTTTACTTTATAAGGGTGTGTCTTGTGTACTGTATGAGGGTGTTGTGCTGTTTGTGGTTGAGTGTACTGTATGAGGATGTTGGGGTATTTGTATATGATTGAACTGTATGAGGGTTTTGTGCTGTTTGTATCTGAGTGTACAATATAAGGGTGTTGTGCTGTCCGATCCAGGTGTAGTGTATGAGGGTGTTGTGCTGTTTGTGACAGAGTGTACTGTATGAGGGTGTGTCTGAGTGTACTATATGAGGGTGTTGTGCTGTTTGTATCTGAGTGTATTGTATGAGGGTGCTGTGCTTTTTGTATCTGAGTGTACTGTATGAGGGTGTTGTGCTGTTTGTATTAGAGTGAACTGTATGAGGGTGCTGTGCTGTTTGTATCTGAGTGTACTGTACGAGGGCGTTGTGCTGTTTGTATTAGAGTGAACTGTATGGCGGTGCTGTGCTGTTTGTATCTGAGTGTACTGTATGAGGGTGTCGTGCTGTTTGTATCTGAGTGCACATCCTTAGAGTGTTTAGATACGTGTTACAGTATGGCCTGTACAATGCTAGTTCTTTCTTAAATGTTTTTTTTTTCATTTTACTTTACTATGTGACTATTTTTGTGCATGGCGCCACCTGTACTATTTTTGTATTTTATTGCTTGTTCTCACTTTAACATGTGAAGAATTTTTAAAACGCTTGTTGCCGCATGTATTATTTTTGAGTTTTAATATGCTTTTTATTGATTGTTCTATATTGGGATATTAAGATGTAGCGGTGAGTGCATGGTAAATAAGTGTTCAATTGAAGTCATTTGCTATGACTGACAAAATGGTACTTTTTACAGCAAACAACTCTTTTAAACCAATTTATATGCGTACAGCAATCTAAATTAATATTTTAGAAATCAACTAAATATCAGTTTACACGGCATTTCTACGATAGCCGATAACGGCCAGATAAGAATGAAGCATTTTATCTATGTTTGAGTACCATGGTACACATTTTATGATAGACAAACACAATAAAAGAGTCGCGTTTGTGTATCATAAAAAGTGTACCGTGGTACAAAAACATAGGTAAAATGCTTTATTTTAGCCTGACCGCTATCGGCCATCGTACATTTCGTATAAACAGCCAATTATTTTGTAATTCACTATTTATAGTTTTTTAGTAAACAAACATGTGCCTAATGATGTCCCAGTTTTCTGATAAGATTCAATTTCAGAGCAGACAACTAGCTTTTTTCTCAGTTACTACGTATACAAGCCCCGCCGACCTACCAGCAGACAAAACATTTACACAATTACTTAATCAAATTTTATTGAGTAATTATCTTGAAAAGCAACTCTGATAAGATTTATTTCAACTGTAACACATAAAATTTCAAATGTTTGTAAACACTACCCCGAAATCTTTTCGACATGTTTCTTTATTAACGTATACAAAGGATGTTTACAGAGTATGTAAATATCTGGAAAGCTGTCATATATTGACGCGAATACACAATGGTATAACGTCAGATAGTATATAAATACATTAGAATTAACGATTTATTCATTATATTTAGCAACAATCCTTTATTTGACCTATTGACCTCTCATGCAAGCGACCTTGTTCCAGATGCTGGCATACTGACCGAGAAATATCAGACCGGAACGTGTTATGTAATTCACATTTGTAAAGTAGGTTAACAAAGGAAATACCGAATTAAAAGAAATTTCGACATTGAGAAAAAATTCTGGGAAAATAATCAGCATTTATTTCCATCGCCCAGATTACCAGACAGTTTTTTTTTTTAAATTCGCATAAAACTACAACATTGATTGATTTATAAATAACTGGTTATGTCACTACTTTCGGTTTAATATTCCAAAAAATTGTGTTGTCCAAAGTTCGCACTCTAAGAGGTGTGATCTGTACCTTCATTTTCACAAAAACACAAATATTTTACGTTACACATTAATCGAATATGCAGCTTTTGTCACTTTAAATGTTTTTTTTTTCACTTTAAAAAACGTTTGTTGATCAATATTTTTTGTCAAGGCAACTATTTTGTCGCTAATATTTAAAAGATATAAAAAATTATAATTAATATAAATTTGCTTCTTTTAAGCGATTTACATACATATGGAAAATAAAATAAATCTGAATTAATATTAAAATAACAAAATATCTTTAACTGTTTTCTTACGTTCTAAATGCTAAATTCATTCATTTCACAATTAGGTATTTTAAAATGTTAAAAAAAGTTTAAAAATTGACCGTTATATATATATATATATATATATATATATATATATATATATATATATATATATATATATATATATATATAAACAATAAATAAATAAATTGCTGTTAATTCGAGGTATGTATGTGTGTGCGTGTGTGAGAGAGAGAAAGAGAGAGACAGCGCGCGAACCTAGTTGGGAATCCTGAACATATCCATCGACTACTCCTTTTACAAAGTACTCAATTTCATCTTCAGTAAGTTCCTCTCCTTGTCGTTTCTTGAATATTAAATCTGGTATTCTGAATCCATTAGCCCCATTAGTATTCCCATCTCCGTTAACTTGCTCCGAGTCCATGGCTTAACAGAAAGTGGTCCAGTTCCGATGTAATATACCTTATATATATAAACAGAGTAAAGTGTGACAACTTAGACCAGTAGGAGTCGACCTTTGATTTAACATCAAACTTCTCTCATTATTAGACTTCTTGACAACAATAAGTTAAATTTAAATATTGATGTTCCTAAATACTCGGAAAACAATTATTAGTCGTGTGATCTGAGTAGTTGTACTGTAATTGGAGCATTTTGAATGGGATCATAAAGCACGTGTAGCCGAGGGGTTCCATACAGGAAAATCAATCTAGTATGAATGAACTTTGTTAAAAAAAAACAACCTAAATACTGCTATATCAAGATAACAATATTTATAAGGTCCTGACTTTGTATTAGCGTTAAATGCAATGGAAAATTAATGTCAGGGGTTTGTAGAGCCAGTGAAAGTGACAATTGTCATATTATAAAATTCTTAATGACCCATTCAAAACAATTGTATTGTACAATTTTAAAAGAATCATTTTAGACAATTATCATTACATAAATGTTCCATTCGTTTTATCATCAATTTTAAATGTTCCATTCACGTCATATGTTACATTATAATTTTTTGAATGATTTATTCAGGAAATGAAAAAAAAATGTAATATGCCACCAAAAACAACAGTTTCAGATCATGAGCTATACGAATTTTGCCATTCATGTCCGCGTGTCCGTACAAAGAAGTCTGTCTTTTATATAATTAGTAGTTCATATATTTATTACCTTTCTTTATTTTATTTTACCTGTATTGTATAACTACAATACTGACCGATGCAAACACATTTTTTTATATGCAAAGTTTATATTCCATTTTTAATTTTATATTGTCCATTGGCAGGGGGTTGCGGTGTTGCGAGAGAGGTGTCCCTAGAACTTGAACTTTTTGCCGGGGACTTCGCCCCTTGGGCCCCAAAGAGAGATCTGGAGGCCTTTAGCGCTTCCAAAACCCTCGCCGCTGTAGGCTTGATCCTTCGGCGGTTGCAATAATATATACTTAAATTTTCCACCCCTGGGTCTCCCCTTTTGTCAATTTATTTGTCAAGACTAACGTGCTGTGTTAGATTTCCAAGTACTCTTCACAAAACAAAGTCTCAAAAAGGTATTTTATCACAATTTTAAATGTGACATTGAACTTTACTTTTTTTAAAAATAAAAATAGCATACATGTATATCATATATACATGTTTTTAATCGCCAACATAAACGACAGATTTATCTTTAAATACAAGTACTGATTTACCCCTTTTGACATTTGTATGAACATTGAAACTTGACTTAAGTTTAAAGTGTTTTAAAGATAAAATTATGTAACATGAATGTGTTGTTGTTGTTATGGAGCCCGCGAGGGGACATTGAAATAAATAGTTGTTTTCGTTCGCACGCAAAAGTATTTCGTTTGCACGTAAAAGTATTTTGCTCCCACGCCAAAGTATTTCGTTCCCACGCAATAATATTTCGTTCGCACGCAATAATATTTCGTTCGCACGCATAAGTATTTCGTTTCCACGCTATGATATTTCGTTTACACGCAATGTTATTTCGTTCCCACGCAATAGTTTTGCGTTCACGAGCAATGATATTTCGTTCCCACGCAATATTATTTCATTTCCACGCAATATTTCGTTTGCACGCAAAGTATTTCGTTCCCACGCAATTATATTTCGTTTCGCACGCAGTAATATTTCGTTTGCACGCAAAAGTATTTCGTTCCCACGCAAAGTTTTTGCGTTCGCACGCAAAAATATTTCGTTTCCATACAATGATGTTTCGTTTACAGGCAATGTTATTTCGTTCGAACGCAGTAGTTTTGCGTTCATACGCAATAATATTTCGTTCGCACGCAATATTTTTGCGTTCACACTCAATGATATTTCTTTCACACGCAAAAGTATTTCGTTCCCACGTAAAAGTATTTCATTCTCACGCCATAGTATCTCGTTCTCACGCAAAAGCATCTCGTTCCCACGCAATACTATTTCGTTCGCTCGGAATAGTATTTCGTTCGCAAGCAATAGTATTTCGTTCGCACGCAATAATATTTCATTCCCACGCAATGATATTTTGTTTCCAAGCAAAGATTTTTCGTTCGCGCACAATGATATTTCGTTTAGATGCAAAAGTATTTCGTTCGCTATCAATAATACTTCGTTTCCACGCAATGATATTTTGTTTTCACGCAATGATATTTTGTTTTCACGCAAAAGTATTTCGTTTCCACGCAATGATATTTTGTTTTCACGCAATGATATTTTGTTTTCACGCAAAAGTATTTCGTTCCCACGGAATATTCGCTCCTACGCAAAAGTATTTCGTTTCCACGCAATAATATTTCGTTCCTACGCAAAAGTATTTCGTAACCACGCAATGATATTTCGTTCGCACGCAATAGTATTTCGTTTGCACACAATGATTTTTCGTTTACACTCAATGATATTTTCTTCCCACGCAATATTATTTCGTTCCCACGCAAAAGTATTTCGTTCGCACGCAGTAATATTTCGTTTCCACGCAAAAGGTTTTCGTTCCCACGCAATAATATCACTGTTCGCTCGAAATAGTATCTCTTTCCCACGCAGTGGCATGTTACAATTCAAATAAAATGTATCATCACGTGAGTTTTGAAAATGTGACAGTTCATGGGTGAGATGTACAAGTGTATATTTTGGTCTACTGTGTATAAGCGCAAATTTAGAACAACTTTCAGTTGCTAACTCACCTAGTTAGTATGCCAAAGACAAGCATATCACAAGCATATCACTCCTACTCTAACCTCTTTCATTTCGAGTGCCAATAAAAAAAGCAGTATCTCAAAATTTTATTGCTTATTTTTGACCTGGTCGAGGTTCGTACCCACGACCTCCCACCCTCGAGAGGGACCCACTGAGCGACCGAGGCGGTTTCGTAACTAGGAAATTTCCACATAATAACACTTCACAGTAAACAACTAGACCTTTCTAGCGTTTAAAAATAAACAAGAATAAAAAAAATAATAATTGAGAAATACACACGTGTTGCAATAGACATTGATTGCTATTTCAGTATTTGATGTGAGACCATGTGATATAGAAGAAAGTCTACTTTTAACCATGTAAGGGCAAACATTAGTCCTTACAGTAATTCAAATAAAAAGGATTTAAACGACGGTGACATTCAGTTTAATTAGGTTTTTTCTATATTTTGAATTTAATTAATAACAAGGCATTTTCTCTGCAAGATGTAAAATTAAATTATACAACAAAAATGATACGTGACTTTGCTTCCTGTTCTGCGTTTTGTTTAATTAAGCACTTGTAGATTATAATGAATTGGATAGGAAATTAAGTATGAATGAATGACTAAATGAAATATAATAATATTATTTTAAAATAAATGTGACATTTTAAAATCATAATTTGTAGTAAAATTAATTTCTTACTGCAACCAGTAGGCGTTTTCATAACTGGCTCACTCTAAAGTCGCGGTTTTATGCGTCAAATTTATGCAACGTGTCTTCAAGAAAATTTATATCTAAAACTATTTGTAAAAATATATATTAAATATATTATTTAAGAAATGACTTCGTGTTTGGTAACGTACATGAGGGTATGAACGATAGTGAATCCCGCGCAAATTGCATAATCTGCGAAATAAACTATGTATAAAATCATGATGTACCATATTCTTGAACCTTCTTACATTGTATAGCTTTTTACAGACTCCTGTATATGTGCTTGTTTCGGGCCACATAACAAAAAAAAAAAAAAAAAAAAAAAAAAAAAAAGTTCCAAGTTTATAACATATTTTAATGCAATATATGCACAATTAAATCAAATACATCGCGTTCTCGCGATATTTTGGAAGGTTTATGTATAAACATTAATACGTGCTTTGACATGTGTTTTATAAATAGATCAAGAAATCCCTGACATCTGTTTACAAATTTTTGTGTATTCCTACGCCCTTAGTTGTTACGTCACATCGACCTTAGTTGTTACGTCACATAACTGCACGTTCTATACTAAAGTCATGAAGATATGAACTAGTGAGTCTAACAAGGGATCACATAGTACAAAATATTAGCTATTGTAAATATAAAATTATATTTTTCTTTACTTTAATATTTATTTTTGAAAATGTTTTAAGCTTGTAAGAAGAAAGAAAGAAAATTGGAAAGCATGCAATATTTATATTTTATAAAAAAGCAAAGCTAATGAAGCGATTGACTCAAATCACTATTTATTCACAATAGATAATGTTGGTTATTGGCAAAAATTTCATAAATTTTACTTTTTATCTTCGGAGTGTGGAGTGAAGTAATATATCAAAGAAATATAATAAAATCAGTTGAAAGTTACAAATACTTGATTGTCACTGATCTTGTTATCACTTGAATTCACACTACAAATGCAAAATTCATCGCTGTCACTATTGTTGTCATCTGCGTGTGTTTTAATTTCATTCACTGGTCTGCATACACTCGCAAAATGATTGATTTTGTGGCATTTATTACATTTTTTTCCTTTTGCTGGGCATGTTTCGTGTTTTGAATGTTTATAACGTCCACAATTTCCACAATTAACACTGTTATATTGTCTATTTCGATTGTCTTGTACTCGCGTTTGTGATCCGTGCTTACCACTATGCCTCCCGGAATCTTTTGACTTGACGAAATGTATTTCCTAGTCGCTATTCATCGTCGACAATTGCTGTTGTGAATATTCATAATTCTGTCCAATATGTATTGCACGTTCTAATGTCAATTTATCGCCTTCGTTAATAAGTTTTTCACGAATTTTTGGTGATGTGATTCCAAAAACTATACTGTCCCTTATCATGTCGTCAGGATCCTTGTATGAGCAATCAGCAGCAAGAAGTTTTAGTTTTGTGACAAATTGGTCAAATGAATTGTTTCCTTGAACTTCATGATTAAATTTGTATCTGGCAAAAACCGGATTTAATTTTGGCTGCACATATGCTTGGAAACGATCGTAATATGTTTGCATTTTTTCAAAGTCATTTTCAGAAATGCCAGTCCACGTATTATGTATATCTCGGTCTTTATCACCGACCCATAATAACAAATATGAGCACTTAGCTTTTTCTTCTTTGTCTGCAAGTGGTCCATTAAAAATCAAGTCGACATGATGTCGAAATTTCTTCCAGGCTTCAGGATGATTGCTACTCTCCCAGTCCATGTTGGGGGTAGGGATTCCTTCCATTCTGACATCATGTAATAATAACTATAAAACATGCATCTGTTCAATTATGTATTCCAAATCAGAAATGATCTAAATGTGTTAATAACATGGCATACATAGTATATAACACAAGTGTATCATCAGTGAAACATATGACGTCAGAATGACATCATAACTGATGCATCGAACAATATGCATGTAAAGGGATAATCTCAAGATGTATTATTACACCTACCTGTTGTTGTGGATCCCCTTTCGAAACTGCTCTCCATTATTTCTTTCATTGTCTCAAATATTCTGATCAGAGAATAACTTTATTTGCTTCTTTGGCTTCTTTAAACATCTTTCGAGTCACCCTGGAAATACTGCTTCATGGTGACGTATTGTCATCAGACACCATCAACTCTCATATATTTTCTTATGTTCAATTCTTTATGAAACAAACTTCCTAATTCAAGTAACTTCATTGTAATTTACTATTTCTGTCTGTTTCCCTTTTATTACTTATATCTCTTATTTTCTTCCTTTCATATTACTTCACTCTTCTCTGTATCTTAATAGTGTGTGTGTGTGTGTGTGTGTGTGTGTGTGTGTGTGTCCGTCATGCCGAATGCGTGTGTTGTGCGATCGTTAAAGAGAGGATAATATAAGGTTGTGATAACTTATATCCAATCCTATTGTTTATATGACAATAAAATATGTTTAAACTATCGATTTACCTCGATCTTATCGGATGTTAACTTGTTAAAAATATTTTCATAAAATAAAGACAGACAACTTTATACGGGTTACTATTAGACTGGAGATGTTTATTTAGACAATTATTCAGTATAGTTGTAAGTTGTATGCATGATTACTGTGTTTGATGCCAACTGTCTTTATGGACTAGTATAATAATCATTATTTATTAATGAAAATAACTAATAATAATAATAAACAATTTAGGAAAAGCAATTAATTTATGACTAGTTTAAGTCTTTTGCTGCAGATGCACGTTGCACACTGCTTATGGATGTATATATATATATATATATATATATATATATATATATATATATATATATATATATAGTGAAGTATGGAGAATCCATATCTAACAAATAAGCTTTCGGAAGGTAAATCAAATTTTATTGCAATGAATGATTATTTCGGAAAACCACTTGTTTTAAATTAATTAAACTTGCAACAATCTACCTATTCCTCCAAAATATAGGAAGAACCATTTCTGGAATATTAATAATGGTTATATGTAAGTCAATTGACTTTCATCTTTTTTATCCAAAAATTACCAAAACGATAGCTTAAAAACACACCTCCGATTTTTCGGCTATAAAATTTTAAACAATTGTTTGATTTAACCATGTTTTTATGTCAAATTATTCATCTTTATGCAAATATGAAATGTTTTGTTTTTTTTCAGAAGAAAATAATGACTTAGAAAAAATGCTGGTGTTTGTGACTGGTTTTGATAAAAAACCGCAATTGGTTTTTGAACCAACATTGTAACTTTTCTTCACGCGTCCCTATACAGGAATATGAAAGCGCGCCGTATTGCAAGCACACTGTGCTACTCAATAACATGTTACAGTTATGGATTGTTTCGAAACCTTCAAAGGGCGTATATCATTAGTTTTGAATGTTGATATTACATTTACAAAATCTTACTTTCTGGAACTGTCAGAAAGACACGTCGTTCTATATTACTATAACTCCTTATAGGATATACTGGTTTGTCTCTGTTGAGACTTTCAGCCAATCGTCCGTCCGCCTGAAGGTGTTGAACACTTTACTCATTAACCTGTGATGTTATACAATGTGCAGATAAATGGCTTGTTGATATTGAATTACATTCAGTTTTAAAAGACATACATATTCAAACACAACTATGTCATTATTACTTTTTTTATTTCTGAATTTTCATAGTAAGATTTGTTTTGATATTTTTTGTAACCAGAATTTCTCTTATGTAATTTTTAAAAAGTCAAACGATAGTGGTCCATTATCTTCTCTAAGTTAAACCTCACTTGAAATATAACTCGATTCAAACGGAACATAATTCCTTTGCGTACAAACTTGTTCGCTTATTGTGAAATACTGCGTGCGCCTGTGGTTTACCGGAACTATATATATATATATATATATATATATATATATATATATACTTGTTAATTCCGTTTGCGGTCTAAAGTCAGGATTTTAGATGTATATAAGCGTTTATAAAGTCTGGTGTATTTATATCATATAATTTTTGTCGTTTAAACGTTTTAATTGTTTATGCATATATAACTGAATGTTTTAGCAATGTTTGTTAAAGCATTGAGCATAAAATTCAACTGAATTTTGGACCATCTAATCAGTTTGTCGTTGATTTATCAGAACACTAGGAAAAATACTTATACCATTACATGTGACACTATCACATCAGATAGCGTTTGATACTGTAAAAGTTACACTTTAATCTGTAAATTTTACACTTTAATCTGTAAATTTTACACTTTAATCTGTAAATTTTTTACTTTAATATACCGTAATATAAATCTGGTAGAGGTTTAACACATTTATATACCTGTGCTGAGTTTTACTAAGCTTCGTAAGTTACGAAAAAAATTTACACTTAAGAATTTCGTAAATCAAAACTTAAGATACGAATGGTCTGTTTTACAAAAGCATTCGTAAGTTCCGTTCGTAAACGTAACTTACGAAAAAATCGTAAGTTACGATTTAGCACTCTTCTGTCCGGGAGGTAGTATTCTTCATTAGTTACGGAAGCCACGCATGCGTAATTGTACTTTCACTTTCCTCATTTTTTTCGCGGCGGAACTTCAAACGTCGTCTGACAGGTAAACAAAAACATGGATACCAGCGCACTGAAAAAGAGAAAGCCGAACTGGAGTGACCGCGAGCTGGTTGCTTTAGCTGAGGCTGTGCTCCCGCATAACCATGTCTTAAAGGCAAAGTTTAGCCCATCCGTGACATCAGAGAAGAAGCAATTTATTTGGAAAGAGATTTCAGACAAGTGAGTATTATCCGATATAAAAAAAACAACAAAAAGTAGGCATATACGATCTGTAAATTTATTTTTCAGCATTTTCAACCTAAATTACAATGTAGAGAATCACGATCACCCATCCAAGCACTAACCACGCTTAACATTGCTTAACTTCCACACTACCAAATGAGCTAAAGATTAACCAATTGATATGAAATGTAATATAAATTTTAAGTGGATTTTAATATTACACTAGTTAAGTGGCGAAAATTTATAATTCTATCAGGAGAAAGTTATATCCTCTAGCATCAAAGTCATTTCATGATTTGTATATGTAGCGTAGCGGACTTGATAAGTGTGTAGGTAGCTCAGTGGATAGAGCGTCCAGCTAGTATTGAGAAAGTCTCTGGGTTTGAGTCCCGGTTTGGTTGCTCCATTTTTTCCCTTTTCTGTTATATATATATTCAATAAATTACCAGAGATAAGAAATGTTTCCCAATGCAAGACAAGAAATGATTTTGTAACACAGAAACAAGCTAAGTAAGGTGTATATTTTATTATTTATTTATTAAATTATTTTATGTAAAGCAAACCGAAAGAACCTATACGTTTAGGTAACGGCAACATCATAATTAATATGTAAATATCATATTATAAATTTTATTATTTTTATGATCTTATATAGAATGAAATTATGTTACTATGACAGCAAAAATTCAAAGGCTTTTTCATAATAAAAACTTTTGTGAGTGTTTCATGGTATATTATCACAGTCTGAAATAAAATTAACACCTAATTTATAATATATTTTTTCCATCATCCTATTTTGGTCTTTAGATATTTCATCTACAATATATTGATCCATGCTTGGTTATTCTGTAGCAAAAAACTTTGAATTAAAAAGATATCAATGGTAATAAAACTATCTACTTCTATAAATAAATACATAACAATATGGTAGACATTTTAAGTCTCAAGAAAAAGAAATTTCATGTTTATTATTATTATTATTATTAATCACATTGATTTTAATCAAACAGTTAAACCTCAAATTTATATGCATTGCAGTTAATTTAAGATGTACCAGTGTGAGAACAGTTGAAACTTTAGAGCCTAAGAATTTGTATGTGTTGGTTATCAGGGTTACAATTTTAATCCTATATTATATATTTTAAGTATAACAGTGAAGGGGGAAAAATGCAGTGACCAAGCTGGGACTCAAACCCAAGACCTTCTCATAACATGCACTGTTAAGATGCTTGTTTACTGACTGAGATACCTGACCACTTATCAAGCTTGGTCTTTTACATTCCTTCCTTCCAATTTTTCAACTACTTTGAATCCAACAACCAGGTTCAACCTGCAGTTCAAAATTTCAAATTTCAAAAGTTTCTCCCAAACGTTTCCAGTCTTGGACTGTTGTGCTGGCTGTTATTTCCAATTCTCATACATGTATTTGTGTGTTAATATTGAATTGTTATTATTGTTATTAATATTATGACTATTAAACCTTTTACTAGTTTTAAGGAATGCACTTCTTTGTCATCAAAGGTTAAATTATAATATTAATATTAATTAATATTTATTGACAATCAGAAAATAGTTAAACTAGAGGTTTTATCTTTCACTTTTCTTCGTTAATTTATATGTGATGACATTTTTAGTGTAGCGAATTGAAATGTATATTTCTATATAAGTGGCTTAATTTTATTTCTTATATCAACATTTTTTTTTACAAACAGGATTAATGCTATGACTGTAGTAGAGAGGACAGTGGAAGAGGTGAAAAAGAAGTGGGCAGACATGGTAAGCCTAACAAAGAAAAAAGAATCCGAGAGGAGAAAAGCCATGAAACAGACTGGAGGAGGTCCTGCCATTGAAGTTTTTTTCAAGGAGTGGGAGAAGTTGGTAAATGAATAATCAGTGACATTTACCTTAAATTATTTTTACAAATTAAAAAGTGAAGATTCAAATTTTATGATTATGTCAAAGATTGACAAAATTTTTTGATTCTAGTTTAATTGTTCTTATTAACAAGTGACAGAATTTACGATTAGAAAATATACATTCTGCTGTATCTAGAATCACATTAGTCATAATGTCATTTATTAATTGCCATTGCTAGTGTACGTTTTGAATTTTTTTTAACCTTGACCTTAACCCAAGCTGCCTTTACGTTACGTTGTATACATGTACCTGAATGTTGGAAGGAATCGAATGTGATCTCCCTGTTTGTGGCTTTATTATGTCATCGACGCTATCAACTATGCGTAAAATAACTTCTCTTGGGAATCTATACCGTTCCACAAATTCAACGTCTGACGTTAACGTATCTAACATTTGTGTCCGGTCTCGGAAAACACGTTCCCGTCTTAACTGGCGTCCGTTTTCATCAGCGTTCATCATCAACATGAAAGCAGCCATTTTGAAACTACAAGATCTCGTAAGTTAGAGTAGCCCTTGTGCTGTCGTAACTTACGAAGGAATTTTTTTCGTAACTTAAGTTACGAAGTTTAGTAAAACGGGGTTTATTCGTAACTTACGTTTACGAATGAAATCTTAACTTACGAAGCTTAGTAAAACGGGCCACTGGTATATTATGACAGAATCAACTTATGTTAAATGATTTGTAATGCTTGGTGCATAAAATCCAGTGACTTAATTTTCTTAATTGAAAGAACACTCACTACTCATTTTAAACCTTGGTCAGATTCGGCCAGGGTTCAAGCACTCTACCATATGATCTACCGTAGCACTATATTATCTTAACTTCCGTAGTTTTTTTAACAACATAATGATGATGATTATGATGAGAGAGAGAGAGAGAGAGAGAGAGAGAGAGAGAGAGAGAGAGAGAGAGAGAGTAGTATATAATTTATAGCATATTACATAGGTATATCTATTTGTTTTGTATGCTAGTCTCTCTCTCTCTCTCTCTCTCTCTCTCTCTCTCTCTCTCTCTCTCTCTCTCTCTCTCTCTGATAAATCTTCAATGACTTTAAATTTAAATGAATTGAGTAATGGACTTTAATGTCCAACTCAAGTGAAGTAAATCGCAGTACCCAAATAAAACCAACGATCTTTGGCAAGCGAACTGACAAACATTCTCACACAGTATTCTAACCAAGGCAGTGATTTAACTTTGAATAGTTTATGTATAAATAATGACTTAAATAAAAGTGTTCAATTTAGTTTAAAGTGTAAAATATATAACAAATACCAGTTAAATTTTGATGTGCCAGATTCATTCCTCATCAGTGACACTAAGACCAAAAAGTTTGATGGATAAAAAATATGGGCCAAACAGTTGAAAATAATGAATCTAAAGTTCCAAAATTATATATAAATCCAAATCCAGCTAAGGAATGTTTTGCATGAGGGAACAAACCTTAGTTTTAAATAAATTATTTACGCTTTAAAGTGTACAAAATAAAGTGAATTAAAATGTGGCCCAAATACGCTTCCTTACTTATACGCTTCCGTGTCAACAATGTTGTTCATTTTACTTTGGCAGGACATCAAACGCTACCTGATATGATAGTGTCACGTGTTATGGTATAAGTATTTCACATTCAGTTAAAGAATAATTGTAATTTTTTTCCGTCTATGGGGTCATAGTCCGAATTTTTTGGTACACGTGGCCTCAACCGCGAAGCGGTTTATGCATACTCGTGCACAAAAAAATTCGGTCTATGACCCCATAGATCGAAAAAAAGTTACAATTATTTCTTATAATTAAATTCAAATTATAATAAAATTAAAAAATAAATACAAAATTTATAACATTAATCTTATTTCTTTATACAACTTCACAAATGAAAGAGAGTACGAACTGCGCATTAATCTCAATAACTACCGCCTGTACTTTTACACGCTAGTTTCACCGCCATTTCTAAATCGTTCGGTGTACATGTGTGTAGTACGTACATGTATCAGTTGCATAAATTTAAATTAAATTCAAACGGAGCATGAAAACATGCAAACACATCGGAGCGGTACAACTCACAATAATTGCCCGCGACTGTGCTTTAAAATATAAATGACGATGGCTTCAAGCTGAGAGAGGGGCAAGATATGTTTGGACAAAAATGAGACATCCGAGTTCGAAGCGGAAATGTTATCTCGTAAAAAATATCAATCAATAACACATTGTTATCATTATCAACAATACATCAACTTACACAAGCCAAAAATAAGGTGGTTCAAGCTGGTAGCAAACCGTTGATGTTCCTGTACTTGAGTGGGGACATTTCCCCATCATCAGCGTAACATATCAACAAATGATATGATGCACCTGCAGATTCACAAAACTCAAATTCGCTGCTTTCACGACCATCATTTATAACTGCAGACCTTAAGACTTATCCTAAATATTTAACAACTTTCACGTTTTAATAAAGAAAACAAATGACACCGTTTACGTCAAGTTAGATAAATATGGCGGCAGACTGAATATTTGACCTAGTTGTCAGGAAACAGACGTCAGCGGTTTCTAATTTTTATTTATTTATTTATTGGAATTCAATCTTACATAAAAGTACATATATGTTACAATAATGTTCTCCATTATCATAAAGAAATACAAAACTGACAGTTTCTTAGTTCCATAGCATGTTTCAAGTAAGAAGTTATATGGATCATATCTACATAACTTTGTGGGTTCAAAATGTCAGCAGTTAACAGAATACTGTTTGTAAAAGGGTTATTCTTAATATTATTCACTATATATTTCTGACGTAAATATAAAACAAATACCAGTTAAATTTTGATGTGCCAGACGTGCACATTTTGGAAATCCATTCCTCATCAGTGACACTAAGACCGAAAAGTTTGATAGATGAAAAAAACATAAGTCAAACAGTTGGAAATAATGAATCTAAAGTTCCAAAATTGTACAAATCCGAATCCAGCTACGGAATGCTTTTCATGAGGGAACAAGCCTTAGTTTTAGATAAATTTTTAATTTTAGACGGCTGAAAATTTTGCTAAAAGGTACATAATCTGACAGCACGAAGTACTGCCTACTGAGTTATGGTGGATACCCTCGGGGAGTTTTACTCCACCAGCAGCGGTACCCGTTCAGGGGTAGTAAATATAAAACAAATACCAGTTAAATTTTGATGTGCCAGATTTGCACATTTCGGAAATTCATTTCTTATCAGTGACACTAAGACCGAAAAGTTTGATAGATAAAAAACATAAGCCAAAAAGTTGAAAATAATTAATCTAAAGTAAATGTATATATTTATTACAAAATAGTATGAAGTGACTTTCGTCCTCAACTGAATTTAAACAAAATTTACAGATTCTTTTTGAACGTTCAATCTTGGTATATCTACCAGTCCCTATATGTTAAGAGTGAGCACTTTTTCTAAATTTTGTAATCAACATCCTCTCTTGTTTTGGTAAAGATTTATTCAAATAATATGGAACTTGAAAATTATTAAAAATAAAACTATAGAGAAATAGTTTTCCTTCACCAGTTACTTTTATATTTTCAAACATGAGCTTTATTTTATTGATATAAAAATTTCTTAATTTTTCTCTAAATGTGACTATATCAGCTGAGATTAATTTTGGAATTTTGATTTGTTTTAAGAAATGTTTTAGACCACCATATCATGAAGTCAAACCCTCTGAAAATAAACCTTTGTCACTTTCCAAAATATGGTATAGAAGTCTGACCTGTGGCATATCACATAAACGTTTGTAGTATTTAAACATACTATACAATATATCTAATGGTAATGGTAATCTACCCAATTCACACTTACAACCTAGGTTAGAAGTTCTAGATCTGCTATGAACACCTAATATAAATGTACAAGCTTTTAAATGTAGCTTTTCAAAAGGCATTGTGTCTTGTAGCAACTTGCAATTGTAGTCTGAGATCCAAATTTCCCTAGCATATGTGGCAATAGGCTTTATAAGTGTGTCAAATAATTTCATCTGAATATTTATTGACAAATCTGGGAGGTCTTTTAGTTTGCTACGTAATGAAAAAATGCCTTGTCCATAATAAACTGTGGTCTGATAAAACGTTTTTTGGCAATATGTTGAACACTAAAAATTAATGAAATATTTCTTCTTCAACAATTATGTAATCCAAAGTACTTTTTTCCCAACTGGGGTCATAGTAAGTATAGTATTTCTTGCTATATAAGTTTTGTAAAAATTTGGCAGGGGACAATCTGAAATTTGAAGGTTGATTGTCACGAATAACGAAAGAGTATAAAGATAAATCATTTTCAAGGTGTTTATAAGTCTCCTCGTTTTTATCAACAGGAAGATTTGGTAAAATATATATAAATCCAATGAATAAGTCCTTATTTTACCCCAAAAATGATTTATTTAGTTTAATCCAGATAACTGAATCTGATTTCTGAATTTCAAATATACCTTTCCATATGTTGGACTTGATATATAATAATAATCCACCAGAACATATACCTTTCTTCTTGATTTTTTAGATGGACTATGAATATGTTCATAACCTGGTAGATCTATGTCTGATTCTTGGTGGGTCCAAGTTTCACAAAGACTAATTATATCATATTAACATATTAAATCAATAAAATCAGGATCTGAAAACTTTACAGTATTTAAACCATGGATATTCCATGAAGCTAATGAAAAGAAATGCATTTTGGACAGTAAACGAATGTGAAACAGACAACAAGATCAACAAAAAATGTTGGTAAGAGTTATCTCTCATATCAAAAATTAGTTGACTAGTGGAATTCTCTAACAGAGTACTGATGAGAGTTGCCCCTCTTTTATCATAAACTACAGTAAAAATGGAAAATATGAGTTATCATTAACATATAAATTGTCTAAAGTGTTTCTTATATCATTAGAAATACTCCAAATCTTCAGTATTAAAAATTACCACTACTTTATAGTCTAGTAACGTTTAATATTTTATGCATGGAAATTTCAGATACATATATCTAATTTAAATTGCAGTTATTATAAACTTGGTCTACCTTGGTAATGTAATAATGCATCAAGGCAAAACGTTTAAATCATTCATCCAACTAAAATCTACCTTTCTGTCCATATTGAGGGTCCCTAGACCTTTACCAGCTATTTCGAGAATTAGCAGTACTTTTTGGTTGTTGTGGCTTACTAAGATTGAGTGTTCATTAATGTATTACATAGTGCTGAAACCAGCACATTACCAACATTCTGGTTTTCTAAAGACCTAAAACCCAAGCAAGCTACTGGTGATCTAGATCTAGGTGTCTTATTTGCAGAGCTATACTCGATCTGAAACACTCTGCAAATTGCTCGTATCATATTTCTTGCTAGTATTGATGAACCTACTTAAGTAAGATGCAAATTATCAGGAAAATAGCAAACCCTATTTAAAAAACCATCTCTACTACAAAGATTATCATGGTCGCAGAGTGTGACCTGTGAATCATTTCTAAAGTGTTCAAAAATGATACTATTGAATTCTGCACTTCGTGCAGATAACAATGGATCTCTCATAGCATTGTTTGGGGTAATTAAAGATAATACAATTTTTTCAAACTTCAGTTTTGCTTCCTTGATAAGCCTACAATATTCATTTGTTTGTTTTTCCATATCATAAGAACTATCGACTTTCATTTCATTTATACCAACATGTATCATCAACATTTTGCCTCCTTTAATATCTTGTATTGCCTTAACTAAACCTGATAAATCATAAACCTTACGTTTGTTTCCAAGGGTAATGACGTATGACATGTGACGTATGCGGTCAAAAAAATTTCGTCTATGATATCATAGACGTAAAATTTTCCAACGCTTGACTGTTTTAAAATTAAATTATTTATGTATAAACAATTAAAACGCTTACGATCAAAATTCGATCTACAAGTCGAACTATAATCGCTCGAAGTGAAAGCCCGGGACTTGGTCGGTATATTCCAGCCATCTGGGTGAGACCGAACATTGAGTCAGATATTGAAATCGAGATGGTATGGACATTCTAGTATGCCTACCATATTTTATCCTTTTTTTACGTAAAAAGTATGATAATATATCGATGAAATTGATGCAAAATAAATTATATAAAGAATAGCTAAGATTTGACAAACAAAATTAATCAACTTCAAAATTTAACAAATGTCTGTTAAAATACTGTACACCGGCACAACACATTACAAGTGAAACCAGCAGTGGCTTGTCGCACGACGCATGTTACATTGCGAATTTGTTTCACGTAAATAAGACAAAATCAATTCTAGTGGTTCAGATTTAACAGTACATTTAAATATTGTTATTGCTTATGTAAAATTAATAATAAAATTACAATAATTACTAAAATTTTCCTTTGTCAGCTTTTATTGCACCAACGTGGTTCGAACCAACAATCAAAGTTATACAAAACCTTTCAATAAGTCTATCCTACCACATGCATCACTAGGTCACAAAAACTTTCATATCATACAGGAGGTATCTTTATAAACGAATTAAGATTGGGGGTTATACGAACACGAAATGAACGATACATCTCGATAGATAATTGGTAGGTTAGTTAAATGTTGTTTTACGTCGGAAGTTTACAAAAGGAACTGGCCGAAATAAACGATAATTTTAAAAAGATCTACCAAGGCCGCACCATTAAAAATTGACAAAAATAATTAAATGATATAAATACAACACCAGACTTAATAAACGCTTATACATGTAATATCCTGACTTTAGACCGCAAACGGAATTAACAAGTATATATATATAACTGAATGTAATTCAATATCATCAAGCCATTTATCTGCACATTGTATAACATCACAGGTTAATGAGTAAAGTGTTCAACACCTTCAGGCGGACGACGATTGGCTGAAAGTCTCAACAGAGACAAACCAGTATATCCTATAAGGAGTTATAGTAATATAGAACGACGTGTCTTTCTGACAGTTCCAGAAAGTAAGAGTTTGTAAATGTAATATTAACATCCAAAACTAATGATATAGGTTTCAAAACAATCCATATCTGTAATATGTAATTGAGTAGCACATATGCTTGCAAACGGCGCGCTTTCATGTTCCTGTATAGGGTGCGTGAAGAAAAATTACAATGGTGGTTCGAAACCCAATTGAGTTTTTTTATCAAAACCAGTCACAAACACCAGCAGTCTTTCTAAGTCTTATATTCTTCTGGAAAAAAACCCAAATGATTATTATACTAGTCCATAAAGACAGTTGGCATCAAACACTGTAGTCATCCAAACAACTGACAACTATACTGAATAATCATCTGAAGAAACATCTCCAGTCTAATGGTAATCCGTATTATAAAGTTGCCCGTCTTAATTTTGTGACAATATTTTAAACAAGCAAACATTGGATAAGATCTAGGTAAATCGATAGTTTAAACATATTTTAGTGTCATATAAACAATAGGATTGGATATAGGTTATCACAACCTTATATAATCCTCTCCTTAACGATCTCACAACACACACATTCGTCATGACACACACACACACACACACACACACACACATTATTGTTAGTGTTGAAAAGTAAATAAATAAGATACAGAGAAGAGTGAGGTAATATGAAAGAAAGAAAATAAAAGATATAAGTAATAAAAGGGAAACAGACAGAAATAGTAAAGTAAGGTGTGGTGACACTCCAGAAAATAGAGTAGATATTATAATGAAGTTACTTGAATCTGGAAGTTTGTTTAATAAAGAAATGAACATAAGAAAATATATGAGAGTTGATGGTGTCTGATGACAATACGTCACCATAAAGCAATATTTCCAGGGTGACTCGATAGATGTTTAAAGAAGACAAAGAAGCAAATAAAGTTATTCTCTGATCAGAATATTTGGGTCAATGAAAGAAATAATGGAGAGCAGTTTCGCAAGGGGATCCACAACTACAGACAGGATCGTCGATTATATTTACACGAAAAAGATCTCTAAAAGTGAACTACAAGAATGCCTTAATCTAGAGTGAAGCACAGAACACTTCCTGTCATTTCCAGGTAAATCGATTGGTAACTGATAAAAGCACATATCTCAAATTAAAGACGGAATCCACAAATAAACTTACCTGAGTCTGCTTTTTATCTGAGGCGTAATTCTACTGAATCTACTGTCACATCTTTAAAAGTCATGTGATGAAACGTTTTGTTTGAATTGTAATATGACACTGCGTACGAAATCAAAAAAAAATTGCTTGGGAACGAAATATTATTGCGTGCGAACGAAATATCATTGCGTGTGAACGCAAACAACTATTTACTTCAATGTCCCTTCGTGGGTTCAGTATGTTGTAGTGTGTTGGATATTTTAAATTTCTTTAAGTTGTTTCTATTGATCAGCTCGCTCACTTTCAACTGTTTTTATTATATTTCTTTGATAAATCATTTCACTCCACACTCCGAAAATAAAATGTAAAATTTATGAAATTTTGCCCATAACCTACATTATCTATTGTGAATAAATAGTGATTTGAGTCAATCGCTTCATTAGCTTTGCTTTTATAAAATATAAATATTGTATGTTTTCCTTTTTTTACTTTCTTCTTACATGCTTAAAACATTTTAAAAAAATAAATGTTAAAGTAAAGAAAAATAATGTTTTTATAATATATTTAATATATATTTTTATAAACAGTTTTAGATATACATTTTCTTGAAGACACGTTGAATAAATTTGACCCATAAAACCTCGACTGTAAAGTGACCCAGTTATGAAAACACCTACTGGTTGCATTAAGAAATTAATGTTACTACATATTATGATTTTAAAATGTCACATCTATTTTAAAATAATAATATTATAATTCATATTTCATTCATTTATACATAATTTCCTATCCAATTCATTATAACTATACGTGCTTAATTTAAAAAAATATGCAGACCAAGGAATAGTCACACATCATTTTTGTTGTATTATTTAATTTTACATCTTGCAGAGAAAATGCCTTGTTATAAAATAAATTTAAAATATAGAAAAAGCTAATAAAACTAAACTTTACCGTCGTTTAAATCTTTATTTGAATTACTGTAAGGACTAATGCTTGTCCCTACATAGTTTATACAATACAATACAATACAATCTTTATTCAGCATAAAACATTACAATGTTTATAGCTATCATTAATCACAATCAGATACAAATGTATAGCGCACAGGATACATCTAAATATGAAGTTAAATTTTACAGTAGAAAATTTTACATTTTAAACCAATATTTTTTCTCTATGCTTAAATGCAAAATACATAAATTTTGATAATTTATTATTTAAATAGTGACTGGAACAAGTCATAAGATATTTGAATTTATGGATATTTGGCCAATGACAAAAATACTTGGGTAAAAAACTGCGTCTAAGGTCTGAGTAAGCAGGACAAACTAACAAGAAATGGTATTCGTTTTCGACAGTTTTCATGTTACAACATTTACAAAATCGAAGGTTGTGTTCAGTATTGTTATGTCTACCCTTTTCTATATTAAGATCATGACTACTAATTCTTAACTTTGTTACACATTGTCTAAATTTAAATTTATCATTAGAAGTTAAATACGATTCAAAAATATGTTTTTCTTTAAGCAATAAATAAGTTTTCATTTTAGAATAACTGTTCAATGTCGTTTGCCACCTTTGAAAGAACTGATCTTCTAATCTTTGTTTTAAAATATTAAAATCAACATATATATGATTCTGGTTTAACCATAGATCATTCATACCTAAATCTGATAACAAAGTCTTAACATTGTATGCCCAGTTCATTTTGTTACATTTTCCACCATCAATGTAAGAAACTAAGAGTGTATACAACTTATATTTCAATGATTGCTTATTGGACAATAACTTTACCCAAAATTTTAGAATTCTGCAATATCTATAATGTAAAAAATTAAATCTACCCAATTCACCTAAAACAGCAAAATTACACGCTTTTATGTTAACACCTAAAATTCTTTTACAAAATTTCATATGCAAACGTTCAATATCATCTGCCTTATGAAATCCCCATATTTCGGCACCATATAACAAAATTGAACCTACTAAAGAGTCAAATAAAAAGAGTTGTTTTTCAATTGGTAAACATACAGAATGTAGAATATTAAACAAATTATGTAAAGATTTAGAACCTTGTGTACATAGTCGTTTCTGAGTTTCATTCCAACATCCATTAGCTTGTAAAAGAACACCTAAATATAAAAATTTTTCAACACATTCTAACTCGGAGTTTGCATACAGAAGTTTTGGAAAATGATATTTCCTCCCTTTTTGAAAGATCATACATTTACTTTTATCAACATTAACAGTAATACCCCAAGTGTTACAGAATATTTCTAATTTATTTAATAAATTTTGTAAACCCTCAACTGTTTTTGAAAACAACACGGTGTCATCAGCATATAAAAGTGAGAAAATTACATCTTTATCAATAATGATAGCAGACTCATCAGCCGATTCAACAACTTCCTTAGCTAAAGCATTAATGAAAAACAAAAATAAAAGAGGGGACAATGGTTCTCCTTGTTTAACACCAGCACAAATGTTAAATGAATCTGACAAAACTGAATTATATCTTACACAGGCCTTTACAGAAAAATACATACTTTTAACTATATTACACATTTTCGAACTAACATCAAGATTTAATAATTTAATCCACAGCTTACTTCTGGGTACGAAGTCAAATGCCTTTTTAAAATCTATAAATGCAGTGTATAATTTACCACCATTCGACAAAACATGAGTAACAATAGAATTTAGTATAAAAACACAGTCTGTAGTAGATCTGTTTGGTCTAAAACCGTATTGATTGTTTACTATTTTATCATTGTATTCTGCCCACATTAAAAGCCTGTCATTTAAAATAATTGAAAATAACTTCGAAATAACTGATATAAGTGTAATACCTCTATAATTATTAATATCATTTATATTGCCCTTTTTTGGCAAAGGTACTATAATGCCATGAGTCCAGTTGCTAGGAAAAATACCATTTTCAAATATTATATTAAACAATTTAGCTAATATCGGTGATAAAATATCTTCACCGTAAATAAACAATTCCCCTATAATACCATCAATACCTGGACTCTTATTTCTTTTAAGTTTTTTAATAGCAGCTCTAACTTCTTCTATGGTAATTTCTACATCCAGCATTTCATCAAAAATTAAATCATTACTGACAAAATCATTATGAACACAGCTATCAACATCACCAGAAGTAACATCATAAATTTCTTTAAAATAAGAATAAAAGTCATCAATGTTCAATAAACTTTTTTCTGTGTTTCTTTTACTCTTTATCTTTTCCCAAAACTGTCTAGGATTTGATTTTGCTAACTGACATAACTTCTTACCGTTATAACACTTCTCTCTAAATTTAGCTCTTTTCTTTATTTTGTTATATATGGATCTATTTCTAAATAATTCACTACGATTTTTATCAATAGGAGACCTGTTATATTTGTTTCTAGATTTGTTAAATTCACGCCTGGCTAATTTACATTCATGGTCAAACCACGATTTATATTCCATATTACAAACTCTTTTGATTTTTGTGACTTTACCAAAAATTTCAAATGCTTTATTGTACAGAATATTAGTAATACTTTCACTCATGACATCTACGTTTTGTTGATTAATTTCATCAGTAACACTTAGACAACTTAACAAACGGTCAAAAATCTGTGCCATATTTTCTCTAAATAAATCTACATGCTCATCGTTCCACACTAAACGATCCATGTTTTTATTATCAACACTGAAACCTCCATAATTAACATCAATCGTTCGAGTTTTAATCGAGAAATGAATTGGTGCGTGGTTAGAAAATTCGTTAATATCTAAAATTTTAAAATCGCGAATATTATCGAAAGTACTGATATCTGTAAGCACATAGTCAACAACACTCTGTCCATTCTCACTTATGAACGTAAATTTACCATTATGTTTGTCTTTGTCTAACCGACCATTACATATAAACAGTTCGGACTGTTTACATAAATTTACTAACCGCCTACCATAGATATTACATTTCAAATCTTGACTATATCTTGGAAAAGGTGTAATTATGGTATCTTCGTCATATTCGTTTACTGAGCCGTCTAAAAACTGTTGTACATTATCATTTTCAATGTAATCTTTCATTAAACCAGTTCTACTATTAAAATCCCAACAAACAATTAATTTTCCAATATTTTGATACCTTTCTATACCTACTTCTAATTTTTCAAAAAAATCGATTTCATCTCTTTTAATGACATTAGAATTAGAAGGTAACACATAAACTAAACATAAAATAACATCTTCTTCAAATAAAAAGTTATGCTTATTTAATTTTAACCATAAGATACCATCCTGGTCTTTTTCCAAGACGGAAATCCCCGAAAACATATCAGATTTACAGTAAACACTTACTCCTCCACTACATCGTCCTCGCTTATGTTTTTTCTTTCCCGCAACTGATATACAAGAATAACCATTTATCTTTAAAGTATCCTTTGGATTTTGCCACGTTTCCGTAAAACACACTATATGATATTTTTTTTTATAAATGAAACAAACTCTTCGTCATTTAACTTTGACTTCAGTCCTCCGATGTTCCAAACTAAGAGGTTAAGACGATCCCGTTGCCTGTCCTATCTTCCGTTTTCCA
Organism: Tegillarca granosa; assembly: GCA_029721355.1. Lineage (NCBI taxonomy): Eukaryota > Metazoa > Mollusca > Bivalvia > Arcoida > Arcidae > Tegillarca > Tegillarca granosa. The sequence goes on from CM056596.1 coordinate 48,670,028, forward strand.
ATCGTTGCTCTTCTTTGCGTTCCGTCTGATGTTGGTCGATACTATTGTCATCCGATGTTTTCCGTTACGATCTTCGTGTTGTCTATCGTCCCTGTTGACACGTTGCGATTGTGAAGCTATCCTCCCTTTGTGTTCTTTGTGATTACGTCTGTATCTTACGTTGTTTGGCTCGTTTACATCGCTCTTGAATAACCTACCATTGACATAAAGTTTATCATATGAAAGATACGCATTGTTCCCCTTCTGTTTTTCACGATGCATAACTGGAATTAATTTTTGTCTACGTTTTATAATCTCTTCCGGATTTTGTTCGAAAACTTTGAACGGCGATTCACGACCTAAATTTCTAGCGGTCATTTTGACTTTATCTTTATTTCTATTGTTAAAATTAGCTACGATTTTTCTTGGCTTTTGATCAAATCGTCCAAATCTGTGTACAGCGTCGAACTTGATTTCATTGACTACGCTTCTTTCTAACTTCAGCTCGTTCACAATAAAGTTCGATAAAATGGTTTCCGTATCGTCACGACGTTCATTTTCTTCTTCCGGGACATTAAGGAAAATTAAATTATTACGCATTGAACGTGACTTCAGATCAACAATCTCCTGTTTCAATCGCTCATTTTCATCTTTAACATCAGCCAATTTATATTCTAGCTCCTGCACTACGAAATCACAACCATCAACACGTTCATGACAGCATTTCACATCTTCCTTAATACCTCGTGAAAATGCGCTCAAATTCATGTCTAAAGTTTTAGTGTTACTTTCTACAACCTTTACTCTGCTTTCTAGAACGTCTAACTTTGCCAGTTTTTGATTTATTTGAGCAAATGAATGACTTATAGAGTTTTCGATGCTTGAAAGTTTAGACAATAATGTGCCTACCCAAGGTGGTGGGCTGGTGTTAACGTGTTGTTGAGAGAATGTTTGCTGATAAGACTGATGATTCGGAGATGGAATTTGGGATACAGGATAATTATGTAGCATATCAAACTGTTCGACTGGAGGTTAACAATATTTAGTACTATGCACAGTGTCAAAATTGCCGTCATTTAACATAGCACAAGCCTCCGATATTGCTTGGGTCACACTCATATTTGATTCATTTGATTTACCAGGTATACCTGGTTTTGTTGGAGTCACTTGATCAGGGCACTTTTATTTGCACTTTGTGAGAGATATCTTTTCCTTCCCATTTACTTGATATATACCATACGGAATTAAACAGACACCTTGTTTATCTATTTAGATACCTGTTATATACCTGTGTCAATTGATAGGTAGGTAGGTGAGTTTCTATTTATAGAAGATCGTTCTACACTGTTGTTACTATATATAGAATTATAAGACAATAGCTGTCTCAATTTTCCGTATTTGCTCTCATTACTTACACGAACCACCACACAGTTCACACTTCATAGACTTCATCAACCATACCAACCATCAGTTCGATTCCAAGACACTCAACGACTTCCACGACACTAGACCATCACAAAATGCAGAGCATTTCGATCCACGATTATACTCCCGGCGCCATCTTTATTAATATCCATAATATATATTTGTTTATATCCATATCACATGGTCTCACTTTAAAATCGATGTCTATTGCAACACGTGTCTTTCTCAATTATTTTTTATTCTTGTTTATTTTCAAACGCTAGAAAGGTCTAGTTGTTTATTTTGAAGTGTTCTTATGTGGAAATTTCCTAGTTACGAAACCGCCTCGATGGGTCAGTGGTAGGGTGTCCGTCTCGAGGGTGGGAGGTCGTGAGTACGAACCTTGACCAGGTAAAAATAAGCATTGAAAATTTGAGATACAGCTTCCTCGATTAGCACTCGAAATTACAGAGGTAAGAGTAAGGGTGATATGCTTGTCTTTGGCATACTAACCAGGTGAGCTAGCATCTTAAAAAGTTGTTCTAAATTTGCGCTTATACACAGCAGACCAAAATATACACCTGTACATCTCATCCATACATGAACTTGTTTTTAGATTAATTCATAATGATTAGTAACCTTGCTCTTGTTGCAAACAGCTGAAAAATTTCTGATGAGACGTTTAACAACATTTAAACAACAACAACAACAACCAATTTTTTAAAGTTTTCAATCAATCATTATGGTTCTGGTTCATCATCAATTATCAGAAGCTTTTTATTTCGATACACTTAGTGTCATGTTATAATTTTTGAATTTTCCGAAAGAAATTAAAAAAATCTTATGAAGTTGTCACATTATAATTTTTTGTATAAAAAATGTATAATAAGAAATGTTGTGAATATTTTAGCCAGAAAGAGATCGGTGCTATATGGCCACCTCACTGACTGTAAAATCGGTTTGATTGCAATAGATTAAACAAAGTACCATACTGATAGATTTGTCATTTTTCCGTGTGTGAACAGCTGCTTCTCTATTACAAAACAACATTTGGATATCAAAATTTTCGTCATTTTATTTTTATCCGAACACCGATAATAATGGCGCGGTTTGTTTCGTGTAGTAACAAAAATGAAGTTCGTGATTATGGCCACAGTTGGTAGCATCGTATGGATGAGAACCGGAGCATGAGTCCTTATTGAAACTGTCCTCGGTATCAAAATGGAGCATTTCTTCCCTGACATCCATGTGTTTGACAAGTTGACAGCCAGCTGTGTATCGTATCAAATAGAACGGTTTGTCTATTGGTAGAAGGATTTCCCTGTTGACTCCTCCATCAGACCTGAAATTTTAAAGAATATATAATTTTAATGACTTGAACATTATAAAATAAGCATATTTATGACTTTTGAAACTCATGACTGGTATTCGTTTTGACTATATTTAGATTTTTTGTACAATACAGTATAGTTTGCAACACTACGGATTTCTTGAGAGATTACAGAAAACCCAATTTCTCATGAAAAAATTCTCAACCCCCTTTCAAAAATTCTAGATCCGCCCCTGTCAAAACATACTTTGCAGTATAAGTAGGAGTCTTCCTATCTATCTGTCAATTGTATACCTGTAGAAGAACCAAGGTATCACCGTCTGTCAATACTTACTTTAGCAGTTATAGACACCACCCGGTCTAGCGGTCAACCTACAACAGAGGTACCTGTAAATGACGTCCTTTCTATCAAGTAAATATATACCTTTAGCTGTAAAAGACATCATCCTGTCAATCTACCAATAACTGTAGCAGTACTATATACTAGTATGTACTATCAATCAATACTTTACATGTAGCAGTACTATATAGTACAACCAATCAATAATTTACCCGCAGCAGTACTATAGGTACTATCGGTCAATACTGTACCCGCAACAGTACTAAATAGGTACTATCGGTCAACACTTTACCTGCAGCAGTACTAAATAGGTACTATCGGTCAATACTTTACCTGCAGCAGTACTAAATAGGTACTATCGGTCGATACTTTACCTACAGCAGTACTCAATAGGTACTATCGGTCGATACTTTACCTGCAGCAGTACTCAATAGGTACTATCGGTCAATACTTTGCCTGCAGCGGTACTCAATAGGTACTTTCGGTCAATAATTTACCTGCAGCAGTACTCAATAGGTACTATCGGTCAATACTGTACCCGCAGCAGTACTATAGGTACTATCGGTCAATACTTTACCTGCAGCAGTACTCAATAGGTACTATCGGTCAATACTTTACCTGCAGCAGTACTCAATAGGTACTATCGGTCAATACTGTACCCGCAGCAGTACTATAGGTACTATCGGTCAATACTGTACCCGCAGCAGTACTCAATAGGTACTATCGGTCAATACTTTACCTACAGCAGTACTCAATAGGTACTATCGGTCAATACTTTACCTGCAGCAGTACTATAAGTACTATCGGTCAATACTTAACCTGCAGCAGTACTATAAGTACTATCGGTCAATACTTAACCCGCAGCAGTACTATAGGTACTATCGGTCAATACTGTACCCGCAGCAGTACTAAATAGGTACTATCGGTCAATACTTTACCCGCAGCAGTACTATAGGCACTATCGGTCAATACTGTACCCGCAGCAGTACTATAGGTACTATCGGTCAATACTTTACCTGCAGCAGTGCTATAAGTACTATCGGTCAATACTGTACCTGCAGCAGTACTATATAGGTACTATCGGTCAATACTTTACCCGCAGCAGTACTATATAGGTACTATCGGTCAATACTTTACCCGCAGCAGTACTATATAGGTACTATCGGTCAATACTGTACCCGCAGCAGTACTATAGGTACTATCGGTCAATACTTTACCTGCAGCAGTGCTATAAGTACTATCGGTCAATACTGTACCTGCAACAGTAGAAGATATCAGTGTTACTGTTGTATGTCCCGTCAGGTAGCGTACCTCCTGCAGAATCAGCATTGGTTCCGTCTTCATCATCCCAATGTATAGATCCAACTTTAAATCCTTTATAATAATAATAATAATAATAATAATAATAATAATAATAATAATAATTATAAAGTCTACTCGTTACATTAAACCATTTTATCAACAAAGATAACAAATTAGTCTAAACGTCTTGAGTATTCATAAGTACCACTATGGTAGCTAAAATGGTAGAACGCTCGCTTCGTATGTGGGAGGTCCGAGGTTCGAACCCCGGCCGGATCTGAACAACACTTGAAAATTGGTAGTGACTGTCCTTTCGCCATGCACTCGGCATTTGGAAAGGAAAGTCACGGGTTCCTTCGAATGAGACTTTTAAATACGATGCCCCGTGTCATGGTAGGCGCGGTACGTTAATGAACCCTCGCTTCACATTGTCCTAAGCGCACTGCAAATGTTAAAATTTCTGTCACTTCACCTATAGCTGGTGACGTCTAGATATAAGTAAATTATTTTCTTGACTGGGCATAAAACCCCATAATATCAATCAATCAATCAATCAATCAATGTATTCATAAGTAGCACATGGCAATTACCTTAAAAACATCAAATCATAAAAATCAAAAATTAAAAATGACATAAATAGAGTTTCCTATTTTTGAATTCATGTAGATTTTGTATAACTATACTTATATTAATATTATCTACAAATAGGCTTATGCATGTGACATTGTTAAATTTACTTAAATTACCTTTGATCAGTCACATCGACGTATAGCAAGTTCGATAACTCGTATTTGATTGTTCAGTTCGCTTGCCGAGGGGCGGTCGTTTTGTCCGGGATTTCCGGTTTTCCCTATCATTCCTAAACTGACCGCCTCGATATATTTAAAAGAATCTTAGATGGGGTGTAAAACACTCATTTATCCAATTTAATCCAATCATGTTTGTTTTTTAAAGTTAGTACCTGTTGGACAATTTCCTTTCTTCATAATACAGTAATTTCCAGCAGGCCAATCTCGTTCATATTCTGTAGTACCAGGATCATGTTTAACACAATATTCCAATCTTATTCTGTGTTTATCCGTTGGGGATCCTAAAGTTTGTATGTAAAATTTTTAGTAAATTTTCTCTTAATTAATAAAAGTTTATTGGTAATTAACATGTGTTATTGATACAATACGTAAAAATCTGCCCCGTTAATAAATTCACAAAACTGGGCCAATATGAGATAAACTGGGCCAATTTGATTTTTAAAAAAAATGGGCTAATATGGGCGCGTGAAAATATTCTGACATTTTATTGAAAAATATAACAAAATGGCTAACCACATAGCGCTTCAGAAAATCCAAAAGGGGTAAGTCCAAATAAAAAGCTTTTCTGATTACAAAATATGTTTATTTTATGTGGAAAAGTTGCTTTTGTTTGAAAAAAATATTATTAATCAAAGTATCCCACAAAGTATACAAAAAGCTGCATATTTTAATGCACTCGTCTTTCATGTCTTGTAAGCGTTTCTTTGACGCGGTATGTTGACAAACAATTGGACAACAACAACTTGGAATAGATGCAACGAATGTCAGACAAACATGTTTTTTTTCTGGAAAAGGCTTATCGTTTTGTCGCATTACCTAAGTCGGTGTGTGACAGAAATTAAAGATTCTGTCATAAGAAATTTTTTCTTGGATATCAACACCGATACCAATCTACACTTGCCACAAAATAGACGATCTGTTGATGTATAAATCGACGATAATGACAAAGTTATTATTTTGTATTTTTTAAATGTTTGAAATGTTAATAAAATTATCCTTTTCATATTGGTCCATTTATTTGGCCTCTCTATTTCATATTGGCCCTTGGACACCTTCAGTGTAAGAATTTTATGACTGGAAGATAAGACCGACACCTTTCTGTCAATATACCCAGTGTCCATTTAAATAGCAAGTTTTATGATCGGTGATTATCTTGATTTGTTTTAGTTTCCTCCTATTGTTTGTGGAGTACTTTATTCATTTGGCTATGATTTTTATTTTGAAATTTTACATTGTATATTATTCAATGTCGATTTCAAAACTTAAGGGCCACAACGTTTATTTTTCAAATTTGAGAAACCGAATTTTACTACTAGTTAAGCTTGGCCATCTATACACATTTTCTTAGCTTAAAAGTGCTTGATGATGATAACAATTCCTGCTTAATTTTGCCTTTCTCAAAATTACTGCTTAAGGTCGGAACATCGTAAGTTAGATTTCATAATGAATACAAAATGCTTCAGTTTATATTGTGTACCAGCTAAATGTATTCCTGGGGTCCACGAGTTGCTGTTTGACGTATCCTCAGAATCTTGTACCCGCCAACCATCTAACCATGAAACAGGTGACTGGGGACATCCGGTCTTTGGCTTCATCAGCGCATAAGTACCTCTAGGCCACGTGATCGGTAATTTGATTTCAGGATCTATAATAATAAAAAATGTATCGTACGACAGTGTAAAAAACAAGATCTACATGTGAAATTCGTTTCTTCCACTTCTTCTTCTTCTTCTTCTTCTTCTTCTTCTTCTTCTTCTGATGATGATGATGATGATGATGATGATGATGATTATTATTATCATTTATTAATTAATTTATTTAAAAAAATTCCAATCAAGTTTGGTTTGCAACATTTAAAATTTCATTTTAAAATAACACACTTACCTGTTGGTTTCACGGCACCCTTTACAATGGCGTACCTCTCTAGCGCACGGATAATGTTAGTCTTCTGCTCTTCAAGATTAACAATTGTGGCATCAGTACACACCCCACCCTGTTTTAGTGAAGAGATGTTTCTCCAAAAGTTCTCGTCAAGTGCCTCAGCAATTGTAACCATTTTTACAGCTATCGGTTCCGGACTTTGGGAACTTCCATACGAGAAGGTCTTGATTAATTTACCACCATGGATATTTGGGTAGTCAGTGTGCCGGAACTTTGTCATGTTCAGATGTAGGACCGTCCCGTATCCAAGATATGGTTCCTCCCTCATCTCTCCAACTATTTCATTATGCTGGAAAGGAAATTGTATGAGATCAAGAAAATGTGTACATTTATCACTGTTATATTCATGTAAGATCAAAAACCTAAACCACTAAGAAAAATGTGATAACCCTTACTCTTTTAACACATCCTGTTAAAATTCTGATGCACAGTAAGATATTATGCATATTATTATTATTTACTGATTTCAAGATTATGAAATTTATAACAATTAGATTTAAGAATATTTTAATATAGTATACTAGAATGTATAATAATAATAATAATAATAATAATAATAATAATAATAATAATAAACATACCGTTAACATAGTTTCTGCCAGGTGCGCTATAGACTGTCTATATCGCGTCACATTACGATAACCAATTTCAACTTCTGTAATGACATGCTAAAAATAAACAAATCAACACACATTTAATAATAATGAACAAGAGTTATCCCCCTGTAGCTGGAAAGAAGTTGTTCACTTGATGTGGGTTGTCAGTCAATGAAATACTTTAATATTTTGATTTAAAGAACGTTTCTATCAGAAAACAATATAGTTAACTGGTTGCGAACGCTATATATAACAAAATTTGATACTCTTAGCATTGAGCAATATTTTTTCGCAGTGACTATTATGCAATGAGTTAGAAGTTTTACAGTATAATTTCTTCCTGTCGTCATGACATCAATTAAGTGTTGGAATATGGAAAATTAATGTCTTGAATTAATAACACTACCCTAATGGGCAGTGAAGGCCTCTGAGGCTGAGCGGTCTAAACTGCACACTAACAAATCACAGCGTCCTCACCACCTTGACTCAAATCTCACTCTGGGAAAAAGTTTGTCAGGACGCTTGCCAAAGATTGTTGGTTTTCTCCTTCGACAGCATGTTTTCCTTCAACATCCCTGAACTGACCGACTCGAAATACCGGTAAGTAAAAGAACCTTGACTGAGGCGAAAAATACCATTAAGACAATTCAATACACGATGGCTAGAGAAACAACTCGAATAGTTCCAGTTATCATTATAGAGTTGCATTAGTCTATATCAATTGTATAAGTTTTTTGCTTATAAACATGATACGTTTCTATACTAAATTATAACTTACTGTTCCCCATGTATCTAAGAACTGTATGTAAGCAGCTTCGTCATATGTAACTGGTAAGTTACATACATTGCTGGCGAAGTCTGGAGTTACAGAGTCAATTGTACCGGAAGGTGGAAGAAGATATCTAGCGTGACCCATATTACATGTTGAAATGACGTCACGGTATACATCGTGATTTAATTTTGTATTTGTGTCAATATCTTGGTAAGCTGAAAATAATAGAATTTATATTGTATAACAAGTAATGAAATAAGTCATACAAACCGAAAGCTTTTTCTTCGGTATCGGTATCGGTAAATATTGGCAGTATATATCAGGTAGGAATATAACAATAAGCACAAAGACCACTAAAAGAAATAGTTTAAAAATTAATAACATAAAATTATATTAAAAAATAATAAAATAAAATCATATTAAAAAAATAATAAAATAGAATTATATCGAAAAATAATAAAATAAAATTATATTGAAAAATAATAAAATAAAATTATATTAAAAAAATAATAAAATAAAATGATATTAAAATGCAAGTAAATAAATACTGAGACAACTTATGCCTTAATACGGGTACCTGCTTGCCGTCTGTATGTTACATAATGTCACGTTTCCGTCATCCGAAAATATCCTCTATATGCCTATAGCTATAGGTATAAGTAAATCATAAATCTGGTTGACCTTGCTTTCAATTAAGTGATGTAAAAATAACGTTTTTTTTAAAATGTGAATTCCCCACAAATTTTGCTCTATAAATGAAATTTATTAAAAAATTCTATTTCTCCGGTATGACTTCAGCAAAACTGATGGCAGGATGTCGAAAAACCAAAAAGCAGTTGACAAACAGGCGGAAATTGAAAAGCAGACATCTTAAAAATACAATGAAGGCATTAAGTACTTATGTAGGGTCCTTTCTGTTTTTTCAACCAGTAGCCTGTAATTGCAGTGGAAAGTGAACCTCAATTAACCAATTAGGTTATACAAATTTCAGAGGGTTTTATACATTTTTTTTTCTGACTTTTGCAACAAAGCTATCCGATTGGAAAAAATAAGAATTTTTAATTGAAAGTTAGTGAAAAGTAAATAAGGGTTAACAATGTAAAGTTAACTGAAAGTTAATTGAAAGTTGATGAAAAGTAAATAAGGGTTAACAATGGAAAGTTAACTGAAAGTTAATTGAAAGTTGATGAAAAGTAAATAAGGGTTAACAATGGAAAGTTAACTGAAAGTTAATTGAAAGTTGATGAAAAGTAAATAAGGGTTAACAATGGAAAGTAAACTGAAAGTTAATTGAAAGTTGATGAAAAGTAAATAAGGGTTAACAATGGAAAGTTAACTGAAAGTTAATTGAAAGTTGATGAAAAGTAAATAAGGGTTAACAATGGAAAGTTAACTGAAAGTTAATTGAAAGTTGATGAAAAGTAAATAAGGGTTAACAATGGAAAGTAAACTGAAAGTTAATTGAAAGTTGATGAAAAGTAAATAAGGGTTAACAATGGAAAGTTAACTGAAAGTTTATTGAAAGTTGATGAAAAGTAAATAAGGGTTAACAATGGAAAGTAAACTGAAAGTTAATTGAAAGTTGATGAAAAGTAAATAAGGGTTAACAATGGAAAGTAAACTGAAAGTTAATTGAAAGTTGATGAAAAGTAAATAAGGGTTAACAATGGAAAGTTAGCTGAAAGTTAATTGAAAGTTGATGAAAAGTAAATAAGGGTTAACAATGGCAATTAAGAAGAAACTTAAGCACAGTTTTTCGTCGGCACATGACATACCTTGGCTCTTTGTAAAAGCATATGCTTCTGTGTAGTTATTTGCTGCACCTAAAAAGAAATATAAACTGAAGAAAATATACATATACATATACAAAAGTGACACTTAGAATTTATACATCACCAAAACAGATAAAAACACTGATGCAAAGAATACAAATATTCTAGTTTGGATGGACAACAGGCATAATTGGTACTAGTATCCTGTACAACTTATTGTACCTTTATGTTCCTTTTATTGGGTTGAATGAATCCATAATTTCAAATGTAATGAAAAATTTCCCTTTGTAACCGGTTAACTCCCGTTCTGTCATAATGCTTTTTGAAAATTTTACCGTTAAATACATTCAAAAAATGCATTATGGCAATATGCATTATGACACTTCTGTCGTTCATGTTTACCTTAGCTCAAGTGATTAATTCCATGTAGGAAAGTGCCCAAAATCTCACTAGAATTTTCCATGTTTTTTCTTTTTGTTTGCATTTTCCATATTTTGCCCAAAAAGCAAATTAATTTTTTAAAATTTTTAAATTAGATGTATAACGAGTAAAGACGATTTATGTTACCTGAAGACTGCACATCTTGCAGCAGATACTTCTGGTATGTTTTACTGCCATAAAATATACCAGTGGAAGTTCCGCTTGCACATGTCTGATGATGTTCATATACGATTTCTTTTGGAATATCACCGGGACTAAGGCTAAATATTTTCCTGGTCAATAATAATCCTGGATCGACCCCAGCCAGGGATGTTTCTCCACCCTCGGGATTTCCATTCAGCAAGTTATACCCTACGCCAATAAATTGGATTGTGTAGGGGGGTATAGTCCCACCGTTGCCTAGCAACTGACATCTGACCAGTACAAACGACAGGTAGAAGATTAACTGAAATTCAAAATAAAACTGGAAAACTATATTTTCTAATAAAAAGTTGAATGACTAAAGTATAAAATTATAGCCTAAATTATTATGTAGCCTTTTCATGCAGATTATTTATACAGCATAGTGAAGAAAACTTTGTGATATTTTTATTGCTTTTAAGAGCAAATATATTTTTTGATTTAGAAAGCCAAGTAAATTTCCTAATTAAATGTTAAACCTGCTTTAACGACCATCTCTATATCACCTGTCCATTCAGACTATTGTATAAATGTCCTTCTGCTTCTTTTATCAAAAGAAGTTCTATAAACTGACCACTTGTCTATAAAGGCCATATGTCACTGGTCCCATGGATGACCATTATATACAGATTTGCTTTAAATTTAACCTTTCAATATTGTCATATACTATTTTTGAACTTAATATTAAATACATTCAAAATGGTTTTTGACAATATGAACGACGTTTTTCGCAACACGTTTCCAGTTTTACTTTCGGTTTTTACCTATTTGGTTAAAAAGATCCTCACTTTGTTCTATTTGTTTGTCACACACTGTACTGAATTTTATCTAACAGTAATGATACAAACTATTTTTTAAAAAAAAGGAATTGAAAAATCTTACCAAATTTAATGTCATCTCCATTTTGTTCGCGATAAAAAGAATAACGCAATTCGACTTCCTGATAGAACAGATGCTACATTTCCACTAAGACAGATAAACTTCTTTAATCTTCAGACGGGGAACTAGACACAAAGGTCAAGGGATATTTAACAAACACAGAAAACAAGACATATAGGTCAAACAATACACTAAGTATACGTAATGTAGATTTTGTTTATTGTCTGTCAATTTATATAAGCATATCTTATTAAATATTCTAGAACAGTTTTAACTAATCAAAACCATAAACTCTATGGCCATTCGAAAGTTCTTGAAACTGACGGGTAACTGTATTGACATGGTGTCCGTTTTGTTAAAGAAGGGCCACGGTATCCAAGAAGGTAGGCGTTAGCTTTCAAACTTAAAGCATCTGAACGATGTTGGTTTTATCCCGGTCGACAGCAAGGGGGAAAGGTTTTTTCTTATCGGAGACTTTTACTGGTTACATGTAGCACGGTAATAGTATAATGAACTAAGTGTTCATCATGTTTATCTGCAACAGTGCGGGCGAATGAATTAGCATTTTATAGGTCGCCATAAGTGAGTACTAGTACAATGCAGATCAGGAACTTTTTCACACTTACGTACCAAATAAAGTAGTGCTTAAATTATTCCTTGAAATTAATAAAAATGGTCTTATTACAAATAGTAAAATAAAATAAAAAGAAGCACAACTAGTTTCTCTTATTATATTTATTTAACTTGATGGCTTTCGATGTCGGAAAATAAATGTTTTAAAATGCATATTGCTATATCCAAAATTCGTTGTCGAAAAAACACAGCTGCATTTTTTAAAAACCAAACCTGTAGAATTCTAAACAGGTAGAAAAGTGATTAGATCCGTTGTTTTTGTTTTTAAGAAAAATTTTAAATTAAGAATTAAAAATAATAGATAAATAAATAAATAAATAAATAAATAATAAATAAATATAAGATTCGGATATCACCACCGTTCTTTGGCATGCGAACTGACGAATTATTATCTCACAATCGTATCTATTCAAACAGAATTTGTACCCTCCCGGTAGGAGGCATTATTGATATATACACCTTTTTATGGGTCATTTTTTGTAAAACAAGTTGGATAATGGTAAAGGCCCTCAAATACAACTACTAGTATCCCCACGCCCTTGGGAAATTATCTTAGTGACCATCGAGATTAGGAAATTTCATAACCATTGGTCGCAATATTTGTTAGTCTTTTTCCTGTCTTATTTTGTTCAGTTGTATTAGCAGTTATTAGTATTGCTTTGTGTTATTGGTTATGTTGGCTGCTACCAAGTTCATATTTTTCAGTTGCATTTAATTTTTTTTCAAGACACGTTACATTACGTTACTTGTTATTTATTGTGTTTAAATGTTGTGTACTAAGTGTTTTACTACTAACGAAGTGGTACAACTTACTATACGAAGCTTTTTATGGCGATTCAAGCAGTTTGGAGTTGAAAAAGCATTTACTTGGCAAAAGCTTAATACAACTAAAACGCAAAACCATACATACGAAATGAATAAATTAAACTGAGACTAAAGGTAAGAAAACTTCCGACTTTGAACTTAGTGAGACTAAAGGTAAGAAAACTTCCGACTTTGAACTTACTGAGACTAAAGGTAAGAAAACTTCCGACTTTGAACTGACTGAGACTAAAGGTAAGAAAACTTCCGACTTTGAACTGACTGAGACTAAAGGTAAGAAAACATCCGACTTTGAACTGACTGAGACTAAAGGTAAGAAAACATCCAACTTTGAACTTAGTGAGACTAAAGGTAAGAAATTTTTAAAACTTCCGACTTTGAACTGACTGAGACTAAAGGTAAGAAAACTTCCAACTTTGAACTCAGTGAGAGTAAAGGTAAGAAAACTTCCGACTTTGAACTGACTGAGACTAAAGGTAAGAAAACTTCCGACTTTGAACTGACTGAGACTAAAGGTAAGAAAACTTCCGACTTTGAACTTAGTGAGACTAAAGGTAAGAAAACTTCCGACTTTGAACTGACTGAGACTAAAGGTAAGAAAACTTCCGACTTTGAACTTACTGAGACTAAAGGTAAGAAAACTTCCGACTTTGAACTTAGTGAGACTAAAGGTAAGAAAACTTCCGACTTTGAACTTACTGAGACTAAAGGTAAGAAAACTTCCGACTTTGAACTTAGTGAGACTAAAGGTAAGAAAACATCCGACTTTGAACTTACTGAGACTAAAGGTAAGAAAACTTCCGACTTTGAACTTAGTGAGACTAAAGGTAAGAAAACATCCGACTTTGAACTGACTGAGACTAAAGGTAAGAAAACTTCCGACTTTGAACTGACTTAGACTAAAGGTAAGAAAACTTCCGACTTTGAACTCAGTGAGAGTAAAGGTAAGAAAACTTCCGACTTTGAACTGACTGAGACTAAAGGTAAGAAAACTTCCGACTTTGAACTGACTGAGACTAAAGGTAAGAAAACTTCCGACTTTGAACTTAGTGAGACTAAAGGTAAGAAATTTTTAAAACTTCCGACTTTGAACTGACTGAGACTAAAGGTAAGAAAACATCCGACTTTGAACTGACTGAGACTAAAGGTAAGAAAACTTCCGACTTTGAACTGACTGAGACTAAAGGTAAGAAAACTTCCGACTTTGAACTTAGTGAGACTAAAGGTAAGAAAACTTCCGACTTTGAACTTAGTGAGACTAAAGGTAAGAAAACTTCCGACTTTGAACTGACTGAGACTAAAGGTAAGAAAACTTCCGACTTTGAACTTAGTGAGACTAAAGGTAAGAAAACTTCCGACTTTGAACTTAGTGAGACTAAAGGTAAGAAAACTTCCGACTTTGAACTGACTGAGACTAAAGGTAAGAAAACTTCCGACTTTGAAATGACTGAGACTAAAGGTAAGAAAACTTCCGACTTTGAACTGACTGAGACTAAAGGTAAGAAAACATCCGACTTTGAACTGACTGAGACTAAAGACAAGAAAACTTCCGACTTTGAACTGACTGAGACTAAAGGTAAGAAAACATCCGACTTTGAACTGACTGAGACTAAAGGTAAGAAAACATCCGACTTTGAACTGACTGAGACTAAAGGTAAGAAAACATCCAACTTTGAACTTAGTGAGACTAAAGGTAAGAAAACTTCCGACTTTGAACTGACTGAGACTAAAGGTAAGAAAACTTCCGACTTTGAACTTACTGAGACTAAAGGTAAGAAAACTTCCGACTTTGAACTGACTGAGACTAAAGGTAACAAAACTTCCGACTTTGAACTGACTGAGACTAAAGGTAAGAAAACTTCCGACTTTGAACTTACTGAGACAAAAGGTAAGAAAACTTCCGACTTTGAACTTACTGAGACTAAAGGTAAGAAAACTTCCGACTTTGAACTTAGTGAGACTAAAGGTAAGAAAACTTCCGACTTTGAACTGACTGAGACTAAAGGTAAGGAAACTTCCGACTTTGAACTGTCTGAGACTAAAGGTAAGAAAACTTCCGACTTTGAACTGACTGAGACTAAAGGTAAGGAAACTTCCGACTTTGAACTTACTGAGACTAAAGGTAGAAAACTTCTGACTTTGAACTTTGTGAGACTAAAGGTAAGAAAACTTCCGACTTTGAACTTACTGAGACTAAAGGTAGAAAACTTCCGACTTTGAACTTTTATTACAGTGATGAAAACCGTGATGAATAAAAGTACTGAGAGTTCTAGTTTTACTGAAATATTACAAAATTTGTTAATTATGAAATTTTAGAAATATATTATTATAAAAATATATTGTAAAATATCCATGGTAGTTGTCTTTGATAATGTTTATGTTACCATGTGTTTGATGTAATACAATTGTTACAGCAGTTTTACAGGCAAAACAAGTTTATAGAACTTTGTTGTTGTACTAGAAACAGAATTAAAACTAAAGCGATTTCAAAAATTATTTTACAGCCTTGAATTTTCTCCAATGAAAGCTGGATTCATTGTGCCTTTGTCTGAGATGAAGTTAAAACTTGGTAATTTAGGTTTGTTTATTTTATATTCCAGGCCTTTGTCGTCCCTCTTACTGCAAATATAAAAAAATATAATAGTAAATGTGATTTGAAATAAAATATTTGTAAAACAGAAAATAACATATACCAGGTCTTTATGCATCAAATCACGTTTTACATACGAAACTTAGTAAGTAATGATATTATCTCCAGTCTGATTGGAGATATTCATCTAGTCATCGTAAATGGACCTTAGTGTATTACATCATGAAAAGACTACCCTTACCTTGCAATGATATTTAAATGCAGCAGTACAAAAATAAATTACAAAAACTTTAACTATAAATCAAAATCCGGGTACTTGGATATCAATACATGTTCTCGATAAATTTTATTATAAGTGTTCTGAGGAGATATCGATTAATTGTTTTAAATTTAAACATGAAATGATCACTGAACTGAACAATAAATACCTGAAGGTTTCAGCCTCTTTGATTGTATCTGGTAACTTTCTCCCTAGGGTTTCAGGCAACGCAAGAGCAAGAAGTCCAGCCGAAACAGAACACGCACCAAAAATAACTAAAGGTAACGCTTGTCCGAACTTACCCGTCACCAAGTCACCCTGTAACAATAAACATATTTTTTACACTGTTATTAATATAAAAAGAAGTTGTTAAAAGTTAAATATTCTGAGGTAAACTAAAAATTAAATTTTAAATTTAAAGTTAAAAATTAAATCAAAGTAAAGTTGAAAGTTTTGATTAAGACGGTAGTATCTTTATCAGAATTTTCAAAGATTAAAGGATTTAAAAATGCTCGTTATCCTGTTCAACTAGTTGGTGTCTATGATTTTGTAGTAACCATTTTCTTAATCCTAAACTCTTTTCATTATTGACTTCTTAAATTATAATATTAACTTTCGAAAATAAAGTTTCATCACATTTTGTACAGTTTTAATTATACTTTTGAAAATACACTACATGCATGTATATGATTGGTCAGAAAATATACCATTTAGCAAAATTTTCAGTCCTCTTAATTTTTGAAATTTATTTAAAACTAAGGTCTGTTCCCTCATGCAAAACATTCCTTAGCTTGATTTGAATTCACATATTTTTGGAACTTTAGATTCATTATTTTCCACTGTTTGGCGCATGTTTTTTTAATCTATTAAACTTTTCGTTCCCTAGTGTCGCTGATGAGGAATGATTTTCCGAAATGTGCACATCTGGCACATCAAAATTTAGCAGGTATTTGTTTTATATTTTATCAACGAGTTCATTTTTTGTACTGAACAGTAATACATGTACTCTTAATATGCTTATAATTATACAAAACTTTTTGTCACGTATTGCATTGAAACTTGCATTGTAAGATTGTTACCAAAAAGAGACATTTCTTAAAACGTTTTAATGACATTAATTGCATCTATAAATTACACATATTGAGTTAGGACTAGGAATTTTGTATATATCATTATATACCAATTTTGCTACATAAGGAGCGGCCATCCCACCGAATCGAGCCACACAGGAACTAGCACCCATGCCTCCATTTCTGACCACTGTTGGATATAACTCCAAAGAAAACTGATAAACAACACCAAATGCCGCTGCTGCACCAAACTTTCCAATAACTGCTAATGTCAAGGTCAAAGGGCGAAGCTCTAAAATAACAAAAACATGTCAATAACTATCAAGATCAAAATTAATAAGGTTGGCATTCACGCAGTGGTGTTCGAATGTTTATGGCAAAATAACAGATAAAGCAAATGCCGCCGTTGCGTCAAACTTTCCTATCAATTACAATATGCCAAAGTCGAGTTCAATCAAAGTTAATAGACGAAGTTCTAAAAAACAGTTTTAAGGATACTATCTTTACAATTGTGTTTGGAATTTGATTGAATAAAGAAAGCTAAAACCTAAATAATCGAAGAAGATGTTAATAAAAAGCAGGGTAATAAATAAATATTGCATGCATTAACAATAAATGAAATTTTTAATAGGCTTTTATATACAGTTCAGTTCATTCTACTAATAAATCATGAACTAGACTTTCCGCCTTGATTTAAGTGAAAGAATCTTTACTTGGGTGTAAAAAATTCATTAATCCAATCCAATTCTACCCGACAATTTGATATTCCAAACTGTTTAGGACAATAAGAGTATTTTAACACAAAAATCGTGAAATAATTGTAAAATTATATAATTACCGTCCCCTCCAAATAAAACAGGGAATATTGTACCTAGACACGCAAACCCAGATACAAACATACAAAGACAATGTAACTTCTTTCTACCCATCCTGTCCAGGAGAAAAATAGTGGCAGTATTGGCAGGGAACTCTACCAATGCCAATATGAAGAAGTTGAAGTACCAGTCTCCACCCAGATTACCGCTATGCATCGTTACACCGTAATACATCATACTAATGACAACCCTGTAATAATCACAAGATATTGAATAATAACATCTAACAGGGTCTAGTTGTTCGAAGCTTGATCAGTTTAATTAACTGTTTGGATAAATCAAAAATAAACACACCAATCCATGTCCAAATCCAGTCCCAAATCAATGTGAAAACTTTGAAAACTTACAAATTCTGTTAAACGCGTTAGAATAAACCAGGAAAATGAGGCCGAGTGCTCCGGAAGAGTAGGAACCTACTGTCTAGCTATTCCAGTCCCGAGCGAAATCTTCGATAATCACAAGAGCAAAAGTTGTTTTCTTATATACATGTACTATTGATTTCTTTTTTGATTTTCTATTGAAAAGGTCAAAATTGAATCGATTTTCATCAAAAGGAAGCATTTTATTGTTCTAAACTATTAGAATGATGATAAATGGAACGTTTAATTTTAGCGACGTTTTGTTTTCAATTTGTGGCAATCAAACACAAACATTCCAGTCCATGTCCAAATCACAATCGTAAAAGCTAAGTAATAACTTAAAAAACCGGCCAATTATCGGTGTTATTAATCGAGCTTTAAACAACTTGTACCGATAGTGAAATCTTGGTTCTACTTAGCTTGATTTACCACAGGACACCATTTTACCATTGTATTTAGTTACCAGGTAAACTTAGGAGTATTATAACACGTGTTTATTTTGTCTTTTTTGTTCTTTTATTGTATCATTTTGTATAAGTTGTAACAAAAATATGTTTAAGCTAAATATTTTCTTACACTCTGCCCGAACACCACGAATTCTTTTTTGTGACAGTTAAAATATAGAATACTTTTAGTTTTATCGTTCTGCTAGCGAGGCAAAGCTAGAGGTACAGTGAAAACTTTGGCAAAGATGACAATGGGTCAGTTCAAGTGGTTGTTCTTTCTATTTGTAATATAATTTAATAAGACTTTGTGTATTGTGAGTTTTTGGGTGTTGTTAAAAAATAAAAGGCAAGTTGGGTTCTCATCCTCCGCTGTACAGTACTTCAAGATCGGGGGTTTTATAATTTATTAACTTGTATACTTGCCGTTGTCTTGTTCGTTTTGTAGTTTCTGTCGTTAATTTGTATTGTTTAAAGTTCCGGTTGTTTTCAAGTTTGTTTTAATAAGTAAAGAATTTCTCTCCTATGCTAAACCGAATCATTTTAATAAGTCTGCAACGAATTGAACAATATGAGGTCCAAACATTTTATCGAGATCTGTATAGAGTTGACTAATTATAGAATATGTGAGACAGATAAGGACCTCTGTTCCTTTCATTTTATCATTAAGTCCAGTACCATGTGTTTGTTATGGTCTCTTATTTTGTTTGTGTGTTGTATCGTGTACTGGGTCGCCAAGTATATGTTTTCAACCTCGAATAGCTTTATGGTCCTCTTAATACCATCAAAAACAATATTGATGAATTTAAGTGCATTATATTAGACGCATATACAATTACCAATTCCAGAATATAATCAAAGTCCGTATACACAAAACACGTGATGTAAACAAATGCCACAAGCGTTCATCCTTTGCATTTTCATCTATAGTTTTCTCGTCGACAATTCTTTCTGGAAGTACCTTTTTATTGACTTGAGCGACTTTGTATAAAATTTTCTCAGCTTCCTCAAAACGACCTTGACTTATAAGCCATCTAGGTGATTCTGGTATAAACCTGCGATTAATGAAAATATCTATAAGAAATAGATAAAATAATTTAAATTCCAGTGTCACTGAATACTGACCCCGGTAAAAATCTATATTTAGTTGTGAAAATATATTAAACCGAACAATAAATAAAACCAGCCTTGCTCAATAAGTTTTGTTCAATATGGAAATCAAATTTATACCATCGATAATATTTTAACAAAACAATTTTTTTTCAATCTCTTGTTTGATTTGAGGTGTCCATTCAGTGGTTCACTTTTAATCCTATACACATCTAATTTTGTTTCAAAGCAAAAGTCTAGAAAATGCATATTTTAATGAGTGTATAGTTCCAACCCCAGATACACATAAAGATTTTATCAATTGCAGTGACAATTGGTTCGTCAGCAAGCTACAAAAAATGCCTATTTTTGATTTCATTTTGATACTTTTATCACTTACCACCAATAAGCGAGGTAAAACACAACGGGATTGCCACGGTAAGTTGTACATAGAACCAGTTCCTGAATAAGTACGCACTTCCGGCTAAGTACACCAGCCCAATAGCAAAAAATATATGTATAGGTATTCCTGCCCAAACCCTTTTCGTAGGACCCACTAATTCGACGCCTATTAATTATATACAAATAAAAAATTACGTAAATATATAAATAATTTTAAAAGAGCAATATCAAGAACTTTATTGTTTTTCTACCGAAATATAAATCCGAAAAGAAATTAATTTTTATTTCTTTGTGTTACTTTCCATATATGAAAAAAATGAAACTGCTTATTTGCTTTTATTTTCAAATAAATGTTTCCTAAAATATGATTGTAGTTTTTTTTTTCAAACATTTTGAAACATTAATTTAAATATTAAGTACGAATGCCCACCAAAAATAAATATATAAATTAATTAATAAATAATAAATTAATAAACCAACTACTGTATTAAAAGACAAAACAGTTTATGGTGTTGTGAAACTAGAACCATACCAATCTATTTATTTTTTACAACTGAGAACAAAACATGCATGCAATTTGATATTATGAATAAATAAGAAGATACCCAAAACACAGCAGATCATAAATATCCCATGTACAGCTGCTCCATCAATAAACTGCAGTAGTACAAAACTGTAATACTCCGGAGCCCAAGCTGTTCCCAGACCGCTAAGGAAAAGAATTACTGCAGTGATCGCAAACGTCTTCTTCCTACCAATGCTGCAAAAAAGTTGTGACATTGTTGCAAATATAATGCAGTCAAAATGATAAATGAAAGAACATGCATGTATTGTGGGAATTGTTTGTGCTTATGTAAAGTTCAAGCCTGTGAATGATCATGTTATTCTTAATTCATTTTACCCTCTCTCTCTCTCTCTCTCTCTCTCTCTCTCTCTCTCTCTCTCTCTCTCTCTCTCTCTCTCTCTCTCTCTCTCCACGTTATTTCAATCTGAAATGCATATTATGTATTATTTTGCATTATTTTGTTTTGTTTTGTGAAAAAAAAAACCAATGATAATCAATTCAAAAAAAATTTTGAAGACAAAAACACTGTTCTGGTAAGTCGGCTTTCTAAACCAAATCACACTTCAGCATACACCCTTTTAATAAAGTGGATAGAATTGTCATATACCACTTTTTGAATTTAATCATAAAAATACATTAAAAAAGTTGTATATGACAGAATTATTGTTGTTGAAAAACATGGAGAGAGAGAGAATTGATAGATTCAGAGGCATCTGATTCTAAATCTATAAAAGTACAAATCAGACAGACGGACTAACTTACTAATCAGACAACATTCCAAAACCGAGATCACCAACAAGAACACCAAAGTAAAATATCATCTGAGCGTGAGACGTCTTCATTGTATCTTCACAAACTAAGTTTTCCTGAAAATTTAAAACTTGTGAAAATAAAAGATTAATATGTACTTTATCGTTTTTTTCGGGGTTGGCGGTTAGTATTGCTGATGTATTATGTTTTACATTGCTGATGCATGTAATGTAGGACATTGTATCCTATTCGTTTGTGACCTCAGTATCCGTTAATTAAAAATGAGCGCCTCTGATCGCCTAGGTTCGAATTTTACTCGGGTTAATCCTAGTTTGATGAATTTAGTCTCAGCGCTTTCGAAAGTTCGGTTGTTTTCCGGCCACACAAGTTTTATTCACAATCAAAGAAATGACCCTCTCAAAAAATTAAAGACTTTTATTTCGTAAAGCACCATTAAAAATCCAACCCTTTTAATTTAAGACTTTATTTTGTGTCTAAGCATCAAGTGCTAGTTGTATCAGGCGAAATCATTGTTATTTTCACTTTTATCAGTTTTTACTATACAATTTGTGATAAATATGACATAATAACTTGTAAGTGGTCGTCACTGACGAATACTCAAATACTTTAATACTTACTTATATAAAATAAATAAGAGTGATTCTGATGGTGTGTTTTATTTATGCAAATGTTCTGGTCAATTTTTGCATGTATTTTATGAGTGAATTAAAATTGGCGTATGGCAAAACCATCATAGTGTGTCATTTTGTCGCCTAGTAGATTGTCATGCTATTTACTAACATATATTAATATTTAATATTTTATAGTGATAGATTGGATAATCATTTCAAATTTAACCGGAGATATTGTTCTGATCTGTCAAGTGGTTTATTTATTAGTTGTACAAGTTATATTATTTTTTTCTGGTTGTCTTATAATGTTTTTATTAAATTGTGTTTTAGTTAACTATTTTATTACTAAGCTAATTTTTCAGCTTTTTTGTAATTTCAAAACTTTGACTTCACGCACCTTTGATGTAAAAGTTTCATAAAACGTTGTCCGATCGTACACCCATTGATCACACTCTATTAAGGATCTTTCTCTTCCGGAAGTGTTGTCATGGTTACTGTACAAGTGACATTGGTCGTAGGTATGGAGATCACTTGATGAAAGAGGTATCGTTGTGTTTATCAGGTCACCATGGTAACTACTCTGAATGTTATAAGTATCATTTGGGTACATTGGTAGTTTACATCTGCAAAAAAACGTTTTTCAAACAAATAAGAGTTTTCTTGTCTCTTGTTTTTGGTTGCTATAGTTGTTGTCAATAACTCTATTTTAAAATTTCTTTCGTTTATTGTAAAATTAGCGAAATATACATAGTTGAATCAAATGAGTACTTATAACAACCTCACTACCAGATTACTATATCATTTGTTATTATAGACAGTGCCCGTTGGAAGTAGAGTTAAAGAACCAGCAGTGGTCTCTTTGAACTTATGTGTTGTACATAACCCGCCTGAAAGTTTGATTAAAAAAAGAACATACGAGACTTCTGTTGTGCAAGACGTGTCTTTACATTGTTGGTTGTACTGGATATTGTCAAATACATTTTATTAAAAAACGCATTTAACTGTTAAATAATTCTTTGTAACACTTGAGTGTGCAATTTCAAATACATTGTAAACCAACGTGGTAGTAAAGTATTTATAGTTGAAGACACAAGAAACTGTTTTTGCTCATAGTTCATTATTTCAGAAATATGTGTGATAAATTAGAACCGTAGTAAACAATTTTCTAATTAATCAAATTGGAGTTGAGATTTACCTGTATTAAGTCACTGCGAGATCTTAAAAACAAACACATAAGTAAATCTTACTGCAGGCGACTAGGCGTCAAGTTAAGCTGTGTCTTGGGCGAAAAAAAAATATTCTTAACACCTTCATGTTAAAAGCTTAAGGCAGGACAAAAACTTTTAAGAAGAAGTAGTAAGATAAAACTGGCTGTTATGGACCTAATAAGAAGTAGAGTCCGAATGGAAAATGAAAGTGGACCTACCATCAAGTTACTTTTTAAGGACAAAATCACTAAAACGACCCTCTTCATTTTATGCAAATCAAAACTATATTTACAGTGAATATCACCATTGTTTGTTCTTTCAAAATTTCATTTTATATAAATTTAAAAAATAAAAATTAGAGAATTTCTTTATCTTTTAGAGTCAATCAAGAATGGCAAGTTTACAAGTTCTCTCAAGGTATGCGTTTATAATATAAATTAGCCGAACATTTCTTTAAAAAGAAGCTTCAAATCTCAAAATCACTTTCCTAACCCCGATGTTTAAAGTTTCATTTGACAATCATGCAATTCGTGATATTTTAAGTTGTCTTAGGACTTAAACACAAAGACGTGTTTACATTGTGTTTCTTCTATCGGAGCTTCGAATCAACATCGGCGATCAAAAATCCAAAATATACATAACCTTCGTAACTTTAGGCGTATATGCATAAATCAGATTTATGTCCAACACTTTATAGAGATGTTTTCAAATAAACTTTTGAAAATGTAATTTCCAGTGTTTATATTTCAATTTTAACAGCACTTAATGACTAATGAATCTTTTGAATAATGCATACTAAACAAATATGTTTTAATACGATACTCTTAAGTAAGAACGATTGCATTATAATCTGACGAACATAACTTCAGATTACCTCTCCTGCTTGTTACCTCCGTGTTTTCATGTGTTTATTTGATTAATCGATCGAACTGAAGGTCAACTAAAAATAATTTTTCATGAAAAAAACGTGCTAAAGCTATTATCGAATTAACTGTGCATTATGTGTAACCAAATAACTCGGTTTTATATACAATTTAACAATTTTTTTGAAAATCAAAGACAAGCTTAAAAATGATAAAAATACTAGTAACATTATCTTCGTTTCTTTTTGCATTTTCCTGTTGCTTGTTGATTGATTGTTGTTTAACGTCCCATCAGCAATTTTTAGCAATTTTTGATGAGACGTTTTATTATTCTCGAGGATAAATTTTAACAAAAATTTCTGTTATGCGGGAGTGTGCAACTTTATCGATCTACATTGTACAAATGCATACTAATGGAGACCTATAAATAAAACATCACAGACCACTCAGTCCATAATACACATACTTGTACCGAACCAACCAATACAGCCCTGCGACAAGAAAAATTCTTTCTCACTTGCTCATGCGGGATAGAACCCACAGCGGTAAAAAACTTTGGATTTGAATGTTAACACCGAAAGCAATCACCACGGCTCACATATCCCGCTCTAAAACTCGCTATTAATAATGTGAACATCAGTAATCATCTAATTAGTGACTGTCGATTATATCTGCTGTAAACAACAACTTTTAAATTTAAAAATATGAAAAAATAGTTTGCCTTCATCACGACAAACTTTTTAAGAATTATTTTGCGGAAATATGCGATGATTGATTGCTGAAGACAACATATTACATTTATTGTCAGATAAGTTTCACTAAAATGTCATTATGTGCCGTTTTATGTCGTAATTTTCATCTAAAATCTGAATTGTTAACAATTATCATTGCATAACGTACATACCTGTGTTCCGGTGGCGCCATATAAAAAACCAGCCCCATCATATAACATCCAGTGGTGATTGCTGGGATACATAGCAACAGATACAACCGGATCTGATAATATCCGAATTCTCCTAAATGTATCAAAATGTCATCAAATTTCATTTTGGTGTTTCGTCCTGAATAAAAAAAGAAATTTAAAATAATCTTTTCAAATTTAAATAAATTGTTTAATATCGGTTTATTATAATTAATATATATTAGAATTTGTTATCAGATAATAATATTTAATATAAAAAATTAACAGAATCATTTGCAAAGAAAAAATATCATGTAATAATAATAAAAAAAATTAAATTGCATTTTTGATTAAATTTTCCAATAGGTAAACTGTTTACGATGACAGAACGAAAAATAATAATAATAATAATAATAATAATAATAATAATAATAATAAAACGAAGATTGAAGACACTACGGTGAAAGGTGCTCATTAATTTGTTTTCAACAGTCTTAAAGTAATCATTATAAAATGACAGTTGGCTTTCAAACTATACATATCACACATGTTTAAGTGTACAGCAAATGCTATCTTTAATTTTTAGATCACTTGAGCTGAAAGCTCAGATGAGCTATTGCTATCTATCTTCGTCCGTCGAGCGTCGTGCGTCGTGCGTCGTCCGTCGTTCCTAAACTTTTAACATTTTGATCTTCTTCTCCAAAACCACTAGACCAAATTTAATGAAACTTGGTAACCATCATGCCTGGGTGAAGCCCTTTCAGATTTGCAAAATGAAGGAGTTATGTCCCCTTGGGGCCCCATAAGGGGAAAATGCTGAACAACTTTAAAAATCTTCTCCTCTGAATGTACAAGAGATATACCTTAGTTTTTTTCATTTATAACATCCTTAGGTCATATAGTTTCAGATTTGCACAAATGGTAGCCATGGGGCTCAAAATGGGTAAATGGTAAGGCACTGAGTATGGAAATTGCTAAAATTAAATATTTGTCACTATATCTTGAAAACCATTAACTTTTTGTATAGGCATTTATATTAAAATAATGTAGGTATTGATACGACAGTCATTTTGATATATGGGTCAAGGTCATATGTTCAAAGGTCAAGGTCAAGGTCACAGCTGCAAAAGAACACTTAAATTGCTTATTATCTGAAAAACTACTAACTTTTTGTATAGGTATGTATATTAGAATATTGTAGGTATTGTTACAACGATCATTTTGATATATGGTTCAAGGTCATATGTTGAAAGATCAAGGTCACAGCGCCAAAAGAAGACTTGAATTGCTAATCATCTTGAAAACTATTAACTTTTTGTATAAGCATGCATATTAGAATATTGAAGGTATTGTGGCAATGATTATTTTGATATATGGTTCAAGGTCATATATTCAAAGGTCAAGGTCACAGCTGCAAAAGAAGACTTGAATTGCTTATCATCTTGAAAACTATTAACTTTTTGTATAGGCATGTACATTACAATATTGTAGGTATTGTAAAAACGATCATTTTGATATATGGTTCAAGGTCATATGTTCAAAGCTCAAAGTCACAGTGGCAAAAGAAGACGGAAATTGCTAATTATAATGAAAGGTGACTGGATATATTTTTGATTAAGTTTTGTGGCAGTTCTTAACTTGTGAAAAATTGTAAAGTTTCTGTACTGAATACATTGTCTATTGCACTTTGCTTACGATTTTTGACATATCCTCAGGTGAGCGTTAAGGCCTACGGGCGTCTTGTTTTTAAATGTATCTTTATTTGTGTTGAGTGATGATGGACCACGAATTGTAAAAAGAGGGACGGTTGACGTCCCCGTTAACACAGTATGTTCACTGGATACCATAGTATCATCAAATCGAAAAACTGTCTGAAGTTTGGATTTTTTCTAATACTTATATATGCTTGTCATCTTTGCGTTTTTGTTTGTTTAACGGTTATTCATTCATTCCA
Source organism: Tegillarca granosa (assembly GCA_029721355.1). Lineage (NCBI taxonomy): Eukaryota > Metazoa > Mollusca > Bivalvia > Arcoida > Arcidae > Tegillarca > Tegillarca granosa. The sequence goes on from CM056596.1 coordinate 48,697,188, forward strand.
TTCAATCTTTATTTCCTCCTTGCGAAGATTATATAAGATGTAATTAACATAAAGCATATTTTAAATTAAGACCTTGTTTTCAAACGTTTTGAGAACAAGAGAACATATATACATACAACGTAATTATATACTGTTTAACATATCAACATCTATATACACTTGCCGCTGCTTTTATGAAATTAAAACATATGCTTAGGAAACTTTTTCTTTGTTCATTATCTAATATTGTGTGGACTGGCTTTCCAAGTAGTAATTTTAAACATATTTGAAGTAAATAAATAAATAAATAAATAAATAAAGATTGAAAATTAAAAATTCCAAATACCTTTTTGATGATAATCTTGTCACCATCGGTATGTACCATGCTCTTATGAATAATATTACCTTACTCCCTGTCTGTTTATGCGAGCAAACTTTAAATAAATATTTGCATTACAAGTTTTATATAGAAAAAACACCTAAAATGACCTAAATTTATCATTTAATATTATACAAACTATACTACTTGAATATTAATTAACTAAAGATACCTACTTTTGTGACCTTATAACACTGTCATGTTCCCAGAAGGGCTTTTCCATGGACTAACGCTTCTGTAATATATTTTGCTGTTTTTCTTTCTTTCTTTCTTTATTTTAATGAAAATGCATTCAAAAAGTGAAATATGACAATATTGACTTTTTTAATGCATTATTATAAAATATATTCATATATCAGTTTTAAAGTATTATTCATAAAGATTCAAAACGTGATATATATGACATTTGTAACATTTAATGTCCCCGCAAAAGTCTTGCCCAGAAAGGGTTAAACACTGCCACTTTTACAAAAAGCTTTGCCTATAGACTAACCTAGTTGTAACCCCGATTTAAAAATATTTAAAACAAAGCGTTTACTAAATACAATTTGACGGAATTGCCATAAATGACAGTCTAAGGTCGCGTTGTTATACATTCTTGACAGCTGAAGAAAATAAAAAAAGATTTTTTTTTCAGTACGCATGGTCACCGATTTTCATGTATGTTAGTATACTTGTAACTCTTAGTTCATCCTATGATATTTTTCCCGCAATTTGCCCACATCAACAGTGAGAAATAATTAATAACTGTTTTAAGGAACAGAAAGATGGGAACATAAAATACCTGTTATATGTAGATAAAAACGAGATACGCCAAAGTATGGAACAAAATAGAGCACAAAATATAGAAGAAAGTTTAGTTTTATATCATAATTTATTTATTATAAATAAATATTTAAAAAAAACCCAAAAATTCTTAAAAAATAGAATAAAATAAAATAAAATAAAATAAAATAAAATAAATAATCTAATATTATTAATACAGTAAATAAGGTTTTTCCTTACATCTCGGATAACACGATATGCGTCACTTCCGGTTTTAAACTCTAAAAATCGATAGAGGGAGATAACATCCCTTTTCTGTAGATTTTCATAATGCTCGGTATTGATTTTAAACAATTGTTGTCGAAAAATCAGCTGTTAGAACACATAAACTTTAATATGAATTACATTAAAAGCTTGCTCTTGGTGACCAGTGTCTTTAATATATTTATGGTAGTCTTAAGAATCCAATTTTTACAACAACTTTAGTGTCTAAAAACTTTATTATGCTAACAATATACAAATACACATAAAATGCAAAGTTACATGTCCACCATAAAAGATTTTACTATAAACTTTATAACATAAGTGAAATTAGACTTATCAAATAATTATAATACATTTATTGACCTGGAGTGGGGGAGATAAGAAGATTTGTCCACCCCGCAAGTCATATTTCCCCGAGGGCAACGTCCCTCACTCTAGGGCAATAAATTGTTTATTATACCGAACAAAATGAAACAATGCAAGAAAACTAAATAAAATTTCCTAAAAAAAACCTATTCCCACTTTCGTTTTCGTCCATGTCGTCTGGACAGGTGAAGGCCAAGGTCGTTCGGAACGATAACTCGATGTGTTTGGGGTCCTAAATGGGGGAAATATTATCAGAGAAACTCGATCGAGTGAGGGTAATATTATCGCACGTGAGGGATACTCGATTTCTTGTCATCAGATCACTTGTTATCCCAAAACAAATCACTATACTTTTTTTCAACGATTTACAAGTGAGGTATTATAATAAAAATTGTCGACTGAAAATAAGTTGAGAGATTTTACAGCTTCCTTCGAGTACAATAAAAATCGACGAATTGAAGCATCTAGCATTACGTTTGAATTTTCCTTTGTTAGGTCACACCAAATTAATTTTTAGTCTTACGGATTTTTTTTTTTTTTTTTTTGAAAAAATTAAAAATTAGATATATGTATGGCTGAATGCAGCCAAAGATTTTGCAGAAAAATGGATGCGAGATTTTACCGTAAATTTAGACAGGCAGAAATAATTTGAAAATGAAATTATTTTATTTTTAATTCTAAATTTCAGAGGCGGGCGGTCTGACGATCTACAAATTAATTTGGCATGGCCTTGGCAAGTCTGTTTTAAGCTTTGTCTGTACTTTATGCTAAGATACAAAGTACATTTTGGACAATTTTTACACAAAACTCCATTAGACATACTATAGAAACAATCCAAACGGAAAAATTATTTGGTTATCAATCTTATGTGCACCCATTCTGGACATTGTTTTTCTATAGGAATAGTTTAACACTTGTTTTTGATGGCTTTTATCAAGGAACACTTGAATTCATAGCTTCATATAATTCCTACTGAAATGTGCTATTGAAAACAAACGTATAATAAGGATAATTGAAAAATGCAACTCAATTCATTAAAGGTAGGTAAGATTTTTTAAAGAACTGAATACCAAGCCTGATATATATGTTACCTTAGAACATACATACCTTTATTAGAATAAAAATAAAAAAATAAAATGAAACCCTGGAGTAAAAAGCATTACTTTATATATATATATATATATATATATATATATATATATATATATATATATATATATATATATATATATATATATATTTAGAACTATTGAAACAAAATACTTAACGTGCGTCAATTGTTACCATAGCAACGTATATATCTCCATATTGTAAGATGCAATGCTAATTAGACAAACGGCATCAAAACAAGAGTATAACGTTTCAGACAAACATAAATTAATTTCCCTTTGGTAGCATATACATACATGTATAACGCATATTAACAATTTTCGTAACAACAGATGGTTCTGTTGTTTTTACATGTTTATTTTTTCATTAGTTTGAAATTAAAACTTTATTTTTATCCGATCCTAACAATACCCGTAAATACAGTAAAATGAAATAAACAAGTTAGAAATAATTAAGAAGGGCGGTTTTTAAAAACATTCGCTATACTAGAACCATAATTGATAATTATTTGTGCCTTGCAGCCTTTCTAAATACAGTGAATAAAACGGCAGGTAAAACAACAGAATTACTCTAGTTAAATAGAGCCATGGGAAATACACAACCTGACAACAATGGAACTAGAAAAAAATGTACAACCTTACAAGTTGTATATTAGCACTAGTTAAAGCTGCATTGAGTTTTCAATTTGCTGTATTTTTATTTTTTATTTTCTAGAAGTACATACATACATACATACATACGTACATATATATATATATATATATATATATATATTTCAAAGCACAATTTCTTTCCTATTACCTGTAAATAAATGGAATCCTCTTACGTTTTGGTCACTTGTTTAATTATGATTATTTATAGCTTGGAGCATGCGAACTGATGTACAGAGTCTCCAATGAATCAAAGGGGAAAACCGACAAATTGCATGAATTGTCCGTCATTAATATACAAATGTATTCATTATTTATTCCTTACAAAATAACAAATGACAAATGAAATGAATTTTTTGGTTTTATTTATCGTATTTCATCGTTTTGTAAGTTGTCTACATCTCGTTGGGAAATTACTGCTATTTCTATATTTTTTTGAGCTGTTACCGTTGAACTTATTGTAACATTGTTCATTAAGAACATCAATAAGTAGATCAGCACCGTTTTAATTTTTTCCTAGGAAAATGCAGCTTTAATATAGGGCCACGTGAAATGTACAAAAAAGGTGTCTTCACAATCTGTAAGCTTTGTTGCTTTCACATACAAACAGACCTTACTGTACTGATAAATAATTCATTGAACCTTTTCAAAAATTTACTCCTTGTTTCCATGTAACCGATGTTATCACCTGTGTTTTGGCTGATACATGATACATTGATAGCATCAATCACATGACAATGAATAATCATAAAAATCAATAAACCAGTTACAAAGCTTACAGAAATCATATAACTTTTTAACTTGAAATCATCATGGCTCGATTTTGGAAGTTTGGAATATTGATTTTTGTATCGATACTTCTTGTATCTGTTTGGGGAGACAACAAATATAAAAAAGAGTAAGTATTATTTTCATTTCTTAAAGACTTTTTCACGAACCAAGGGTTTCTTTTACAATTTTTACCCATTGCGTTTTTATTAGCAATTTTTATTTACTTATTTAAACTTATTTACAATAAAACTATTAAAAATTATATCAACTTACAATAATCTTAAATAAAAAGGAAACAACTAAACATGTAAATGACAACAGAAAACAAAAAAGAGGAACAATCCCCAATGTTTAGGATGAAAACGGAATATCAAGAAAGGGAATACACAATCAAGTGTTCGGATTAAGTTCCAAATTTTACAAAAAATTCAGTAAATTCATTACTCAAATAAATTACTATTTAGTTAAACTGTTTCTACCAAATTCAATTATATACAATTCACAAACTCGTAAAAAGCAAGAGAGAAATAAGAGTGAAACAATGCTTTTATTAAATACAGACATGAAATGCTTTTTCCAGCAATCTTATTAATCTAGCCTCTGTAAAAACTTGTATAAGAAGTAACATTTTCTCTTGGTGATTATTATTTTTTTTAAAGATAACGTATATTTGGTAAAATCTTTTTGTTTTTTTAACATCATTAGCTGGAAAGTGAATATTCACATATTTATTTTGCCTATATAACGATGCCACCGGACGTCTACATTACAAACGACGATAGATCCTGAAATGTTAATCAGATTTTCAAGGTTTAAACAGTGTTGTATCTTTAGCCCGGTTCCTTGTGTATATTAATGATTACTCTTTAGCCCGGCCCCTTTTCTGCTTTAATTGATTACTCCTTGGCCTAGTTCCTAGTCTATAGTTATTGATTATTCTTTAGCCCGGTTCCTAGTCTATTTTTTTGATTACTCCTTAGCCCAGTTCCTAGTCTATATTATTGATAACTCTTTAGCCAGGTTCCTTGTCTGCATTTATTGATAACTTTTTAGCCAGGTTCCTTGTCTGCTTGTATTGATAACTCTTTAGTCTGGTTTCCTTGTCTGCATTTATTGATTACTCTATTGTCATTAATTTATTTATTAATTGCTCTTTAGCCCAGTTCCTAGTCTATAGTTATTGATTATTCTTTAGCCCGGTTTTGGTCTGTATTTATTGATTACTCTTTAGCCCGGTTTTGGTCTGTATTTATTGATTACTTTTTAGCCCGGTTCCTAGTCTATATTTATCGATTACTTTTTAGTCCGGTTCCTTGTCTGTATTTATTGATTACTTTTTAGTCCGGTTCCTTGTCTGTATTTATTGATTACTCCTTAGCCCAGTTCCTAGTTCATATTATTGATAACTCTTTAGCCAGGTTCCTTGTCTGTAGTCTACATTAATTGATCACGTTTTTAACCCGATTCCTTGTCTGTATTTATTTATCACTTTTTAGCCCGATTTTCTAGTCTTTTTTGAGATACAAAGAAGTTTGGAAATATAGAAAATTATAAAGTCAACAAGACTGGTATTCCGACTAGCGTGGATATTTACAACATTCCGATACGGTGCGTGATTAGAAATCGCGTCAAGTGACGTCAGCAAAATACTGATAGTTAATATATACTATAATCTGTCGCTTTTTTAAGTTATTTCTCCTATAGAATAAGTTAGTTTGCTAGGGTGCATGGAACTTTGTTCTTAATCTGTCACGATACATAAACACATGCAGATTTTGGCAGGTTTCTCGGCCCCAAGTACCCTTTCAAAGATTTATGTTCCCTTAGCATCAGTTGCATTTGTCACCCTTCAAAGTCCGGTTTAAAGCCTTTTTTACTTTGATTTCGTTTACTTTATAAATCGCGTGGTGTTTACCGTAACCAGACGATTTTTAGGGTTAGATTCTTTTTGCACGAGATTCTTACCTTATCACTTAACATTGCAGTTCGTTCATGTTTTCTCGCAGATTTACGATTTACGAGCATAGTTCCGATCATAACCTTGGCATTTTAATTTTATTTATACTCCCGACAGGTGAATATACGTAAAACGACGTCCAGAGGTGTGGTAAAAGTATTTATGCTGGGAAATCCAAGAGTTGAGTAATGGTGTAAGGGGTATTATGCTGGGGAAAACCCAGCTTACATGCTATACAAAATATCTTTAAAATTTATAAAAACTTTTTCGCAAACAATGAACAAACTATTAGGCTTGTCCATGATATGCGTAAAAACAGTTATATTTTAGTTGTAACACTATGAAATATTTTGATATAGATAAATAATTTTGACTTGGAAAACATTTTTGTAGAGATATTGAGCGATAATTGGCATAAACCCACTGTGTATATTAATTATCTTCTGCTTCTTTGTACGTATTAAACCGTTTTTGTTGTCATGGAAATAACGGAAATATCTTTTTTGAATTTAAAAAGACATAAGGACTAATGATTGACAACATGGAATAAAATAATCTGTTTTTAACAACGTTTTCCAATCTGTATAATTTCTAAAGGACATAAAAATAAAAAAAATTGTAAGTTATTTTTCCATAAGTAGGTTGATTGCCTAATCATCGCAAAATCATCCTCCTGAGAGTCGATAATTAATTGCCTGTATGAATTTTACAAAAGAAATGCAAAAGAGTTCGATATAATACTAATATATTATTAATTTAATAATTTTAACATAACTTAGTGACCCTTAATAGTGCTTGATTCACCATCTTCATATTTTAAAACCCGAGTTTACAGGAAAAGTCTAACAACATCAGGTGGAATCCTTAAACACACAATTTAAACACAGATGTTATCAAATCAGCCGCTACGGTCTCTAGAGCAATAGATAGAAGACTTGTTCCAATATGCCTGGTTTTGTTGTTTTGTTCATTATCTTATAATATATTGAGTTCTAAAACGCAATTGCTGTTTTTCAAAAACCAATTTCTTTCTCCTATTTATTTATTTGATAACGAATGAAACCCTTCTTAAACACAATCAATCCCTAACATTCTCCTTGTAGGGATAGTTAATATTTAAACATCTAAAATAAAAGATGATTCGATTTTTGGATTATTAGGTGAGGTTATGAGTGTTTCGATGTAGGATGCCTCAGTCAGTACTGTTTCTTTAGTTAACAAAGCAATTACGATTTGGATCGTTCAGGAAACATGGAGAAAATCACATACTCTTATCAAGTGACCTTTTAGAGTGTCCTCAAGTTTAGGAGAATCTATCTGAAGTGGGTATTGGGTAAAGTCGACGAAAGATTCTGATCAGTAAGCCGATGGCCAAATACAAATAGAAAGTGAGAGTGGTCATCAATCTTATATCCTATGTAGTTTTTGTTTCCTAAATAGTTTAAATGTTATTATTGTGGAACATACCGCTCATTTATCTCAAATGATGAATAATTGTGACTTATATGAAAATAAATTATTTCATATTAAGATATTTTATAGACCATGCTTCCGGTTTTATCTCGAGGTAATATAACGTTTCGTGAATAATTGTGACTTTGAGAAACCAATTTTTATGATATTAAAACGTTTTTATTATCCATTCCCCGTCAGAAAACCTCCTGGGGATCAGTGCCATTTAATCAGAGAACCAAACTTGTGAAATATTTATGTACAAAATAAAAATTTAATAAAATCAAAATATCATTTTGCATTCAATGGAAATTGACAATATGTTTTATGTTATTGCTATGACAACGATTTCTGTATAATATATTATGTATTTATTACACCGATCACGTTAAACGTGATTATAACGTTCTGTTTATTTAAATTTTCTTGATAACCTGATAGAAGCAATATTCATTAAATTGTAACAATATCACATATATTGCCAATACCCTCTATATATTCTTTATATTTGAAAAATCACGAGAACCATAACAAGATATTTAGTAATACACTTTTTGATTAAACTAGTAATGTGACTTTAAATAGCTGTTATTTAGCGAATCCTCTTACAATCAAGCTCGTAACATATTTTCATCGATTGAGGATGTTACTCATTTCAACTTGTTAAGCAATGCTTATTGTGATTGATCTCGAAACACAGTTTTTACTGGTCGTAATTGAGCGATATTTTGTGATCGAGCTCAAACACAATTTTTAACTAGTCGACATTGAGCGATACTTTTTATGATCGAGCTCGTGACACAATTTCTTATGGTTGAAACTGAGCGATACTTTTTTGTAATCGAGCTAGTAACACAAGTTTAACTGATTGATATTGAGCGATACTTAATGTGATCGAGCTAGTAACACAATTTTAACTGATTGATATTGAGTTTTACTTAATGTGATCGAGCTAGTAACACAATTTTTAAGTTATTGCTATTGAGCGATTACTTTTGTGATCGAGCTCGTAACTGATTTTTAACTTATTGCTATTGAGCGATAACTTTTGTGATCGAGCTCGTAACTGAATTTTTAACTTATTGCTGTTGAGCGATAACTTTTGTGATCGAGCTCGTAACTGAATTTTTAACCCGTTGTAAACAGTAGTTATTGAGTGTTACTTATTGTGATTGAGTCTTTTAAGTATTGGCCTGGTTCACTAAAGTACTGTACACTTTGGTGTCGTTATAGAGTTATAAGAGTAATAACCAGTTATCCAACTTTATGAAAAATTGTGGTCCATTTAATAAATAAACAAAATACGTGAGGATATCAGTCACAATAAACGAATGTTGGCTCTAATGTATGGTACCTTCAGGCGGGGTGGAGGTTGGTTGGTGCGTGTAAATTAAACTAGCATACATCGCTTTAAATAATATACAATTGATTTGTAATGTATTTATTCTCAGCAAAGATTATGAAGACTGTCCCTATGAAAATGAAGAAACACATGAATGCTGCTACACTAAATCTGTAAACAGAACTCTTCCAGTTCCGGTAATAATAAAATGTTCAAAATTGCAAGAAACAACCCCAGCCGATACCAAATCTCTTGCTAATGGTAACGACGATAACAAGGAAAAGACTGACGGCTCTCTAGATGGGTAATGTTCTTTATTTCTGCTAAGCTTGTAATTCTAGGATTTTTAAATGCTTAGATGCATTTGAAATTTCTGAGCGACAAACTAGATTAACATCTCCAATCAAATCGGTGACGATAAGTTATTTGGATTTCATTATTAGGTTTTCTTTTCGTCTTCAAAACATTTTCTGAATTTTAAACTACTTAAAAGTGTTTTTAAATAAATAAATAAATAAATAAATAAATAAATAAATAAATAAACATGTGTTAGAGATTTTCCGAAACATCTGTGTAAAACTGACAAGAAAGAACTGCTTAAGTTGAAGTAGTATGCTGTAAAAAAACTATATGAAATGTAAAACCACATGCGAAGAATTAAGTTTGAATTAAACTGCAAAATTTTTGAAATTATTGAATAAGAAATTGTGAAAAAAACGCTGTTTCATCAAATGAAAGAATCTATCAAAACATATATTTTAGAAAAAGTTATAATATATTATAGTAATTATCTATTTGTATTTATATGTTATATTCTATAATGTATAATTACAATGATTTGACTGTATTTAGTGGTCAGTATTGTGTCGTGCTTGTCTATGTTACGTTTAACGTAACATATGGTATCAAAGGTTGTTGTGACGGATGGAAAGAAGATTATTACGGAGAATGTACTATAGGTAAATATTTACATATACAAAATCTTATTTACATTTACCTATCTACAGAGATACCGCTTGTCGAAACTATTATTGGTGACTTTCAATCGACATTCAAGTTTCTTTTATGCCAAGTACTCGACATTTTGAAATAAAAGTCACGGGGTTCTTCGAAGGAAACCAATGTCCAGTGTCACGGCAGGCGTGGCACGCTAAAGAAACCTCCCTGCACATCGCCCAAAGCGCACTGCAAAGGTCGCAATTTCTACCACTTCATCTTTAGCTGGTGACGTCTCGATATAAATAAAATATACCTGACATGGACGTTAAACCTCATTAGTTAAATCAAATAAAGTGTCTTTTTGTTTTGGAATCTGGCAAACTTGATAAAGGTCAATATTTTCTGGGAGCATATAACACTATTTAGAACAACCAATTTAGATCGACATTAAGGTGATTGGATATGTAATTCATACGTCGATGTGACAAAATAATCAAAATAAATGAAAAAACTTTTCATTCCTTATATCATGTGTAACCTCCCCCATTGCGTTTTTGATTTCAGTCGATACATGTATATTTATATTCCAGTGTTTCTTATCAGTTCGCTTGCCGAAGGTCGGTGGTTTTCTCCGGGCACTCCGGTTTCCTCCAACATCCCAGAACTGACCGCCTCGAAATAAGTTAAAGAATCTTGACTGGGGCGTAAAACACCATTTCTCCATTCACTCCGCTCCCAATCTTCGCCCTACATGTCCACCGACGTTTGGTAATAAAATGATACAATTTTATGTGCTTTGTAGAGTCTGAAGCGTCTACAGATCTATTCTGTCTAAATGGCGGGAATGTTACTGAAGACGGGAAATCCTGTATTTGTCCTAATGGATTTAAAGGCAAAACATGTGAAACAGGTCGGTATTTATTATATAGCCTTGTTATGTTACAATTGGTTTGTTTGTGAAATTAGAAAATTGTTAATGAAGTTTCAGAAGAATATTTTAAATGGTTTTTAATGATTTTTACTTTATAACCGTAGCACTCAATAAAATATATATACAGTAGGTAGGCTCCCTTCCGGAGCACCTGGCCCCACTTCCTTTACGGAAGTTCACGTGTATAACTAAATTTGCCAGTTTTCAAAGTTTTTACTTTGTTTTTTGGGAATGTGATGTGGACAAGGACTGGTATGTTTGTGTTTTATTATATACTAGTATATATTTGAAACTACAATTTGCAATAAGTACAGTACATTAACGAATATAGTCTTAATTTTATTATATTTCAGCGATATGTAATCCTCCCTGTATGAACCAGGGTGAATGCACAGGGGAGGAAGGTAAACCTGTTTGTGTTTGTTACGGGGGACGATTTACTGGGAAACAGTGCGAGACCCGTAAGTCACCATTAGAACTTTGTGTATCTGTTATACTCGGTAGGGATTTTAGTTGCCGAGTAGTCGCAAGCACGAGTCTAGAGGTAAAATTTCCGGCGGTTTTCTTCAGACATACTGGTTTCCATGGCAATCTTTATACAAGAGAACAAATCTTGTCTCGAAATTAACATCTTCACTCCATTCTGCTACTTGGAAAATGTGCGAGTGATTCTTTTTAGAATTTAAAAACAGTTACTGACAGGTAAATTTTGATTAATTTAAATTACAGCTCGTATGAACATAGTTTTCCTAGTACTTCAGTTGTTTATAACAAAACAAAAAGTAAGTATTTCCATTGTACTAGTATTTCTGTCAAAAAGGATTTTTTTCAATTTTTTTTCAAAAGAATTTTTGTTTAAATTTCCTTTTAAAATTTTTAAGGCTTTACTATACACTTCACTGTTGTTTACCGTATGAAAATAACGATTTACCTGAAATACACGTGTGCTATGATGCATTCTATTGTTGTTCTAGTAAAAGAATTCATGACTATATATTTTCTTTTTAAATGAAGCCTGTTTGTCCCGACCCCTGTCAGAATGGTGGAGAATGTAAACAGTTTGGAGTGACCTACGGAGTGTTTATGTTCTCCGATGTATGAAGGACCGGCTTGTGAATACGGTAAGTATAGACTTTTTTCGCATACAGAGCTTATCGCTTTAAGGACCTTATTTAGTAAAAAAATTGAAGTAAAAATTATTAAAGAAAACCAGATAAATAAAAATGAAATAAAATAAAATAAAAAGTTATAAAATTAATCATTAAAGAAATAGGGCAGGATTATATTGAAAAATACTAATTTTTTAGGTCGATGCATTTATTTTAGGCCAAGTATTTTATCTACTACCTTTGAAACATTAAAATTCCATATACATATGCAAGGTAAAATTCAAAAATATTTCATGTCAAAAACATTGACTTATTTCATAATTCAAACGCATGACGCAAACAAAAACATATCAATGTTATCTACTGAGGAAAACCAAATCGGTCCCGAAAACACAACAACAAACCTCGTACCCACAGCATCCAGACAACTTCTGAACGTTGATTTCTAGATATCTCAAACTGCTAAATTTAACAATAATAAATTGCCTTTACACGTACAACACATATAGAAGATAATTGTGTTTTACAGAAAAGAAGGAAGGGACTTGTCCAGTTGCTGATGCTAACACATTTTCTTGTAATTCCGAGTGTTACTATGACAATGACTGTTCAGGGTATAAGAAATGCTGTTCTAATGGATGTGGACTTAGCTGTCAGGACCCTGTAAGGACTAACACGTGTTTCTATAAAGGAAAAACCTATAACGTGAGCGAATCATTCAAAGACGGAAACTGCAAGACTTGCACATGTCTTCATCCGGGAACCAATGGTCTCCAATGCACAGAGCATTCCTGTCCTACACTTAATTGTACACATTCGCAGAAGTCATCTGATGAATGTTGCTCTGTGTGCAAAGGTAAGCTTTACAATCAACACTGTTTTTAACGACCTAGATACAACAGTATTATTACACAATAATATAACCAGTTTGTTTTATTTACTCATCAAAATCTCTAAGATTTGACCTTTTATATCATTCTTTTTTTTCAATTAATTTCTTTAGTTTCCTGATTTACTGAAATAAAATCTTCAAATTTTTTAACTATATTTTGACAAGACAGCTCAATTTTTGAACGCCGTTTAAAAATTTTAACATTCACACATAATATGTCCTGTTGTAGGCACCTTCGATCAAAACGGCAACATTATTTATTTTACCTAATTTTTTCGTTTTAGATCAAGGGGAACCTGTAGGAACGGGTATGTAATTGACATATAATGATCTGCGATGTTATTTGTTACTTCTGAAGGCAATTTAACCGAAAAACACGACAGCATTGTATTTGAATACCTTATAAAATTGATAAGGGGCATGGCAATAAACATTTAAAAGACCTTTACGCTAAGATTATATTGCAAATGAAAAGTTAAATTTGAGAAGTATGACATTATTAAATATACTAACGGCGAATATTTTCTAGTTTTTTCGATGTACCGTTCTAAAAAAATTAAGAATATATTTCTTTTAATAATTAAAATTTAACAGTCAACCATTGAATGCAAAAATAAAATGTAAGTTTTACTGGAAAATTAAAATAGCGAATATTTTGAGATATACACTTAATTAATTAATAACTATAAACCTTTTTAAATCCCTTTTTCTATATCTATTTTTAACATTTTGTAAATATAACTATCGCTAAAACAAGTTTAAAAGCGTCATTACTTCTAGCCATTTCAAACTTGCAGGACCAAAATTTAAGAACTGTCCCAGCAATGTCACCGTGTATGTTCAGCCAAACTCCAACGAAGCGAACCTCAAACTATCTGCAAGTCTTCAATTAAAGGCAATGGATAGCAACAATAGAGAATACAAAACACACTTCTCTGTCCAGGATCTAGAATCATGTGGATGCAACGATAAGCGCCAAAACTTGCATCACGTGGTAGTGACGTCAGAGGTTGATAAGTACGGTCGGTTTGATACCTGTACATTTTCAGTAGAGGTGAAAGGTAAATATGTAATTACAATATAAGATACCGAGTTAAGCTTTAAAAAGAAGAAAATGAGAAAAACAACGGAATTCCCTAGAGCTCCTCGTGATACATCATAGCTTTTGTGCGGGACAATTATTTCTATTGGCAATGGAATCGCATAAAGTGACGTTTTCCCGTAATAACGACGTTTTTCGGAAATATTTGACTTTTACGGTTATCCATTTCATTCCGCACAAACGTTAAGAGGTAATGATCACGGGGTACGCTGGCGGGTTCTCTTGCCCGAGTTCCATAATATGAAATTACCTGTATCAGAAACAATAGTTGTCATTCATTATGTATCTAGTTCGTTTTTTGTGCCGTTCAGTTTTCACGGTCAGTTGTCTCTTCTGGTTGAAGTCGAGTTTCGAATGAAATAAATGCAAAATACGAGATAATAATATTAAGGACACTTATTTAAATCTCCTCATTTAATAACCTATTTTTTAATAAAACAACAATTTACTAGAATATTTTGCTCAATTGAAGTTGAACCTAGTGCCTTGTTTTATGTATATGGGCGTTTCTTTTATGTGACTTTAGTGTTTATTATATAGGGTTTAACTGTCGTGTTGCATCACGTGTCTGGGAGTCTTTTCTCACATTACATTCAAAATAGGCTTGTTTTTGAATAGATATGCGGATTTGACGTTTACACTCAGAGTTTTTTTTAACTTTTTAAAATAAAAAACTTCTTTATTTATTTTCAATAAGATCCATATCCGCCGAATTTTCTCAGTTGTCCATCACCAAAGCAAACCCTGTTTGATGAGAAGGTTATCTGGAATGCTCCTGAAGTGATCGACAATGTTGGCGTTAAGAGTTTGCTCTTAGTGACCCCACATGTCAACAACACTCTGTTTGGTATAGGAGAATATATGGTTGTGTACATTGCCAAAGATTTTGATGGAAATGAAGCTGTGTGCCGATTCTTAGTCGAAGTATACCACCCTAGTAAGTACAATCATTAGTGTTAATTTTGAAAAAAAATTCTTAATTTAAAAGAAACCGTGCAAGCTAAGCACTTGAATCATAAGTCAATTTTAATAAAGTATTTCATTAGGTATGTATTTTTGTGCTTCCGTAAGCAGGGCTCAATGCGCCCTTGATGGCTTTGCTTGTTACATTTATTCAGTCATGAAAACACACCAATGATCAGGATGTTTACCGGAAGTGATGACAAAGAATGCAGCTCGGTCATATATATGTTTTTTCATCAATGATATTTATTTTTCTTGGATTTCAGTAACGAACTTGAAGAGCTTCCATTCCACCAAGTTATGGTATTCTTGATTCATTTTTTTCCCCATTTATTTACCCGTTTCTATGAAACGCGCAATATAGTTGAATAACGTGTTTTGGGATTTGATAAAATCTTATTCATTTATTGTGCTTTTTTTTTTCAAACAGGTTCGAAGTATCTTCCACCAAGCTTGTTGGCAAGAATGAATAAACGCAATGACTACACTGCTGTCGGTAAAGTATCATTACTAGATACAATTGTAATGAGACCCGCTTTTTTAGAAAAAAATTTTAATCTAAAACACCTGATCTCTCTTGTATCCAAATACAATCAATATAGAAGTATGGTTTTGCTATGAGTGATAAAGTTTCACATTCAATATTCTGATAGTTATCTGTCACTGCTGTTATGTGCAGATTTTGACATTTTAACAAAAAGAAACATTAAAAAATGATTTTTTTTGTAGAAAAAAAAAACTCATATTATGTACACGACCGTTCCATTTATTGATGGAGGCATGAATGCTACGTGTATAAAGTGATAACAGATACCAGTATTTGTTAAAACCATTCGTATATATCAAAAAATGGTGTGTGTGTGTGTGTGTGTGTGTGTGTGTGTGTGTGTGTGTGTGTGTGATACTTTGGTTTCAGTAAAATGTTATTAATAATAAATCTTTGTCATGTGCTACTTTTGAATCTTAAGAAAATAATCAAAAGTGTCACGACAGTTCAAAAATGATAAAATCGGTCAAAATATTTCATTGCAGCTTTATTTATAATGTTATATTCTTCATTAAATCTGGCAAACTATTTCATTGCAGCATTACTTATTGCCATCATTGGAAGCCTCATCATACTTGTGTCTGCAGTTTCCTTCGCTCTTCGTCGATGTCAGAAAAATGCCCAACCTTCTGGTGCAGCAACTGACGATTCGGAGAACAATGTGCCGCCACCCGCTTACGACGTCATTGAGAAAGATTCCTTACCACAGTATTCGGCAATTGCTCCCCCTGTGTACGAACAAATGGGTGCAATAGCCATGACGACCAAAAATGGAGTTGAAAATCCGATCTACACCGTTACGGAAGAGAACGAAGATATCATGGAGAAAAAAGTTCCTATTGAGGAAAGCGAGGAAAAGTAGAAATCAATTTTTTTAAAAAGTCAAATTATAAAAACAATCTGGAAACTTAAAATTTTCTAAAATATGAAATAATCAGACACCGATTAGCTAATTTTTTCAGTAAAAAAGTCTGAAAGCTTATTCTGCAGTTTTATAATGTGTAATTATTTTTCACAATAAACAAATTCTCCAGGAAATCATAACAGATACCCATAATTCCAACACACAAAATTGAACATATAAGACAATGGTTTTAAAGTGAGCATAGGATGTACTGTAGTGATTTTTGTCTTTTACATGATTGAATTTACACAAGACAAGTAATATATATGTTTTAGACGGTATACTTGGTGGTTTAATTCACACACCAACACACACACACACACACACACACACACACACACACACTTTTGTGTTTGGTTATTTTAAGTTAATTTACATTTTGTATTACTTTTTTCAGATTTCTAACTTCAAAGCTTTTCCCTTTTTAATTTTCCGGTTTCTAAATAAGTCGCAATTTATAAACTATTTCACTTTTACACCACAAACTCTTGCTTTACTCATGATAGCAAGGTTGAGAATTCATACTGTTGTAAGTTGTGTAAATCTTTTATTCTTCTTTTCCTCGATATTGAGAATGATTAGTTATGGCTTATTAGATGATAATCAACACTTTTCATTTGACTTTGTGGCTTACTATCATGATTATCACAAACTAAACGATCTGGTAACATTAATTATATACTTTCTCTTTCTGTGACTTAAAAAAACCAAAAAACCTAACGAACGCTTCATATATTTATTACATTATATCACTTGATGTTAGTAGGAATTCAAAGGTCACCTTGGTGGTACCCTGTTTATAAATTAACCGAACAAAGATCATCGCGTATTTTCTCTAATGTAAGTAAGTAAAGAAAATATATACTATATGATATATAACCCTCAGAAAAAATCGTGTAGTTTTTTATCACTTGATTTTGTACTTTAAGTATGACGTCATGATTATGTCCCCGAGGTAGTGATTTGCTTCGTTTTCAATCTTCTGTTTCTTCCACATCAGCCCTTGCCCGGAGCGTTTTTGAGAGATAGATTGGTGTAAATTTCTAAAGTTCCTCAGAATATTAAGATATATGTTTGTGTGATTGTGTCGTTTGACTTTGGTCCATTGATATAATTTGGCCCATTTTAGAGTCCAGAATTGATAACGTGGTTGTCATTTTGGGACATGGCAACATATTATTGTTGTTAAAACTTTTTAAAGCCGAACAATTATCAAATGTTTAATTTCTCATTTTACACCTTACGACTTCATAAATTTTTAATTGTTTTATTGGTTGTTCTATATGATTAACAAGAATTTATGATATCGTATCAAAATGTATCAATATCTTGAAGATATTTAAAAATGTATCATTATCATGAAAATGTTTTAAAATGTATCAATATCTGGAAAATGTTTCAAAATGTATCAATATCTTGAAAATGTTTTTTAAATGTATCAATATCGTGAGAAATGTAAATGTATCACTATCTTAAAAAAATGTTTCAAAATGTATCAATATCTTGAAAATATTCTAAAATGTATCAGTATCGAATATGCTTCAAAATGTATTAATATCTTGAATATGTATCATAATACATCAATATCGTGAATATGTATCAAAATGTATTATTATCGTGAATGCTTCAATTATCACTAAAACATAATCACTTTTGTTACGTTCAAAATTTCAAATACAATGTACATGTATATAACTTTCATCTAGAAAAATTACACTCTATACATTGTTTCTCTTGTTTAGTTTCTCTCTTTTTTTTTTTGCATTCTTTAAGTTTTTATTTTTGTTTCTTTTGTTTAAGATTATTTAACAACTATGCGTCAGTTCTTGCCATGTGTACAGTGGAAGTTGTATTCATGAATCATTTTAAGATTTTGGTATGATATATATATATATATATATATATATATATATATATATATATATATATATATATATATATATATATATATATATTACTTTAGATTAAGCAAAGAAAGATAACTATTACACAAATCTTAAATACAATTCAAGGGCAAAAAACTCTGTCACGTCTTAAAGAAACAAGATTTTTGACGTATTCATGTTTTAATGTTGATCAGATCTGACCAAAATGTTTTTTGCATATAATTTTTGTAAGTGTTATCAAAATTAGAGTAAACGGTAATTAAAAAATGCCCAGTCTTTTAAATGAGCTGAAACTAAGCTTTCAAGTTTTCGGAAACCGTTTTTCTGTATGAAATCAAGGTACTAAGGGGTCTTTTCTTCTTATATACAGATAATTTAAATATGATATTTGACAAATATATAATTTTAAATACTTGTTTATATAACTGCATATTGTTATAACTTATCGTTGATATGTAAATATATCACTGTTACTATTTAAAACGTCGTTTGATCAAGGGCAGCTGGACTGTCTGTCATGTGGTTTTTGAGATTTGTAGTTTTCATCAGGTGTTTTAGATTAAGGTTTTCCTTTTTTTAAAATTAAAAATCTTACTTTCGATACATTCATATTGACAAGTGGACCTTGAAAAAGACCAACAGATCTTGCCAGTGAGAGCACGATTGAACTCAATACTTGAGACAGTTCTTTATTGAAGTGATGGATGTGTGTCGTATGGGGCGTCAATAAGATGTAGATTTAGCATCCATTCTCCTTGACCTCTTTATGTAGGTTTTGATTCTGTTTCAATAAAGAAAAGAAATTTTGAAGTTGTTTTCAATATGATATATTATTTTTTGTGTAAGGGCGGGTTAAAATAATAATCTCTACATCGACAGAAAGATCCTTAAGATCGCGCAGTTAACGTGTTTGACGAACTATAATACATGTAGAATATTTAAAATATTGATGAGGTTTGATTTATACTTGGAAATAATAAAAAAGAAATCGCAGTACTAAAACATCTGGCAAAATTTACAAAGTTTTTTTTCGACAATTTGATTTCAATGAGATATGAAATAGTTGTTTCCTATGAAGGCTCGATTGCGTAACCTTTAGGGCCATAATCGATAGATATGTCTGGGACATGACAGAGAATGTTGATACAGTTTATACTGAATATGTTTCTATAATTATTGTTAATAAATTCTTAACTAAATTTGTGACTTGTTGTTTTTTGTATTCTCTGTTATCAATTAGCGTGAATATGGTGTAACTTGAATAGTGATATCTTGACTACTTCCAACAAAAACGGAAATAGTTGAAGATGTTGAAAAAGAAATGTATAAACAAACACAATTAGCATTGGGTGAACATCAGACAAGATACAAGATATTTTTTGAGATGTTATTCAGTTCTTAACAGAAAATTCACTTTTTTGCAAAGAATTTGTTTTTGTGACATTAACGATGTACGCATTATGGACTGGATTTCTCGAAAATTGAAAACTGTTAAATACATGTACATGCAGTTATTTTGTCTAAAAAGAGATGTTGAAAAATTAAAGCCATTTACACAATCCCCCGCTTCTATATAACAAGTGTTCATATGCAATCATTTTAAGGGTTTTCGTCTTATTTTGAGTTATTTAAACATTTACAACAGAGAAAACAACTTTGAAATTGCAAACATGAATCCATTTAACAAAAAACCAAGCCATACAAGAGACAAGAATCATTTTTGGACTGCTGATTATGAAAGTCTTCACTTTTCAGTTCATGGCTAGTGGTTTTGTATAATCTTTAATCGAAAAAAAAAAAAAAATACGCAAATCTGAAAAATGAAAAAAAAAAAACACTATTTAAAAACCCCTTAATGCATATTTTATCAACCAAAATGTAGGAAATATGTTATGATTATATAATTAAATGTTTATTATTTTTACGATTTATAAAACAATAGTAGTTGGATGATACATCGCAGATATGCACACTTAATTGAGGCTAATTTAATAAGATTGTTGTTTGATGCACGACCGTAACACGGGAATATTCCACAGGCAAGGAGTCTACTTAAATATAAGGTTGTATAAGGTTCTACAGTAAACTTGTATACTTTCTCCACAAATGTGTATGATACGTTTTCTAAAGAAGGCATTGGCATTGTTGCAATCTTAAAAAGTTTTTATAATTATTTTACAATATTGTTAAGCTAGCAAGAATTTGACGTTTAGAAGCTAACAATCATATAAACTATAAAGTAAAAACTGTATAAACCAAGAATCCGATACTGTATAAACCAATAATTCAAGAATGTGTAAACCTGAAATCCAAAATGTCTCAACTAAGAATCCAAGACTATATAAACCAAGAAACCAAGAATGTATAAAACAAGAATTTCAGACTAAATGAACATTTAGAATCTATGCTGTATAAAACAAGAATCCGATACTGTATAAACCAAGAATCAAAGAATGTATAAATCAGAAAATCAAAGACTATATAAAAATAATCCGAGACTGTTTAAACAAATAATCTAAGACTGAATCAACCAGGAATTCAAAGAATGTATAATCCAATCCAGAATTCCAAGATTGTATATACCAGTAATCTAAGACTGTATAAACCAGTAATCTAAGACTGTATAAACCAGTAATCTAAGATTGTATAAACCAGTAATCCAAAACTTCAAAACCAGTAATCTAAGATTGTATAAACCAGTAATCTAAGACTGTATAAACCAGTAATCTAAGACTGTATAAACCAGTAATCTAAGATTGTATAAACCAGTAATCTAAGACTGTATAAACCAGTAATCTAGGAGTGTATAAACCAGTTATCTAGGACTAAGACTGTATAAACCAGTAATCTAAGATTGTATAAACCAGTAATCTTAGATTGCATAAACCAGTAATCTAAGACTGTATAAACCAGTAATCTAAGACTGTATAAACCAGTAGTCTAAGACTGTATAAACCAGTAATCTAAGATTGTATAAACCAGTAATCTAAGACTTTATAAACCAGTAAACTAGGAGTGAATAAACCAGTAATCTAATACTGTATAAACCAGTAATCTAAGATTGTATAAACCAATAATCTAAGACTGTATAAACCAGTTATCTAGGACTTATAAACCAGTAATCTAGGAGTGTATAAACCAGTAATCTAAGACTGTATAAACCAGTTATCTAAGACTGTATAAACCAGTAATTTAAGACTGTATAAACCAGTAATCCAGGACTTATAAACCAGTAATCTAGGAGTGTATAAACCAGTAATCTAAGACTGTATAAACCAGTAATCTAAGACTGTATAAACCAGTAATCTAAGACTGTATAAGCCAGTTATCAAAGACTGTATAAACCAGTAATCTAGGAGTGTATAAACCAGTAACCTAGGACTAAGATTGTATAAACCAGTAATCTAAGACTGTATAAACTAGTTATCTAGGACTGTATAAACCAGTAATCTAAAACTGTATAAACCAGTAATCTAAGACTGTATAAACCAGTAGTCTAAGACTGTATAAACCAGTAATCTAAGATTGTATAAACCAGTAATCTAACACTTTATAAACCAGTTAACTAGGAGTGAATAAACCAGTAATCTAAGATGGTATAAACCAGTAATCTAAGACTGTATAAACCAGTAATCTAGGAGTGTATAAACCAGTAATCTAAGACTGTATAAACCAGTAATCTAAGATTGTATAAACCAGTAATCCAAAACTTCAAAACCAGTAATCTAAGATTGTATAAACCAGTAATCTAAGACTGTATAAACCAGTAATCTAAGACTGTATAAACCAGTAATCTAAGATTGTATAAACCAGTAATCTAAGACTGTATAAACCAGTAATCTAGGAGTGTATAAACCAGTTATCTAGGACTAAGACTGTATAAACCAGTAATCTAAGATTGTATAAACCAGTAATCTTAGACTGCATAAACCAGTAATCTAAGACTGTATAAACCAGTAATCTAAGACTGTATAAACCAGTAGTCTAAGACTGTATAAACCAGTAATCTAAGACTTATAAACCAGTAATCTAAGACTGTATAAACCAGTAATCTAAGACTTATAAACCAGTAATCTAAGACTGTATAAACCAGTAATCTAAGACTTTATAAACCAGTAATCTAAGACTGTATAAACCAGTAATCTAAGATTGTATAAACCAGTAATCTAAGACTGTATAAACCAGTAATCTAAGACTGTATAAACCAGTAATCTAAGACATATAAACCAGTAATCTAAGATTGTATAAACCAGTAATCTAAGTCTGTATTAAACAGTAATCTAGGAGTGTATAAACCAGTATTCTAGGACTAAGACTGTATAAACCAGTAATCTAAGACTTATAAACCAGTAATCTAAGACTGTATAAACCAGTAATCTAAGATTGTATAAACGAGTAATCTAAGACTGTATAAACCAGTAATCTAAGATTGTAGAAACCAGTAGTCTAAAACTGTATAAACCAGTAATCAAAGATTGTATAAACCAGTAATCTTGGAGTGTATAAACCAGTAATCTAAGACTGTATAAACCAGTAATCTAGGAGTGTATAAACCAGTAATCTAAGACTTATAAACAAGTAATTTAGGAGTGTATAAACCAGTAATCTAAGACTGTATAAACCAGTAATCTAAGATTGTATAAACCAGTAATCTAGGACTTAGACTGTATAAACCAATAATCTAAGATTGTATAAACCAGTAATCTAAGACTGTATAAACCAGTAATCTAAGACTGTATAAACCAGTAATCTAAGACTGTATAAACCAATAATCTAAGATTGTATAAACCAGTAATTTTAGACTGTATAAACCAGTAATCTAAGACTGTATAAACCAGTAATCTAAGACTGTATAAACCAGTAGTCTAAGACTGTATAAACAAGTAATCCAGACTTTATAACCAGGATTTCAAGACTGTATAATCAAATAATCCAAGAATGTATCAACCAGAAATTACATACTTTATAAACCAATAATCCAAGACTGTATAAACCAGAAATACAAAATTGTATAAACCAAGAATCCAAGACTTTATTAACCAGGAATTCAAAGTCTTTATAAACCAATAATTCAAGACTAGAGACCAAAAATCCAAGACTATGCAAACCAAGAATCCAAGAATGCATCAATTAAGAATCCATGATTGTATAAACCAATTATCCAAGACTGTATAAACCAAGAATCCCAGTCTGTATAAACCAGGAGTCCAACACTTGCCGAAATGAGACTTTTGGACCCCAGTCCAATATGGTAAACTTTTCACTGGTCCATTAATTTTTTCCAAATCTTCCCGTTTTGTATTGTATTTGCATAGGTATGCAACTATCATAAGAATGAGAGGTATATGGCGTCAGCCTGACTGCCTGTAAGTGTGGATATCTGTAATACATTGGTATCTGCACAACATTTCGGTTCGCTTTTATTGAAATCTGTTACATTTATTCACTGATAGATAAACTCGAACCTAAGACAGGAACGTATTGACTTAAGAAAATAAGTTGAAGTCAAGACTACTTTTCTGATTGGATGATAATTTCAATACTTTGGTATCCC